>CM037854.1:198608550-198761028 GCA_021234595.1 Delia radicum
GCTTTATCTTTAATAATAAGTCCTTACTTTAGTCCAAGGACATCGTCTTAATTTATAAACTTATAGACGGATTTTTTATTGAAATTTGCAGAAGAGACATTAAGTATTACTAGCAAGCGTTGAAGTTTGAACAATATAAATTAAAGTTTAGATACTTTTCGCCTAATTTCGCTTTTTTCAAAAAGCTAAAATCGCGACAAATCTTAAATAGGAGCAGAAAAAAAATAGTTTTTCGAGTGTGGTTATATCTTGTTAAGAGAAATATTTTGTCCAACACTTCTCTTTTATGTGCTTTAGTTTACAAATGCATATTTTGGCTCATATCGCCTAAATTAGGCCACGATAACAATTTTGTTGAAGAACTTATTATTTGTTTTTCGAGTGGAGCACATGGGTATGATTTCTTGCAAAACATCGTTTACCAGTTAGAGGGTTAAGTAAAACTTCTATCAAATATTAAACAATTGATGTCTAGAAAACAGCGGAAATCCATAAAACAATAAATGTGGCTTATCAAGTTTTACAAAAAATCACTTGAATTCAGATCTCATTGTATCAGTGTAGAAAAGTTCATTCAAAATATTGTACATGCAAGTGTTTGAAGTTTGCATTTAAATGTGAAAAAAATTGTCCTAATTTTTCCATATTTTTTGTTGATTTTTAGATATTTGAATGAATTATTTGTTGATTTTTAGATATTTGAATGAATTATTGCGATTTTAAAGGGTATTAGTTAAGCTATTTTATTTGCCTTAGTGCAAAGTATAAAAAACATTTTAATGTTTCAATATCTCTTACAGAAATTTACAACTAAAATTTGGTATTATGCAAAAAAAAAAAAACGTGTTAAGAGAAGTTGTCGCTTATAGCAACCGCCATTCGAGCGAGGCATTTAATTATTGATTTTTTTTTCTTTTTAAGATTTATATATTTATTTAGATTTTTTTTATAGATGTTAATATAATTTTTTTATTTATATAGTTTTAATAATTAGCATTTTTTGCTATCATTTAAGAGAGATGGTTTTAATTTCCTTCCCAACGATCAGGTTTTTTTTTTGTTTGTGATGAAATAATAACCCCCACCATTCAATTATAAATTTGCTTACGAATTGTTTATTAAAAAAACGATTTATTTAAAACCTAGTATTGAGGCAAAATACTTGTATACAATCACTTGCGATTAAAAAAAACTAATAATTTTGTAATAAGAATAAAAATTTTAAAAAGTTATAATAAAAAGTAAATATACGTTTAAATTTAATGATAAATTCATAAAATTGATAAAAAAAAAAACATTGTAAATCTAAAAAATAATTTTGTATTCAATTAAATTTCTTCTATTCGATACCAGCTCGAAATATTCTTCCTAAAATATCTAAAATAAATGCATTTTATAATATTAAAAATCTTAAAAAAGTACGCGGAAAATTTAATTAAAATAAAACCAATAAACAATTCCTTTTTGTAAGAAATGGCAAGCTTTTATAATTTCAAAACATATTTTGGAATAAACAAAAAATTAAGTTTTTTAGTTTTGCAATGTAAACTTCTTTAGTTGAGAGTTTTTATATACCACATATGTCATGCTGAAAGTGGGTTCATCTGAAAATAGAAAAACAAAAATTATCAAAGTTAAAACCCAATTCCACTTATAGGAAATTTACACAGAGAAGTTAATCTACTAAAAATGTGATTAACTGCTTAATCAAGCACTAACAAGTTGAGTAAACCATTTTTTTTCATTCTTTTGATTAACTGTTAATCCTTTTTTATCTGGGCGAATTTTCAAAACGCTTCTATATCAAATGCTTATAATTGTGTGCATATCTGTGTTTGTTATAATTTCGATTGGCAAACGCGAAAAAACATACCTACAAAGTTAGATAAAATTTACGTTAAGACGTTGCCTCAGAACAATGTTGACACTGTCGACACAATTTTTGCTAGCACCGACATTATCCTAGTTACTCTTATGCCGGATCACTATCGGCGCCCCCTTAGTATTTTAAATTTACAAAGTTCATCTTTTAGATGTCAAGTTAAAAAAAACGAGAAAGGATTAAAAAGTTGGAATTAAACTTTAATCAAGTAGATTAATTTCGCTGTCTAAACTCTCTATTAATAGCAAACTATAAATTATCTATCGGATTACCTGTTACCAAAGACATACGCCTCTTTACATCTTGTGTAGTATTATAGCCACCACAGTTGGAACATTTTAAACCAATAAAATGAAATTTAGTCTTTGAAGTCTTAAATAAAGTTTTAAAAGTTTTTTTTATTCACATTTATTTAACTTTTTAACTAAAGGGTGATTTTTTAAGAGCTCTCGGATTTGATTTAAAAAAAAAAAACAATAAAATTTAGAGAAATGTATGAAATCTTTATTTGAGTCGATAGAGCGATCTATATAATTCAATGTTTAAAGATGATTTCATGTAAACGTTGGGTGAAATGATGGCATACTCTCTCCAACTTATCGGCCGGTATCTCACGAATAAATTCCTCAATATTGGCTTCCAGTACGTCAACCGTTGCGGGCTTGTCCCTATATACATGAGCCTTAACATAGCCACACAAAAAATATTCTAAATGCGTTAAATCGCACGTTCTAGGCGGCCAATTGACCGTACCCAAACGTGAAATAAACTGTTTACCGAACAAGCCTCTCAATTGGGCCATAGTTTCGCGTGCTGTGTGGCATGTAGCACCGTCTTGTTGAAAACCTGCTCTTCAGACCAAATCACGGCAATTTTGCTTGTTAAAGTATTATGCAACCACAAATAATTCAATGTTGAAACCTGCTCTTCAGACCAAATACGGCAATTTTGCTTGTTAAAGTATTAATTCAACCAGAAATGAGCTTTGGATCTTCATCCATATTTGCCAAAGCACCCAGTCACCAAAAGTTAGCCGTTGTGGTAGGTCGTGGGGCTTCAATTCTTGCACCAGCTGTATTTTTAAAGGTTTTTACACCCAAATCCTTCCGCAAAATGTTCCACTTAGTGGAGTAACAGAGGTTCACAATTGCTGCTATCGGCGCCGAATCGATAATTCACGGTCATCAACAACACTGGCGGATACAGCTGCGATATTTTCCTCTGTCCGCACTCTACGTATGCGTGTTGGTGGTTTAATGTACAATAATGTAAATGTGATGCGAAATTTAGTCACAAGATCCGAATAGCCGCCTCATAAGGCCACCCAAACTGACCATAAATTGGAAGAAGTACACGATGCACTTTCTTCACCGAGCACGAATTTTGATAATAAATTAAAATAATCTGCAAGCGTTGTTCGTTTGTAAGTCGATTCATGCTTAAATTATAGACCAAACTGAACATGTTTAACAGTAACATGTTACAACGAAAACAGCTGAGCTGCCAAAACAGTGTTGCCGTCTTTTTGGCAACACTGTTTTTGTTGTTGCTAAAAATCACCCTTAAAAAAATCTTGTTTAATTTTCTCTCACCTTATGACAATCATTACAAAATATATGTGTTCTTTGATTTTCATATTTTATAGGTATTGGCATTAATTTGCCTGCGCATCTAAATATTCCACAATGCTGTCATATCTATAAGCGATGTCTGACATGTGGGACATGTATAATGGCCAGAGTTTAGTAGCTGATCGAAACACATTTTATGCAATAGATGTCCACAATCAGGTATATGACATGGTATTCGTGATGTATGTATATCGCCCAGGCAAACTGGACAATGGGAACGTGATATATTTTCAACGCACTAAAAAGAAATAAAACGAAAAATACGTTATTCAAATTTAAAACAAAGTGAGTACAATATGATTTTTTAAAATTTTAATTCCTAACTAAAAATAAATAAGATGTCGCATATAATAATATAAGCTGTCGTATAAGAGTTTCCCCTTCTCTTGCCTTATAGCGACTATATAAGGCAATTATAATCAGAGAAGACAAAAAGTGGCAAAATCCATTCCTTTATGGCAAATTAATTTAAAAAAGGCGAAAAGTATCAAAACGACAAAAATTAAAAAAATATGATACTTTTTAACAGGAAAAGCTTAAAATTTTTGCAACAATATCATTTCAGTGAAGAAAATCTAAAAATATCAATTTTTAAGCACAAAAATCTTAAGAAAAAAACTGTTTTTAAGTCTAAAAATGAAAAATGAAATATGTGTAAAAAATGGCTAAAAAGGTAAAAAAAACAAATTTATCTTCTCTGGTTATAATACATCGTACTAAATATTGTTTAAATACGTTTAACAGGAGCTGAAATAAAGTGCTTTTCTATCTTTGATTAACATAAAAGTCCAAAACTTCGTTACCAGTAGTTTTAAATGTGCCGGTTGAAGTTAAAGTTTAAGTAGATTGGGCAAGACTTTAAGTTGGATAAATTCCCCCCTTTTCCTCCTCCCCGTAAAAATGTTTAAAACTAGTCTAAGCGGATGTTTAAAACAGTTTAAAACTGTGCTGACTGATAAAGAAAAGCTAAGAAGAGTTTTCCTCCTTTTTCTCGTCCCTTCGACTAGTCGGCAGTTTGAGCATACATACATAATTTCAAGTTCCTTACTTCTGCGTGTTAAGCAGAACAATGAGGAGAGAATTTTTCCTCTTTTAAACCGCAATTTTTACCTCGGAAATTACCTAAATACCTAAAAACTAATTACTTTTAAATTGAGTAATATATTATTTAAAAGTTGTTCAAGATTGAACAACACATATTTGAAATTATGTGTTTCTAGCCAAAAGGGCATTGACAGGCCGTTCAGGGAGAGACTTCTGCCCCTCTCCTTAGGATCTTCCAAAAATCCCAATTTAGCGGATGTGTGACGCTAAGAAGGAATATATATCTTGTTAGTGAATTGGCCATTACCCCTTTGGAGAAAAAATTTTAATTTAAGGTTTCTAAGTCTCTGTGTCTACGGTTGATGAACTAATGTACCTTATTTTAAGTTCCTAACTTCAACGTTTTCGACAGTGGGAAATTTTTCCTCACCCATTTTTTTACCATGTTCCTGTCTTAAAACTTCTAGCCAAGCAGGTTTAGACAGCCCTATAGGGGGTAGACGTTTTTCCCCATTCTGCTAGCATAACTAAAAAAATTCCAAAATTCCCGTCTTAGCGGATGTCAACAATGGTTTCTGGTGAAAAATCCAAAATGAACCTAATCAATGAGTTAGTTCATATTCAATGGAACTTATATTTTAAAACTTCAAACTACTAGCATACTGGGTATGGTCAGCCCTTCAAGGGGTAGCGTTTTCCCCTTTTTGTCCCTCACATATGAATGTTTTTAAAAATACCTTCTATGTGGATGTCCCCGAGGGAGGAGGAACCTAAAAACTAAATTGCTGTATGCAGCGGTTTAGCCAAGTGGCTATTGGGGGAGAATTTCCCCTTTTAGTGGTGAATATTTCTTGAGTAAAAGGAGTCCTCGTTGTTAAAATCGGTGAAAAATTTTTAAAGTTATATTTATTTTATAATAACATTTCAATTTTTCCCATCACTTAGTCCCGGTTCACATACGGCAATTTTACTTGCGTAATTTTTCTTCAATTCTATTTTGAACTTGCTTTTGTGTTCACACAGGAAAAGTTTGTTTCAGCAATTTTCGTATATCAACCTGCAGTGTTGAAAATTGCGAATGACAAAACAAAACGGAATTGGAGTACGGGCAAGTCTGTACCCCCTTCCATTCTCTTTTCCTCCCTCTTCTATAAACTCAAGAACTGCGCAAGTAAAATTGCCGTGTGTGAACCGGGACTTACATGTTTTTTTTAAGAGTAAAAAGTAACGGTAAAATAGTTTGCGTTGTAACCCTTTCACTACCGTCTTTTGTTTTTGGATATATTTCTATTTTGACTTCAGATTGTTGTGGGGGTTCCTTAAATTAAAAAGAAAAATATTCAATTTTATACCCCTTCCTCCTCCTACCCATCAAAACATGGTCCCGAAAATTGAATTTTTGAACATTCTCAGCTCATTTTTACCACTAAAACAATCGAATAACCAACATTGTTTTTGTGATTTTGTTCTGGTCATTAAATGAAGCTACATGCCAAATTTCGACATCCTAACTCTCTTAGTTTACAAGATACACCAAACGCCCCTTTTTTCGGAGATAAAGGTATATTAAAAAATCGGACTTAACAAATTTCACCCTAATCAAAAGTTTATGCATATAATGATATTTTTATCGTTTACCAATATCTTAATATTTGAGCAAAATATATTAACAAAATTGTTATATTTATTTCAAATGTGTACACTTTAGTATACTAGGGTAGTGAAAGGGTTGCGCACTACGTATGTTTTGCATATATGTACAAGTAAAAAAATTATAACCGACTCTTTTACTCGGTACTGAGAACAGGCGCCAAATTTAAAAAATTAAAAAAAAGTTGAAAATTTCAAATACTTTGGATAATATTTGAACGTGGGGTTGCTAAAAGTAAAAATATTTATATATATTTGAAAAGTTTAATTACACAGTGCAACAAATGAACACTTTTGGAAAAAAGGTTAGTAAAGCCCTGTACTCGGTTTGAAAAGTTTGACTACCAATTTTTTTTATGGACCTCAAAAGATTTTGAAAGAGGCGTCCTAAGTTTTTGGCCAACAGCTAATTCAGACTTGATGATATTGCTTAACTATATTTGGCAATAATGTAGTGATGATATTGCTTAACTATATTTGGCAATAATGTAGTGAAGAGTCTACTGAACAAATTTTACATTTTATGTGCATAAAATCATTTTATCCTGCACTTTTTTGAAAAAATATAGGAGAAAATAATTTTTTTTTTTTTTACTTTTTTTAGTACATGGTTTTACTAGCCTTTAGTAGTACAATCGAACCTACACTGTCGATTCCGTGCATTCTTTTCACTGTTGCACTGTGTTATTTGTCTTTTCAAACCAGTTCCCAAATTTAAAATCGGTTCACAACTGACTGAGTTAAAAATATTTTAGTCCGTGGAGTCTTAAAAAAATGTTTTTTTATCGATAACTTCAGATTTGAGGGTGTATTTAAAATTCTGAAAATTGAGTAGGGATTTACTCAACCAGGCTATCAACCAGGTAATTTTAAAAGTATTTAAAATGTTTTTCTAATTTGTAACACAGTGTTATTCAGTCTACAATTAATTGCCTAGCAACAGTAGCATTGTTTTTTTTTTTTGTTCCACAATTTCAATCGGATTAATAAATTTCAAAATTTTCAAAAAAAAAAAACAAATCTCTAAATCTGAAGCATAACATTGTTAAATATTTTTGTACTTTTATCACCGTTTGTTTGTTTCTAAAATTCCAATTCCTAACACGCAATTTTTCCTCGTAAATTTATATCTTAAATACTTTGAAGTTGGTTTTGTTTGCCTCTAATGCTATAACCTCATATTACACACAGAGAAAAATTTTGCCATTTGCCAACTAAAAATCAGTTACTACATAATACTTAAATCTGTTGATACAACTAAATACTGGTTCTCACAACAACAGAATTTTAGTTACAACACCCAAAATATTCAAAATAACACTAAAATATGCTGGTATTAACAGAATTTATTGGTTGTATCCACAACTCTCTATTAGGTTGGCACTTTATTTTTCTCTGTGTAGTATATTCCATAAATTTTCTTTTATAATAGAATTTTAAAAATTTCTCTCTCATTCCCGATCTACTTACCCTATGACCATCAATTTTTAATTGTATTGGTAAACACATATTGCAGACTTTACAGTGAAAGAAATTTTCTTTCCCACCAATACGGCAAATGCCACATTGTTCACAATGATACTGTTGTTTATCCGAATCATCGAATAGATTACATATTAAACAAGTGTACTGTAATTAAAATAAGATTAATATATTATCAAAATGTTTGAGGAAACATTCAAAATTAGTTTAGTTTACCTTTCCAAAGCGTATGCCACAATTTTGACAACGTTCTTGCACCTTTTGTCGAGTATTACATTCCGAGCATATGAGTTCAGTTAGGGTCTTGCGATCGAAATGATGAGATTCATTTTCGTCGTGACAGAAACGACATTTATAAAATTTATTGCAACAGGGTGTCTGAAAGAAGAAGAAGAAGAACAAAATAGTTAGTTGGTGGTTAAAATTTCGTAGAATAAAACAATCTAGCAATTTAAATAATTATTTTAATTAAACTCTAATTAAGTATTCGATAACAAAATATATTATAAAACGTTCAAATCTGGTTTTAGTAATAGCTTATTTATAGTTCAAATATGGACTTAAAATTGGTTTTATTTATTGTTCAACATTTTTATCTGGACTTAATCGTTGTGTTATTTATAATTCAAAACTAAATTTATTCATTACTTTATTTTTAGTTCAAATCGGAAATTAGTCTTGATTTTATTCTTAGTTTAAATCTTGACTATAACATTGTTTTATTTTTCATTAAAATCTGAAGTAAATCATGGTTTTATGATTAGTTCAAATCGAAACTTAATATTGGTTAATTTTTAGTTCAAATCTGAACCTAATCATGGTTTTATTTATAGTTAAATTTTAAACTTAATCGTGTTTTTAGATATAGTTCAAATCCGATCTTAATCGTTGTATAAATCTATGGTTTAAATCCAAACTTAATCATGGTCTTATTTATAGTTAAAATCTTAACTTAACAGTGGTTTTATTTATAGCTCAAATCTGAATTTAATAGTTGTTTTGTTTATAGTTCAAATCTGAACTTAGTAATGGTTTTATTTATACACTCAAAAAAAAAATTTTGTAAAGTCAGCAAAATTTTAGTCAGGAGGATGCTTGCAAAAAAGTTGCTAATGTCAGCAAAATCTCGCTGATTTTCAGCAACAAAATTTGTAGATTCAGCAAAAGTTTTGCTAACACTTAGTAGATTAGAAATAAAAAAGACTTGCTAAAAATTAATAAATTTTTTGCTAACACTTAGTAGACTGAAAAAAACGCAAAAAATTTGTAGAAAAATTGTAATTTAGTTAATTTATTTGCTGAAAATCATAAAACATATTTTTGTGATTCTTTTAAAAACAATTTACTATAATAACGAAATATAAAAATTTTCATTTTCCCACATTGACGACATGAATTAATTTAATATCTGAAAATATATAGAAATAAATATATATAACATAACAAAAATTTTCTTTCAACTACTTACATCAATCGTTGTCTAAATGATGCTATCGTTTAAAGGACGCAACTGCCGAAGATAATTATAGAAACGAAACGAAAAAATAAACAAAAACAAACGAAACGAAAAAACAACCCTTTTTTGCAATAAGAAAAAGGAACCATAAAAATCTACCTAAGATGTGTGTCTTTCGCTTTACTCTGTCTACATTTCTGTATATGTTTGTTTGCAATTTGACCACACTATTATTAATCTATAAACATTTAGTTTAAATAAATAAATATTATATTTTGTCTTTTATTTAATTAATAGACAATTATTTTTACAAGCCGGTGACAACGCAAAATTTAAGTTGTTTTAATCCTCAATTTTGTTTTATGTATGAAAAAGAGATACAAAAACTTTCATGGTTGATTTTTTTATATGTCTTATTAGAGTTGTACTTTGCAGTATCATTTTCCTCTTCTCTACTACATCTTGACATGCCGCGACATCTGCCTCATTCTGCGTATATCTTTCAATCTGGTTGTCGTCCACACTATTAATGTGCTTATCAGCACAATTTTTTTTTTAGCAAAATTAATTAGTAAAACATTAGTATATTAGTAAAGCATTAGTATAAAACAGTTAAGTGCTGAATAAGTATAACAAAAATTTTAGCTGAAAACACGATTTAGCAAAAAATTTTGCTAAAAAATAGTATACCTGATTTACAAGACGTTTTACTAACTTTTCTACTAACTTATTTTTTTGAGTGTAGTTCAAATCTGAACTTAGCATTGGTTTTATACATAGTTCAAATGTGAACTTAATAGTTGTTTTATTTACAGTTCAAAGCTGAACTTTATAGTTGTTTTATTTATAGTTGAAATCTAAACATAATAGTTGTTTCAAATCTGAAATTAATAGTGGTTTTTAGAACTAAATCGTGTTTTTAGTAATAGTTCAAATCTGAAATAAATCGTGGTTTTAGTTATATTTCAAATCTGAACCATATCGTGGTTTAGTTTTGGTTCAAAAATGAACTAAATCGTGGTTTTATAGTCAAATCTGAACCAAATCGTGGCTACAGTTAAAATCTGAACTAAATTTGTGGTTTATGTTATAGTCAAATCTGAACTAAATCGCTGTTATAGTTATAGTTCAAATCTGAATTAAGTCGTGGTTTTAGTTATAATTCAAATCAAAACTAAATCGCGACTTTAGTTATAGTTTAAATATAAACTAAATCGTGGTTTTTGTTATAGTTCAAAATTGAACTAAATCGTGGTTTTGTTACAGTTCAAATCTGAACTAAATCGTGGTTTTGTTACAGTTCAAATCTGAACTAAATCGTTGTTTTAGTTCAAATCTGAACTAAATCGTTGTTTTAGTTCAAATCTGAACTAAATCCTTGTTGTAGTTATAGTTCAAAACTGAACTAAATCGTTGTTGTAGTTATAGTTCAAATCTCAACAAATCCTGATTTTATTTTGTGTTCAAATCTAAACTTGTTCTAAGTTTTGCTTATAGTTCAGTAAGAAATATTGAAAAGTATTCCAATCCAAAAATTACAACACAAATACCTTTCGGAGTAATCTATGAAAGGGAATGGCTAGCAGCGTTAGTGTTAGAAAGATAAATTAAAAATGAATTTAACCGCTATTAACACATAATCTGGATATTAAATTAAGAAAATTGTAAATTTAATTAACACCTGTCTAACAAAATTATATAGAAAAAAGAAGATATTGAACGAAAATAAAAAATAAACTAATGTGTTAAATTGTTATTTTATATTCTTCACAAGTTGTGGGTGTTGTAAATACAAAAATAATCAAAAATACAAGCAGATTAAAACAAATGCCCGTTTTATATGGTACAAATTATACGATGTAGTGTAAATTAATTGTGTTTTTTTTTTACTTGTTAATTTAATTTTCAAAAGGGATCTTTTTTTTCGATAATTAAACAATTTCTGATCATAGGAAATAAATCTTAAATGCTTATTTTTAAATCTTGGCTTTTTTTAAGATTTGATTACAAATTCATTTTAATACTATATGGTAATAAACTAAAAAAATGTTTGACGTAGTAATACAACTTATGATTTTATTAATATCCTAAATTTTTATTGGTTTGCTAATATGGCTTGTGTAACGCGTATTTGTTCCAAATTTAAGTGACTAGATTTGTGAAAAAATTTCAATGATTTTAACATTGTGTTTCTGTGTTAAATAATTTTATTTTACAACCGCTAATCCAACCCCCCGTTGCCACATGTAAGTAAACCATTTCAAGTTGAGAATATGTAAAGGGTGTCCCAAGAAGAGCGCAATTTTTTAATTTTAAATAAAACACAGATATTTAAAAAAAAAATCTTTATTATATCGTAAAGTAGACAGAATGAGGTTATGTATGGAACAATATATCGTGCAGATGGCCGCCGCTGCTTTGCTGGCATGCACGCGTTCTTTTAATGAAATTTTCAATGACCGTTTTGCATGAATGCTGCGGTATTTCATTAATGCAGCGTCCAATTTCCTCTTTTAAGGCTTGAGTCGTCGTCGGCTTATTCGCGTAAACCATCGACTTCAAAAAACCCCAAAGAAAAAAAATCTAATGGTGTTAAATCGCACGATCTAGGTAGCCAATTCTGATCTCCAAAACGCGAAATAACACGACCGGGAAATGACTGATGCAGCAATTGAATTGTTTCTCTGGCTGTATGACATGTGGCGCCGTCTTGTTGGAACCACATGCCCTCCACATTCATTTCTTCAATTCTAGGCAAGAAAAAACTGGTTATCATTTCACGATACCGAACACCATTGACTGTTTGCGCTTGACCTGCCTCATTTTCATAAAAAAAGGTCCAATGATTCCTCTCCTTCCAGCTGCGACATTTTCGGTCGATCGACCTGGTCGATGGCGCGTTGTTGTCTTTACATCACTAACAGACCCAGTTTCGGCAAATTTATCCATTAATCTCTTTACAGTTGACTCTTTTGGAGCATTATTGTGACCCCAAATTGATCGCAAAACTTTCACCATTTTGGTAAAACAATTTCACAATGAGAATGCGTTGTTCATTCGTGTAGCGCTCCATTTTTACTAACCTCGTACCTTCTACTAGCAAACAATAACAATTGTTCAAATGTCAAACAATGACACTTCGAATGTTGCCAGATTTCAAAATTGCGTTCTTCTTGGGACACCCTTTATTATCATCGATATTATCAAAAAAAAAATTGAAAATTTTTGAGTGTCTACACTATGACCTGCAAGTT
This sequence comes from Delia radicum, assembly GCA_021234595.1. Taxonomy (NCBI): domain Eukaryota; kingdom Metazoa; phylum Arthropoda; class Insecta; order Diptera; family Anthomyiidae; genus Delia; species Delia radicum. The sequence goes on from CM037854.1 coordinate 198,620,950, forward strand.
ACTCAAATTACATGAATTAAGTATTGCCAAGTATTCAAAATTCTAATATATCCAGGGAAAAATTTTGTTGTAAAATGTTTTTATTTAATAAAAACTCATCAAATTATAAATTATCATTAAGATTTGTCCTATGTTCATTTTTTTTATAAACATACACATAATCAGTCATAATTATTATTCCCTCTTACTAAAATTTACTAAATACCAGTAAATTAGTAGAAAACTTAATACAAGGCAACAGTGTTTTTTTCATTTTGACGTCTAACTTGTCACAAGTGCCAAAAATTCACTACCTTCAAAATTTCGTTGTAAGTTGTGTCGCAAGTGAAACAAGTGTAATTGCATAAGTAAAAAAGTGTGAGTGTATTGAGTTTTTCGAACTAGTACTTGCATGTGGCAACGGGGGGTAAAAGAAAACATATAAAGTTGTAAATTTAAAAAAATTAAAAAATTTATTCTAAAAATATCAAGGTTAATAACAATCAACTACAAAAATTTACCTAAGATCTCAATAAACAAATTTCTAGAACATATAAACTTCCTAGAGATGATTCTTAACACTGTTTAGGTAGCGCGCAAAAGTGAAAAATTTTTTAATTTCATTTTTTTTTCCTTTTTTCTCCTGTTCAGGTGCATAGGTAGCAAACACAATTCCCAGGAAGTTATGTTCTAGAAATTTGTTTATTGAGATCTTAGGTAAATTTTTGTAGTTGATTGTTTCCTTGAATTTTGAACGGTTTGCTACCTATGGACCTGAACACGGGAAAAAAGGTAAAAAAAATCGAATTTTTTTAAGTTTTTTGCGATTTTGATCTGGAAGGTGAAGTTTTTTTGATTTTATATGTTTGCAATTTTTGTTCTTTATGACAAGAGCTACAACTTTGCCATAGAGAAATTCTGAATGGTTTGCAAGATATGAGCCTGAGAAAATGATCACTTTTTTGCGAAAATGATACCGATGCCCCAAATCTTTGGCGGCCCATAAACAAAAAAGGAGATGACTTTGGGAAAAATTGGGAGACACGGGTCCTTATTTTTAGTCTTTTATCACGTAGTGGTGTCCGTATATGGTTATTTTTTTTCGTGTTGCACTGTGTTAGTTTAAAGCTCCTAGCGCGTGAACCCCGAAGTGGTTTAACATAAAGTCCGATCTACGACGATCCGTTAGTCTTTAGACACCACAGAGTCTAAATATCGACCCCTAACCGCCAAAATCATAATTTAACAGTAGAAGCTTTTTTAATTTTTTTTTTCATTTTTCTTTTGCGTATCCGATGGCAATGAAATTTCAATACAGTATAAAAGACCCTAAACATAATGCAATTTAATTTTTTTTAGCTGCCAAATCTCACTTATGGGTTAAATAAGGGGGTCTAATCTGACCACATTTTAGTTTTTTTGCATTATTACTTATTTGGTACAAAGAAAATATATACATATTGGATATCAATAAAAATCTTTTGAATTGCGAATCCAACGCTGAATGCTCAAGCGTGTCCAACATTTTGAGTTATTCATTAAAGAAAGAACTATGTAAGCTACACTTTTCTGTCGCGAAATATGTAAACAAATTTTAGGTTGTTATCTGGGGAATTTGCGCTAACGTCTTTTTATTTTTTTCTGAAATTTGTAACGGCACACTCAGGGAACTTCTGCTTTAAAAATATGTAATTGTTTGGGTTGTAATACAGTTACTTTATTTTTAATGTAAATATCAGTCCTTTGTAGAACAAATTAAATTTTTTACTAATCTTGTAGTTCATTTAAAAAAACAAACCACATCAAATGAATGTTTTATGATTTTACATTAATTTTTTTACAGTAGTTGTTTGTTATTTAAAAAAATAAAAAAAAATAAAAGTTTGTTTATTTTTACTTACATATGTGGTTAATTTTTACTACAATTGTTATTAATTTATTTAACATTAAAAAACAAATCACAATGTTAGTTCAATTTACTGAAATGTAAGTCGTCTTTTCTTTAAGTGAAATTTCATTTGTTTTTAACTACATTTGCAGTGGTCTTTACCTACATAGTCTTCCTAATGTACTTCCAATAGTTATGCAACTTTAAAGAATGATTAAAAAATAAGCATTTTCATTAAAAACCCGAAAATCGTGGCGGGGCATATCGGCTGACCGACTGGCACTCCAACGAAGCTAACTTATTTGTTAAATTAGACAATAATGTTGCTAAACGCAATATAACAAACAGGGCTAACATGGACTACACGTTGGCTGAACTGGGATTACACTGTATGAGAAATTATACAGACAATTTAATAATTTCAAAGAAAAATTTATTTGAAATCAATCTAACGGAATATTATTAAACGTAAAAATAACAAAATATGACATACATATACAACTATTTTTTTGCAATTAGAAAAAGGAATCATAAAAAAAAACTAAAATGTGTGTCTTTGTCTTTTACTTTAGTCCGTCTATTTGAAAGTATATTTGTTTACAATTTCAAATTTGCCAATTTGACTACACTACTTTAATAATCATTGTAAACATGTAGTTCACATTTAATCTTTATTAAATTTAAATACTTTATTTTCACTTAAATTAATTAATAGGCAATTAATTTCACAAGCCGGTGAGAACACAAAATTAAAGTTATTTCAAACGGAAAACTATTTAACGAAATACTACATATTTTCTTTGAGAAATATTCTTTGAATATAAATCTTTCACTCTCAGACATTTCCCAGCCATTATTGATTATTTTGCAACTTCTTCTATTTTAAGAAATATATTAGATTTGTTTATAATTCTAGAAATATAAAGTTTCATTTTTAATTGTATAATATAATTATATTTTTAAAATACGTGAATGTAAAAATAAACTGTAAAGTTTATTTTTATTATAATGGCTTCTTTTAAAGGAAGACAAAGATGTCATCTTTTAAGGGAAGGCAAATGCCTTAGATAATTATAGAAACGAAATGTAAAAATAACAAAATATGACATACATATACAACTATTTTTTTGCAATAAGAAAAAGGAATCATAAAAAAAACTAAAATGTGTGTCTTTGTCTTTACTTTAGTCCGTCTATTTGAAAGTATATTTGTTTACAATTTCAAATTTGCCAATTTGACTACACTACTTAAATAATCATTTTAAACATTTAGTTTTCATTTAATCTTTATTAAATTTAAATACTTTATTTTGACTTTAATTTAATTAATAGACAATTACTTTCACAAGACGATGAGAACACAAAATTAAAGTTATTTCAAAAGGAAAATTATTTAACGAAATGGTACATATTTTCTTTGAGAAATATTCTTTGAATATAAATCTTTCACTCTCAGACATTTCCCAGCCATTATTGATTATTTTGCAACTTCTTCTATTTTAAGAAATATAATAATAGATTTGTTGATAATTCTAGAAATATAAAGTTTCATTTTTAATTGTATATTATAATTATATTTTTAAAATACGTGAATGTAAAAATAAACTCTAAAGTTTATTTTAATTACTTTTATTATTAAAAAAAAAATATAAAACTAAAGAAAACACAGATATTTTCTGTCTGTATCCATATGTTCATTATCACCCCAACGAATGGAATACATTCAAATAAGTAAAATTAATTTATACATGGTTTATTAATTGTTTTATCTTTAAATAAATATGAAACCGGTTAAATGTCGAATTGAAACTATTTATTTACATAAACTCCACGAAATACGGTTTGGCGCTATGTTTTTAAGTCAATTTGTTTAGACAATTTGCAATTTAAATTCAAAAATAATAAATTTTAATTTATAATTAATTTAAAATTCAACAAATCTTATCAATTTGTTACAAACAAGATTGTCTGTAAAATTTTTTCTACTATCACCGATTTGTTTTTTTTTTAAACCGTCACAAAAGCCAAACCTATCATTTTATTACCTTACAACAGGTTCCAAAACTTATTCTATGAATCGTTTCAATGCGAAACATATCTAGAATACACATGGATGAGAAGTTATTATACAAAACTTTCCTAAATGTATACAAATATTTTATTTAATACACTTTTTAAAGAACATATAAGATCTTTCCTACGTTTTTAGTAATTATGAATACACAACAGCCGTCTAACAAGTTATATGTGTACTTGAAATTCAAATATTTGTTATTTGAAAAAAAAAAAACTATGCAAATAATTTTTTGTTTTTTTTTTTAGTATCGTATTTAATAAAAAGTAATTGTTTTAACTGACTCCATTTGTTAATTTTTTTTTTTTTGATCAAGATATTTATTAATTTGTAATATTTCACGTTTCAAATGAAAAAGTCCAGACTTACATAAAAATTTATAATAACATTAGTTTACAGGTATTTCGCATACTGAATGTCAATTCGTATTTTTCATATATCGAGGGCTTATATTCAATACCGTCTATCTACAAAAACACAATTTTTCAGGAGAGCCAAAAAAACTGTTTATATTCGCAAATAAGCAACAATTTCTATGAACTCATCTTCTACAATATTAACAGAATGTGTCTAACAAACGTTCTAACTAAAACGTTTCTTGAAATTCGCGTTATTTTAGCTTCTATGATAGAAAGACGGTATTGCCTCAAAAATGAAATCATTGTGTAGGAAAATAATATGTAGATAGACGGTATTGCCTTATTTTAAAATTAAGTTTGTATTACGGTTTTTGTATGGGGATCCCGAAAAAGGTGGGAGATAGGGGGTAGATATGTTCACAAGAAATGTTGGGGGTAGAAAAATAGTAGGACCTGTTCTAACATTTGAACCCTTCAGGGAGCTAGGGGTTGTTTTTGACTAGTTTTTGACTAGTTTTTGTTTGTTTTTGGCATGGGTGTCTCAAAAAGGGTGTCAGATAGAGGGTAGGTGTGTTCAGACAAATGTTCAAAGACAATGTTTTTTATAATTTTTTTTATTATAATTTATTATAATTTTTACTGCGCGTGGGTAAGATTATCATAGAAGTAGTGATACTCCTCTGGAATTACCGCCTTTAACTCCTGTAAATGTTTCCATTTGTTTTGCTGAATTGGTAGTCGACCGGTATACAATTGTTTTGGTTCTATGTGACCTTCATATTGCTTTATTCTAATAGGTAGTTCAGTGTAATTATGATCAAAATTCACTTTAAACTTAATGGTACCACTTGGGAATATAAGAGAGATCTTAGTTGGGATACTGTCGGATCATTTTTTGCTCGACCAGGTCTAATACTGGAAAATCGAATAAGGTTCGTATCCTTACAGTTCTTAAAAAAATCATACTTTAAATGTAATGCATCAAATGGCATTTTAATAATTTTGTTTTTGATTTTGACTGTTTTGCGGGCATCTTTGGTTACCCTGACGTAGTCGTATGGCAAATATATGGTTTGATTTTTCAACTTAGCCTCTATCTTTGCATGGGCACTGTCACACTCCATCTGGGTGTGTCCTTTCTGCAAGTATTTCTGCTCTATGATTTTGTTGTTTTCTATTGAAAAATTGGACAAAGCATTCGACAAAAAGTGATTACGGTTTTGGTAACCGCAACCATCGGAGTAAATTATTATGCAAATGATTTTTGGAAGCAACTGCTAAAGCAAATTAAGAAAAACAGACGTTGCAAAATCACCGTGTGAATTGGGCATTAGATTTTAAATCGAGGTGAAGTGGTCAATTTCAAATCAGTATCAAATTAGTGCATTCTTGCTTGTGTTTTTTGAGTTTTTGCGTTTGAATTCATTTATTTGCATACTCATTTGTAGCTAGAAAATAACATAAAGGGCACACCACCGCATACACAGCGTATTATGGTAGGTATTGATCGTTCGACAAGAGAAGTATGTATCCGAAAAACGAACAGTGAATAAATAGATATCAAACAGAGAAATAGCCTGAAATTAAATAAAACGACAAAATTCTATGATGTAGATAGACGGTATTGCCGTCATAAAATTCATAAATAAGTATCTTTGTAGATAGACAAATGATAAAATACAGGATATATAGTACTAAAAATAGTTTTTTTCCACTAAAATTTTTACAGTACATGCAGATGGGGTCAGAGATGAGTTTGGCATAAAAAAAAAATTTCGTGAAAATGTAGATAGACGGTATTGAATATAAGCCCTCGATATATTATGGGCTCTCGAACTTGAAAATGGCACTGTCTTTTGCGAGGAAATTGACTGGCATTGAAATTGTGCAAAACATGGAGTAGTCATCTTTACAAAGAGTATTTATATTTACAAAGAAAACAAGATGTGACTGAAAACATATAAAATCAACCACTAGATTTCCTCCCCCCTAACGTCCAAATGTAGGGCAGCTAATCCCAGCAGATCTTGAAATATCGCGTTTCAAAAATAATTTCAAAAAAATATTCGCAAATTTTTAAAAAAAAAGTAGTTGCACATAATCCTCCACATTTTTTCTAGCGGGTTAAGCTACGAGAGTCATTGATACTTCATTTGAAAGCTACTTTAATTGTGATTTTACTGGTATTAACACAAATTATTCACTTCTCCACTACAAAATTCATTGTTTTCAAATACCGCGGTTCAAAATGCTGTATTTCAAAAAACTGTTTTTTTCAAATTTAAAAAAAATATATGTTAATTATCAATTACATTTCTATGCCGTGTCTAAATCCATATGTGGAGCTCTTACCGTATCGCGAGTTACACTCAAAAACAAAAGCTAGTATAGTCAGCAAACAAATTTCACTGAGTCAGCAAAATTTTAGTCAGAAGGCTGCTTGCAAAAAAAATTCTAATGTCATCAAAATATTTGCTAAAAATCAGTAGTAACAAAATTTGTAGATTTTGCAAAAATTATGCTAACATTAAAAAATAAAAAATCATTGCTAATAAAGGGTCCGCCAACTAACGTTTTTTTTTCAACTAGTGCTTATTTCGTGAATGGTAACACTTAGCTCATGTCTGATTTGACAGATAATTAGTTTTATCCTTCCGCTGAACGAATATGCTCCGTATGTTCGTTATCTTGTGAAAAAAGTGAAAGAAACTGGCATCCTCATCGATAAACCAAAGCGTGAAAAGCCAAAAACAGTGCGTACACCCGAGAATATTGCTGCTGTGGCAGAAAGTGTGCGTGAAGCGCCATCAACATCAATTCACCGTCGTTCTCAACAATTGAACATTTCGGAGACATCATTGAGACGAATTTTGCATAAAGACCTTGGTATGACGCCATACAAAGTCAAATTGGTTCAGGAGTTCAAAAAAAAAAAGTTGTTTAGCGGGCCCTTTAGTTAACATTTTTACTGAATATAAATTAGTAGACTGAAAAAAACTCAAAAAGTTTGGAGATAAATTATTAAAGTTAGTTAATTTATTTGCTGAAAGTCCTAAACATTTTTTATGGTTCTTTTAAAAATAATTTACAATAAGTTGCAAGATATAAAAATGTTCATACGACATGATTAATGTTGTATCTTAAAATATATAGAAATAATACTTACATCAATGGTTGTCTAAATGATGGCAATTGCCTTAGATAATTATATAAACAAAACGTAAAAATAACAAAATATGACATACATATACAACTATTTTTTTTTGCAATAAGAAAAAGGAAACATAAAAAATTACCTAAAATGTGTATCTTTGTCTTTCGCTTTAGTCTGTCTATTTGAACGTATATTTGTTTGCAATTTAAAATTAGCCAAATACACTACATTAATAATCATTTTTAACATTTACAAATACACATTTAATGTTTATTAAATTTAAATATTTTATTTTGGCTTTAATTTAATTAGTAGACAATTGCTTTCACAAGACGATGACAACACAAAATTTTTTTGAATCCACAATTTTGTTTTATGTATGAAAAAACAGATACAAAAAGATTCCATGGTTGGTTTTTTATATGTCTTATAAGGGTTGTACTTTTTAGTATAATTTTCCTCTTATCTACTTCATCTTGTTATACCAGTGCAAACACCGACATGGTTATAGTCAAATTAAAGAAAATTTTGTGTAAATTTATATTCGAAAAATTGAGCAAAATATACGCAAAATGGGGGAACAATATAAATATAAAAATCACAATATTTCAAAAACTTCAAATGAAAAAAAATGTTTGCCAAAATTGGAAACAACGTACATAGGTTTATTAAAAAAGATTTGTTCCAATGCGAATTTTTCTGTCTGTAAGGTAGTGTAATTATTCAATAAAAAAATCTATTAAAAATCCAGCACTTTTTTGCCCATTTTTTTTTTATTTGCCACTTTCTAGCGCTTTTTTTACGATATATCACACATTCAGAATACGGCAAACAATGCTATCTACCTAAACGTATTCTTGTTTGCATTAATAGTCACTATAGTCTACAAATACACATTGAATCTGTATTACATTTAAATATTTTATTTTGTCTTTAATTTAATTAATAGACAATTAATTTGACAAGCCGGTTACAACACAAAACTTAAGTTTTTTAATCCGCAATTTATATGTATACGATACACATTGTTGACATCATTTTGTTTTATTATGTATGAAAAACATATAAAAAAAATCTTCCATGGTTGATTTTTTTATATGCCTCACAAGAGTTGTACTTTTTAGTATCATTTTGCTCGTCTCTACTATATCTTGGCATGCCGCGACATCTACTTGATTCTGAGTATATGTTTCATTCAGGTTGTAGTCCACAATTTTAATGTGCTTATCAGCATAATTTAGCAAAATAAATTAGTAAAACATTAGTTTAAAACAATAAAGTGCTGAATAAGTATAACGAAAATTTTAGCTGAAAAACACAATTTTAGCAAAAAATTTGCTGAAAATAGTATACTTGATTTACAAGTCGTTTTACTAATTTTTCTAGTAACTTATTTTTTTTAATGGGTAGATGATGTCGCCAAAAAAAGTTATAACCTTAATGCCTAATTTTAGAGCATGAGTATGGCTTTTGTATAATAAATTGTGTAGTCACCCATTTTACTATACGGATCAGTAAACTAAAGTAGAATACCTCAAAAAAAAAACAAAAAAAATGTATGCGGATTTACGTTTCATTAAATATGGGCCGATTTAAATGATTTTAGACTTTTGGCAATCTGGTTAATGAGATAAAGAAACATCTGGAGGCACATTTAAAACTGTTTTTAGTTTCGCTATACAGTTTCTTAAGGTGTATTCTTTTGAAACGTGTTAAAAATTATTAAAAGTTGGAGATGAAAGCGAATAAAGCATTTCTTGTAACAACACAAAAGAATGTTAAAGATTATCCTGAAATTATAAAAAACTTATTGAAAAAACCAAAAAAAAAAAATCATTGTAAAAATGAAGATACGTTCAGGTGTCAATTAATTGTCCCCAAAAACAATCTAAAAAATTTGTTTTTTTTTTAGCGAATTTGAAGTTTTCATACAAAAAGTCGATTTTTACTTGGGAAAAGGTCGAAATGTCGAGACGTCGACTTTTGCGTATACGACAAAGTTAAAAAGTCGACTTTTCAATTTTTTACTAAAGTCGAACAGTCGACTTTTTGTTTCTACTATACAACCCTAATTGTTACAATGCGCATGAGTGCAAACTCTTCATGAATCATTAAAAAATGTTATCCAAAAAGCAGACTAATAAACATCGATGGAAAATAAGCTGTGACTAAGTTATTAGCAATTTTTCTGTATACATTCGTTTTTTGTGTGATTGGGACTCCAACTGTAAGGACGTCGTCTATGATTCCCATCCAGCCGAGTGAAGACATCGAACTATATAGCGTAATATAAAAAAAGCAGACTTAATTCCGAAATGTTTTCAAAATAAATTTATTACTCAATATCCTATAAAAAGTCATTCAGATACATATATATCATGCAACATTTTTAAAATAACTAATTCTAAATTTTAACCCCTTCACTCATATATGTAACTAAACCTGTAAAATTGCTGAAAAAGCTACTAAAAATTAGTTAAAAATGAGCTTGCAGAAAAGACTGCTACATTTAGCAGATAATTATTATTAAAATAAGAACAGCAAAAATAAATCAGTTAACTTTACAAAATTTTATTTATAATCGATGTAAGTTTTATTTAATTGTAAATAGCATTTTACTCTGTAAAATTAGCAAAAACTTTTACTAAATATTTGTAGACTAAAAATAGCAAAACAAAAACTGTAATATTAACAAAATTGTTGTTATGTTAACCTCAAATTTAGTATAATACAAATAACAGTTTATTTTGCTTAAATCAACAGAAATGTTTGCTAAAAAATTGTAGATTGCTGATTTTATAAGGGCAGACTTTTATTCGCATTAAAAAAATACTTAAAAAAAATTTTATAAAAATTTCACATTTTTTAATGATTTTATATCTACTAATATATAGTAAATGTTTTTGCAGATTTTAGCAGATTATTTTGTTACTTATATTAACTAAAATTTGGCCCAAATATAACTAAATATTTTTAAATTCAACAGATTTATTTTTGCTATTCTAATTTTACTAATATTTAGTAAAAAAATCTGCTAATTTTAGCATTTTTTCTGCAAGCCCATTTTTAAATAATTTTTAGTAGCTTTTTTGCTTTTTTTACAGGTTTATATGTATGAGTGTTCTATCTGGCCCATTTTAACAAAATTAATAGGACAATACGAAAACATAACTTTTGTACAGACAAATTAAGTAGTATTTTAACATATTATTTTCACCCTAATGAAGAAAGTGCGCAAAAATAATACAAAAAATACAAAATACAAAAAATACAAGAGGCTATACAAGTCAGGGACCGTAATCATTATGAGTTTTATAATAAAAATTTCACAATAATGATTATATTATGAGTTTTAAGGATTTTTTTTCCATGGTAATGATTATTTTTGAGTAATACAGTACTTTTCGCTTATAGTCACATCTCTTAGTTGCACACAAGTTGTGGACTATATCGCTAATGTGACTATATCGCTAGTTTTTTTATATGCCATTTTGTTGTCTATAAATAAATTGTGATATAGTCATCATAAAATGTGACTATATTTATTATTATAACAGGTGGAAAATTTGGAATATAAAAACGATGTTTGAAACGATTCAGCTCAGTTTGCTTGTTCAAATTTTCGTTTTAGCCTCTTAAATTTTAAATAATTTTAAACCGAAAAAATTCAAGATTTCACAATTATATTAGAAATTTTCTGTATTGTGACTATAACTTAAATTATTTGCATATTAATTTACTTTTAGTAGCCAGAGTTTAGTGGCATATAAGCCAAATGTGATTATATCGTGAATGGACTATATCCTAAATATTTTGTATGCAATTCGATTTTAGATGACAGTAAAAGTGTAAAAATGGACTATATCGCTAAATGGACTATATAAAAATAAAACTTAAAAATAATCATTATTTATGATTTTTATTTTTTTTTTCGCTCAAAATAAAACTCACTTTCAATTTATGACTTTTGTGAGGTTTTTTACCAACAAAAATTAACAAAATTATTAAGTACAAATTATATAATGGGTATTCATGTAGGTGTAAATATATATACATATTCAGAAAAATATGCAAGGACATCATATATAAAGTCGTAAATTGAAAGTGAGTTTTATTTTGAGCGAAAAAAATAAAAATCATAAATAACGATTATTTTTGAGTTTTATTTTTTTTTTTGCTCAAAAATAATGATTATGGCTGATTTTTTTTATTATTACTCAAAAATAATCATTACCATTGAAGAAAACTTTAAAAATCAAAAATTTAAAAATCATTACGGATATGCAAAGATTGTCAAAAAATAATATAATGGTGCAATAATTTTTTTTTTATGTCTGTTCTAAGTGATTGATTTTTTGATTTAAAAAAACGAACAATAATCATTATTTACGGTCCCTGATACAAATCAATAAGAGCTAACTTTGCAAAACCCTTTGAGTGTTTTGCTATACTAATAGCCTATTTTCATTTTCCTTTGAACTCATTCGGGAAATTTGTTCTTGTTGCACAGTGTTATCGGCCCTTAAATGTTAATGTTGCCAAAATCAAAATGAAGTTATTCATGAAATGGGCTATAATATTTCTGAATCATGACAACTATTGCATATCAAGTTTTATTAATTTATTTAAAAAAAATATTTAGGTTAACATTTAAAAACAACATGTTATAAAAAATTAAGTCATTACTTTTAAATGTTTACGCTTAAAAATGTTTTTGTAGTTAAATATGCCAAAAACGTGATAAATATATGTTTATTAAAATAACACATAATACACCCGGCAACAAATTCAAATTTTATTTTTTCACACACATCGAAAAATTGATATGTACGGGAAACAAGAGACCACATATAGTTGAACTGCGTCTTCAGTTTTTTGCCATTACGTCAAAATTTCTTTAAAAAGACTTTAGTTTTAGTTTTTGCTAAAAATACTTGTACTATATATATGTATCAAATGAAAGGTGAGAACATTTATAATTGACTGTAAGTTTTCACGATTTAAAATGTCACAAATGTCGGGCTTTTAAAGAGGATTTTGCTATTAAAAATTACCAAATTGGTTAAGCGGTTAAAAAGTTATGAATAAAAATTTGAAGGTATCTGAGTGCAAATTGGTGTATTTCAGTACAAATTCACATCTAGGCGTCTAGTGATCAAAATATTTTTTAACAGACGCTAGAGGTAAATAATATTTTATTTTCGCCGTATAAATTTTTTTCACCACAGAAATTGTTATTCATCTCAAAAAAGATTTTTCAACACAAAAATTCTTTTCACATCTATAATAATTTTTTACCAAAAAATTAGATATATGAGCAATTCCATTTAATATCACCGTGAAATTAATCGATGTTTTCCGATTTTGATAAAATTTTGTGAGCGTGTGCGGTAGTGAACTCAAGTATTAAAAATTTTTTTTTTTTGAAAACTCTGGCAACCCTACAGCTTCAAAATGTGGGGTAGGGACTTCACTTAAAAGGTCATAACTTTTGATGTGTAAAAAATATATAAAAAAAATTTACACATTTTTAAAAATAAAAATGTTTGAAAAAAACTTTAAAATCAATTTTTGGAAAAAATTCTTTTTTTAAAATTTTTTTACAAATATCTACACATGTGTTCTAAATACCCTGAAAATTTCAGAGTGAAAAGCTCCTTACTTAGTGAGATATATAGCAACAATTAAAAAAAACACATTTTCTGGTGTACACACTTCTACATTTTTTCTGATATCTGAAATTTTCAGGGTATTTAGAACACATGTGTAGCTATTTTAAAAATTTTAAACAAAAGGATTTTTTCCAAAAATTGATTTTAAAGTTTTTTTTTTCAACAATTTTTATTTTTAAAAAATGTGTAAAATTTGTCGATATTTTTTACACATAAAAAGTTATGACCTTTTAAGTGAAGTCCCTACCCCACAATTTGAAGCTATAGGGTTGCCAGAGTTTTGCAAAAAAAAAAAAAAAAATTTTTTTTTTTAATACTTGCGTTCACTACCGAACACACTCACAAAATTTTATCAAAATCGGAAAACATCGATTAATTTCACGGTGATATTAAATGGAATTGCTCATATATATATCATATACAGATATATAACATCTATATTGGTTTCTCCTTTTATTTGTAACAAAAGCACAGTTTTTATTTGCAATATAGCAAATATTATTATTAAAATATGAATATATTTTTTATAATGAAAATGAAAATTATTTATTTACTTTGAATTTTTGAACTTTTTCCGCTATAAAAGTTAGAATTTTATCAAAAATAGGAATTCTTAGAGGTCAATAATTAATTGTCAATTGTAGTGTTAGGTCGAAACTCCCTATGGAAACTGTTCGATTTTTGTTTCTACAAGAAAACTTTAAAACTTTAGTAAAACTAAGCAAGAAAAGTTAAATTGATGAAATTTAGGTATATTTTTGGTATATCAAGCCTTTAATAATATTTTGTTTTGGAAAAATGTATCATAAATGTATGATGAAATAATTAAATTAATAATTAAATATTTTTAAGGACATTTTTTTGATCCTGGAATATTATAATCAATATTTTTTTTTAAACAATATCTGTTACCAATATTTAAGTCATATCATGAGTACAATTGAAGGGCTTATTTTAAAAACCTGATAAGCCTCATTTTATTTAAAGTTTGTTTTTGTCTTTTAAAGGATAAAAAGATACAAAAATCTGACTTTTGCAAACTTTTATACTCTAGGTACTTGCAACAAGTGTTTAAGCAAGACTTCTATTAAATATTAATCAATGGATGTCTAGAAACAGGCAAAAATCCATAAAACAATAAATGTGGCTTATCAAGTTTGTACAATAAGCCCTTCAATTATTTTAATATTTTTTTTTTTTAATTTAAACTTTAAAGTTCTTTTATAATTAATTTTAACGTGATAGTGAAAAACTCAAAACGCAGTTTAACTATATATGCACTCAAAGAAATAAACCTGTAAAAATAGCAGTAAAAGATACTAAAAATGAGCTTTCAGAAAAACTGCAAAATTTAGCAATTTTTTTTTGCTAAATATTAATAAAATAAAAACAGCAAAAATAAATCTGTCAACTTTACAAAATTTAAGTTATATTCGATGGGACTTTTAGTTAATTGAAACTAACATTTTACTCTGTAAACTTAGCAAAAACTTTTACAAAATATTTGTTGACTCAAAATAGCAAACAAAATGTGTAATATTAACAATTTTTGACACATTTACCTCAAATTTAGTAGAATGCAAATAACAGTTTATTTTGCTAAAATCAACAGAAATTTTTGCTAAGAATTTGTAGATTGATTTCATAAGGGCCGACTTTTATTCGCATTAAAAACAAACAAAAAAAAAATAATGATTTTTTTTGTCTACTATTATTTAGTAAATGCTTTTGCTGATTTTAGCAATTAACTAAAATTTTTCTCAAATATAACCAAATATTTATAAATTAAACAGATTTATTTTTGATATTCTTATATTACTAATATTTAGTAAAAAAATCTGCTAATTTTAACAGTTTTCCCTGCAAGCTCATTTTTAACTAATTTTTAGTAACTTTTTTTGTGCTATTTTTACAAGTTTATTTCTATGAGTGTGTTCTTTAGTTTCAAGTACATATTGATTTGTCCATGTGTGAAACCTACTGTTCTATAATTTTAAGGAATAAATAAGGTGAATTAATTTTTGTGAAATAACAAAAAAAAATCACGACATTCATTATTTAAAAATTCCATCACATATTCAAGTTTCATTCATAGGACATTCTTTTTATCAAAAGCATCAAATCTGGCAGCTCTGTTATAGAATACCGTTAATAATAAAACAAACAAATGGCCTTTTTAGACGACTATTTAAAAAAAATCATAACACTAATAAGAATGACACGAAATGCCGCCACACTTATTAATATTTCAATTTCAATTTAAACACCTTTTACTCGTTAATCTAAAAAATAAATATGGTAGATGAGATTTTCAGCGTCATTGTGAAAACCGAAAATAGATTTAACAATTGTTACCTATTAAATAAATACTAACTGTGATCTAAAAACAAAAATTTTAAGAATAAGGGCAGAACTTTAAATAACTCATTTATTCCCTCATTGCCTAGTGAATGAAGTGCAAAATGTGAGCACATAAAAATCGTTGAAATTGAAAAAAAATCGTTGTAATACAAAAAAAAAAAAATAGGTAAACATTAAAAAAAATCGCTAAAATGTAAAAAAAATTATCAAACTTAAAAAAATCGCTGAAAACGAAAAAACGGTAAAATTTTAAAAATTTTAAAAATCGTCAAAAATAAAAAAAAATCGCCAAATTAAAAAAATAGCCAAATATAAAAAACAGTATTAAAATTTAACAAAATAGCCAACATTAAAAGAACAATCACTCAAATTGAAGAAAAAAAAACGCTAAAATTTACAAAAGTTCTTCCTTGGGCTATGTTTATTTAAGTTACAAGCGATTTTTCAAAGTAAAACGCGATCGCCAATCAAGCAAGGTTAGCCACCCCAGCAAAAAAATAACCTGGATTTGGTAAGCAGTAACTACATTTGTATGCTTCCAAAATAGCGCTTCACCGCCTTGCATACTATAAAGCAATTAGGGAAGGTATTTTGTCGTGCTTCCCAGAATGCCTTCTTTGAAGCAGGAATAATGCTTACAATGGAGCAATAAAGTAGGCATACCATGAAGCACTAATGTTGTCAACATACAAAAAAAGCGCTTCTTATTGTCTAAGAAGGCATGAATTTATTGCTTTTTAGAGCACATGAAAGAAGCGCTTTTCCATTGCAAAAAAGAGACATACCAAGTGGGACATCACGAACAAAAATCATGCCTTCTTTATTTGCTTTGGAAGCGCTTCGTTATCAAATAATGCCTTCCGGAAGCGCTTCTGGGTAAGCACTATTTTTTGCTGGGACTAAGGTGTTTAATTTTATAAATCTTTTTTGAATTTCAAAATGGTACCAGTCCCAAAGTTTGCATTTATTTCGAAATGTAAATGCGGAAAATTTAAGCACGCTAAAAAAATTACCCATCTAGCGCAAGCGAATTGAAGTTTTCAATATTTTGAATGAAATCTTAATTCAAAAAACTTCACAATTCAACCAAAAATGCAAGAAAATAGGAAGAAATTTATGATTTTTTCGTTTTAATTTGCGATTTTTTCAAATCTTTAAAAAAATTAAAACAAATCTCAATAAATCACATGTTAGTTTTCAATGTATTATCTTAAGATAAAAACAAATTAAAAAATCTTAGTTTTTCAGTGAGTTCTAAAGAAAAACGTTTTTAAAAAACAAAAGACAAATTAGTTTTCAATTTATAACCAGCTTTCAACCTCCGTATATTTACAAAAATAAAGCAAATCAAACATATTATCTAGGTTGATACAAGTATTTCGATCTGGCTAAAGATCTCATCAGAACCCGAAGTTTTAGAAAATCTAGAGCCTCCATAATAGGCAGAAGTTTAACAAAAAACTTATTAATCATCAATTTTGCTCCATTCTTGTCTTCTTAGTTTTTTTTATAAAATTTTTATTTAGGGTAAACATTAATACCAGTTACTTAGAGTATTTATTGGTATTTTTTTAAACATGGGCAAACATTTTTCATCATAACTCACTGACATTTTTCATCGTTTTGCGTCTAATTTTAATGGTTATACCTTGACAAATAACATGGGATTATTTCAGAACTTTTGTATTTCTTTTAAAGATTTTTTCTTTAATTTTGAGTTGAATTGCGACGTTTTTTCAATTAAACTATCATGATTCGCATTTTTCAACTAGTAACTCTCATAAACATTTATTAATAAATGCGAAATAAATTAAAATTTCCACTCAAACATGTTGAAAACGCTTACGCTAGTTGGGTAATTTTTTTTAGCGGGCTCAAAATTTCAGCACATACATTTCGAAACATAAGTCTACTTTTGGGCTAGGTACAAATTTGAAATAAATAAAAAAATAAAAAATGATTTAGCTTATAAACCATGCCGAAACCAAACCCGATATGAACGTTTTATAATAAGAATACCATTTCACCTTAATTTTTTAAATTTATAGTCTGCTATTTTTCCGGTTAGAATGCAACATATATGCCCTTTACTGTTATAAATTCTTTTTTCGGTATTTAAACGGGTTTGCGCATATATTTCGAATTTGAATCGGAAAAATAGCAAACTAAAAAATGTAAAATTCGAAAGTAGGTACCCTTATCCTATACTTGTTTTGAAATACCTTTAGTTCTAAATACAGTAGAATCTCACAAATTAGAATTCTCACAAATTAGAACCGTCCAGAAATTAGAACCGGCCATTCCAATGTATTGTACGCTCTGAAATTAGAACCTTTGGTTCTAATTTCTGGCAGTTTTTTTTATTTTATTTTGTATTTTATTTATTATTTTTTTGCTCATTGAAGTAAAAATAAAACGGGGAATCCCCGAGTTATTCGTGGTGAGTACAATTCGGTCATATGCATGTGAAATTTGATATGCTTGTACAAAATTAAATACCTAATAATAAAAAAAAATTTAAAGTTTTTCTAAACAATCGGTTCTATGTCCTATGTCACCTTACTATCCCAGGAACTCCGTCGCACTGACGAAACTCCTCAACTTCTTCCATCCTATGCCCCTAAGATCCCCCAATGTGGATATTGGGTCACTGGATAGTATTTCGACCTGGATCCCGGCAAATGCCGGGCATTCACAGAGATAGTGGTCCACGGTCTCCTCGTCCTCCCCACAGGCCCTGCACACTTCCGAGTCCGCCCTACCAATACGGTGGAGATGGGCCCTAAGTGTCGAGTGTCCCGAGAGGATTTCCATCAAAAGCCTCAGTTCCTTCCTACTGAGATTCAGAATTTCCCTCGTCTTGTCCTTATCCGGGTTGCCCCAGAGAATATTTGTAGTCCTGCCAACACCCGCATTTCCCAGATGGTCCTATGCATGGTGTCAGCCCAGTCCACCAGCTCCGCCTTGAGAGCTCGAAAAGGTTTAGCGTTCTCCAAAGTGACTAATTCCAGGGAAGATCCTCCCCTAGCCAAATCATTAGCCACTTCGTTCCCCGCTATACCACAGTGTCCCGGCACCCATATAATCTCAATGCGTCCCCGTGAAGAGAAATCGTTAATTTCCCCTTTACACCTGAGTATCGTCATTGATCCCACAGAGTCCGTAGATAAAGCCCGGATAGCCGCTTGGCTCCCGGTCAAGCCCATGATATTCACCTGCTTAATGCAGTCCGTAATCGCGGTGACCTCCGCCTGTAGTACGGTGTTATGGTCAGGAAGACGGAAGCATTTGCGTACATTGAAGTGAGCATCACAGAAGCCCAGACCCGTTTTCACATCCAGTTTCGATCCATCCGTGTAAAAGTGGATCCCCGGTTGGTTCCTCAAGAAGGTCCCATTTAACCATGGTTGCCTGTCGGGGATTAACGTGTTACAGAGCGTCGTGACAGACCTCTGGCAATTGGTCCAAAATAGTACGGTGCCCGGTAATATGGCCATTATTGTCCCATTCCCCGGTAGCCCTCAGCCGCATCATAGTCAATGCGGCCTCGTACTTCACCTGTACCTCAATTGGGCGAATTGCCAGAATAAAGCTTACATAACTAGTTTTATTACAATTTTCTGTAAAAAAAAAAATGTCCAGAAATTATAACTTTTCAGAAATTAGAACTGCCCGATGTACAAAGTGGTTCTAATTTCTGAGATTCTACTGTATACCTTTATTTTAAAACTGAAACGGTGGCCAACCTTGCAATCAAGTCGAAAACCGGTATAGAAGTAATGGGATTGATTTTTGAACTATGATGCAAACATTTTTCCTCTAGCTCTTTTAGCTTTCGGGTTATGGATGTTTAAAATTTTATTAAGGCGATTTTGAAAAAAAAAAAAATTTCACAAATTGAAATAAAAGTTGTCCGTGAACATTTATCCCTTTTAGTTTTCGAGATACAAGCGATGTTTCAAATAAATGCACTTTTTCATCTGCGTTGGTTAGTTTTCGAGAAAAACGCTACCCAATGAAGTAAAAAGTTTTTTCAATTTGTGAAATTTTTTTCTTTAAATATTTCAACTTTATTAGCAAAATTTTACCAATCACTTTTCAAGTGACCTAGTGTAGGTAGTAAGTAAGCTGAATGTATAAAAAACCGGTTTGAAAACTTGCAATGTACAATACAATTTTAGAGATAACGGTAAAAGAGTATTTTTTGCGACTGGCGCATTCAAACATTTGTAACTCAGTCAGTTTTTAACCGATTTTGAATTTTTAAACGGTATTAAAAAAAAAATACCTGGTCTTTTCAAATCTATATATTTTTTTTACATTATTAATAGAAATATGTAGAGATTTTTTTAATAACAACTAAAAATTTAATTGTTTTTAAACTTTTTCAACTTCTGCGATGGCAGAAGTTTTTGAGAACTAAAGTAAGTAGGTAAAATGGGCCTTTATTTGCTAAAATCGAGTGAAAATTGGCAAAGTTTTAGTATTTTTATAATAAAGAATTAATTTCTGGAATTAAAAAAAAATTTAATTAAGTTTTTGTGAATTCATTCATTAAAGGAATGTATTCTTCAAAGTTCTGAAGAAGGGAGATTAAAGACAATTAGAAAACATTTGATAACTATAAACATAAACATTTGTTTGCATGCAACAGCATGTTCAATCAAAATTAATTAACACAAGACAAAGATACAAAGTAAACAAAAAAATAATAAAAAATAAAACAGGGAGGATGAATAAAAGAATTAAAAGAATATATTATTCAAATAATTTAATTGAATATGAGTCAACTTTAAAGAAATTCATAGGCTACATTTTTGAGGGTAAACAAAATAATGTTAAGCAATTAAATTGTCAAGCCATTAAAATTGACAAACAAAATTAATTAATATAAGCTAAAATAATTATTTTAGGCGAATGGAAAAAATGTGAAAGAAAATTATTAAAATAAATTGACGATGAATTAAGAAAACATGCATTTATAGGGGCAAACTGAATATTGTCAAACAATCACAAACCAAATAAATTAACACAAATTAACAATAACATAAACAAAAACAGAGGATGGAAAAAATAAACGAATTTTTATAAAACAAAAATAAAATAAATAAATTGATCATGAGTCAACTAATAGAAAAAATGTCTACGTTCGAGGTTAGTTCTCTGCTTATACTCGATTTTAATTTGTTTTATTGGAATATTGGTTATTTTATAAAAAATTTCCTTTTAAGTATTTAAAAAAAAAATTCTGACAACATTGCATTGAGGATGTAGTAAATTTAATGAAATTATTGGTGGCTTTTAACATTCTTTGCTCTGCAAAAGTTTTTAAAATCCAGAAATATTTATGAAATGTAAAAGGAAGAGGATTCTTCGATTATATCGTCTGGAAGATAACATTTTTGCGCCAACATTAATTTTCAAATTTTCGAAGTATCTTGGGGGGGGAAACGGTATCTAAATGATAAATCCGCGAATTTTAAAACATTTATATCAGATAAACCGACGATGTTTAAACACAATTGAAGTGCTCCCCGGTAGGCTAGTTGGTAGCGTGCTGGCTTATCAGTGCGGGGGTCGTGGGTTCGATTCCCACCAGAGGCACTGGTCTGTTTTCGCTACAACGCGCCGAAGGCCATAGTAGCTAGTGTTCGGTTAGGGTACAGTATATAATTTGTAATTATATGATTATTAATTAATAAAAAAATTAAACACAATTATTATTATTAGTTTCGTGTGAAAGATAAATCCGCGAAATATCGCTGAAATATTTTTTAGCTGATAAAAAGAAAGAGTTATATAAAATACTATTTTAATTATTTTTTTATGACGATAAAAAGAAAATATTGTAGCAAAAAATTTTTCAAATTTTTAAAGTATCTTCGGGGGGAAACGGTAATCAAAAGATAAATCCGCGAATTTTAAAGCATTTATGTAAGATAAACCGACGATGTTTAAACACAATTATTATCGTAAAATTTTCGTGTGAAAGATAAATCAGCGAAATATCGCTGAAATATTTTTTTTATAAAAAAAGAGTTGTATAAAATAGTGCCGCACTTTCTACCTAAGCGACTAGGTCAGCATCAGCCGCTTCTGATCCACCACACTCAGAGCCTCAAGGTTTGAAAAACCAAATGTTAATTGATTACCCGAACAATATGAGTTATTTTCGTCTTTTCTTACAAGTTTAGCCAATAGGTGTACATCGTAAAGCTTTTTATATATGGCAGGGCTGCCAATAGCAGGGTTATTAACAATTAGTGTTTTATATTTATAATAAAGGGTGTTTTTTTTATAGAAGTATAAAACTTTGAAATGGAATAAAACAAAGACGCATTTTTTAAATTGACATGATATTTACTTTATTCGAAAGATAATCTTCTGGCATTAAAATTTAAGTATGACTTCTGGCACATGACCGAGCCACGGCTGGCTCGGACGTAGTCTACTCTGGAAGTCCAATTTTCGATGACTTTTTCCAACATGTGTGGCCGTATATTGGCAATAACGCGGCGAATGTTTAGCTCCAAGTGGTCAATAGTTTCGGGCTTATCGGCGTAGACTAACGACTTCACATATCCCCACAGAAAGTAGTCCAGCGGCTTAAAATCAGCACGATATTGGAGGCCAAGTCACGGGTCCGAAACGTGAAATTATGCGGTTACCAAACGATTCCTTCAATAAATCAATTGTGGCACGAGCTGTTTCACATGTTCTGCAGTCTGGTTGAAATAACAGCTCCTGCACATCATGGTTGTTCAACTGATGAACGAAAAAGTCAGTAATCATGGCTTAAATGCGGCCACCATTCTGACTAGCATCGTTGACAGCTGACAAAATGGCCGCCAGTTAAAAAAGTATTTAAAACTTAAAGTTCTATACCTGTATAAAAAACACCCTTTAGTAACATCGTGTGGCACTTCGGTCCTTAAATAGCATGTAGACTCCACTATAATGAGAAGGGCTGAAGCGGTTTGAAAGAATACCGGAACGTGCAGAGTGTCTAAAGACTTGTGCAAATCCTAACTAACTCTTGCTATCCTTAACTAGAAGCGATTGTACACTTCTGGTGGGGTATTGACTAGTCACCGGGAAATAGGGTAGAGCATATCATGTGGCACTGTCCAAATCTCGCAAGCTCCAGTGCAAACTGTCTGAGGAACTATCTACTATCCACGATCTGGTGGAATTATCTGGCTCCGGAATCTTGAAAGTTCTGGCATTTGCTAAGAGAGTGTGGGGCACTTTAACTGCCATCACTTATATCTAACCTTAAGTGGGGTTATCGTTTCTTATCAAGTAATGCTAGGGACCTAACTGGTTTATACGAAATCTTTTGGCCGGTCAGCTCAACCTAACCTAAGGAATATAATGAACTTTATCACAAAGACTTTCGATAAGAAGCATACTATTAGCTCATTAGCATTTGTGTTCTCACCAGGCAAACATTTTTATTTGTACGGATATTACTAAATGTTTTCTTTCTGGATTATACTATGTTTAAACCAATACTTATATTTACCCTAAGCCGGAAAATATTATTCCAAGCAAAACCACGCGTTCTACCATTTTAGTAGCGGCTTCAACATTGTCGTCCAAGAAACCTATTTTATAGTTTAATTGCTGATCATAACCCTTTAACTATCATACATTTTTCGCCGAAGCGACTTGGTTCTTTTTTAAATTATCGTTATCGTTGGCCTAAAACTAGTTAAGCCACAAAAACTTGGCTCGTTAGTCAATCTCTTTGTCCCTTATTAATCTTGTAAAAATAACTACCTATTAAAGACTTCGTAATTTCGGCCAAATCTATTTATATGTTCGTGGCCTTCAACGTAATATAAAATATGGCACAAATTTTATTTCGCTATTGACCGCCTTCTTGACCATAAATTCGCTTGTCAAATAGAGTTCTTTTTGCCCCCTTTCATAAAGAATAACCTTCCTATACAAACCACCCCAGAAAACATACTCGGTTATGGTTAACGTATTTGTTGCCAATCCATTCAAACAGCAGAAATTCTGACAAGGCAATAAAGTTTCGTGATAACTATCAAAAAATTCGATACCTGCACCGATCCACCATATTGGCTACACGTATGGGTGCTACGACCGAGTTTGTTTTCTGAGTGTGGGAAATTTAGATAACTGCCATATCACAGACCTAGCCTGGTTCTTGTTGCCGAACTGTGTCTTCAAGGATAGTTATGTGACAAGTTCTAGGTCAATCCAGTGAACATGCTTTAGGACATGTTGCAGAACTGTGTTTTTGTGGAAAGTTCTCTGACCTATCGAAGGTTAGGTAGGTGATATGTCACAAGGGCAAAATGTTTTCTGAATTTTGCCATGACTGAATGGACCTGTCTACCAAGGAAGGTCTTCCATCACCACTCTCAGATCTTAATGAAATTTGAATTTTGGTGGGAAGCCAAAAGAATTTGCTTTGGAAGTTTTGTCCTCTATCCTAGTTTCTGTAAGATCTAGGAGTCCATGCAAAGAGACATTTGTTGCAGTTAGCAAACTTTTCCATATAGAATTAGATCTTGACTTTAACTATAAAACTTGAAATATTAAGAAAATCGACTTACCACAAACATAGCTTTACGCTTATAATGAGCACAGCCAAAACGTTGAGAAGTTGGCAAAGATGATGAGTCGGAAG
Source organism: Delia radicum (assembly GCA_021234595.1). Lineage (NCBI taxonomy): Eukaryota > Metazoa > Arthropoda > Insecta > Diptera > Anthomyiidae > Delia > Delia radicum. The sequence continues at coordinate 198,645,102 of CM037854.1, forward strand.
ATGAAGAAGAAGTATTAGTTAATGTTGTTGTTGTTGATGAAGATACAGTGTTGCAATCACGTAAACTAACCAAATTGCTATTACATGGATTACTCAATTCATATTGTTGTTGATGATGCTGATGATGGTTGGTAATTATGGTACCATCACTTTTTAAGGAATGAGATTGAGTTTCTAAAATATTAAAGGCGGGTGTAGAGAGAGATTTTCTTAATATTGGTTTATATTCAATGGAATCGAAATCGACCATTTCATCCATTGTTTGATGTAGTTGTTTTTGTTGTTGACTATGCAACAAATGATGTTGATTCACAATCAATGCTTGTGGCAAGGCAGTATGACGCCTTTTATTGAGAGGTGATTGAGCCATTATGGGTTGATGTTGCAGGGAAGGAGCAGTAGTGTCGGTGGTTGTTGTTGTTGTTGTTGTAATTTTAGTATTCGAATTTATGGTATTTAAATTGAGTTGATTGAATTCTTCAGCTGTTACTGCTTTCATACCCTTTTTATCTACAATCATGTTATATTGAGTTTTTTTAATTGATACAAACGAAGCTCTGGACGATGATGATGCTGCTAAGCACGACGAAGACGACGTTGTGGATGAGAATGATGATGAAGTAGACGAACCAACAGTTGAACTTTTACAATTATATTTTGTTATTGCTTTTAATTGTTTAGTCTCTATTAAATTAATTTTTCATTTTTTATATAATTTTTGCTTTTGAGAAGAATATTCTCGATTTTGTGACAAGTCTATAGTTTCATCTGAAACAGGTGTAGAATAAATAATCTATATATATTAGGGTGTCCCTTAAAAATAGATTAAAAAATATTTAATCCTTAGTGGCCTGGGGAGAAAAAATACCTATGAAGCTTAATATTAATTATGACTACAAAATTTTAAAGCTTTTAAATTGATAATAAAAAAATTTCAAGTTGATAGAAATAATAATTTTATGTAACTTGATCCATATAGCCAAAAAAAGAACCACAGGGAAATTTTCGGAATAACTCCTTTCATAATTTTCGGAAAAATAACACTTACATTTGATAATTATCTTATAAGTCTTATAAGACTATAATTATATTTACTTTCAAACAAAAAATCGTTAACCCTTATTGACCGGGGAACAAAAAGGATCCATGAAACTTAATTTAAATTATGACTTAATGATTATAAAGCCTTTAAAAGGATAAAAAAAAATTTGTTCCACTTGATAAAAATTATTATTTTGTGTAACTTGATCCATATAGGGTTAATACTTTCACTTTTCACCAAAAAAGACCCACTAGGAAATTTACAGAATAACATGTTTTTTAGGGTTAAAACGGTAGGTAAAAATAAGACTTAAAATAAAATTAGGACTACAAAGAATTGCGATTGTTCATTAGTTTGTACTCTCTATAGCATATTCGAATTTAGCAAAAATCTGAAAGATGTTATTCCGTAAATTTCCTAGTTGGCATTTTTTATTGAAAAGAGAAAACATTAACAGTTACACAAAATAATAATTTTTATCAGTGGGAAAAAAAAATAATTTTGGTGGCCTTTTTTAAGGCTTTATAATCTTGAAGTCATGAAATAACATTATTAAATATGTTATTCTGTAAATTTCCGAGTGGGTCGTTTCTGCCAAAAGTGTGAAAATTATCCCTATATGGATAAAGTTACATAAAATCATTTTTTTTTATTAAGTTGAGATTTTTCTGTTATCAATTTAAAAGCTTTACAATTTTGTAATTATAATTAAAATTAAGTTTAATGAGTCTTTTTTGTCCCCAGGCCTTTAAGGGTTACAAATTAATTAAATAACAAAAAAGATAATTATTGTCTTAATAAATTTAAGCGACATTTTTCCGAAAATTATGCAAACTTTGATGAAAACATTCAAATGTTGTCCAATCTTTTAGACAAAATAAGCTATACAAGTTTGATATAATTTTGATTAAAAATAAAAATTATGTTTTTTCGACCGTTAATTGTACAATGAAAATGAAAATTATTCAAGTTCGAGGCCATACTCTATATTTCTTTATTAGGATATTGTCCCAACAAATAATCTATAGAGTTTTTAATTTCAAATATATTAATTGACCACTTTCAGGAATGTGGTGATATATCTATTTCGGCAATTTTCTAGCTTCCCATCATCAGAACACGTTTTGAAAGAAGTGACAATCCCATGCAAAACATCAAACATTCATATAAACCAGTTTAATCACTACATGAGAACTAATATATGAGCTCGAAGTAAAAGATTATCACCATTAATCAAAAAATAAATTGAAAACTTGTTTGTTATGTGCAAGGTCCACCTTTGGTGGATATTCAATACACATTTTTTGTTTTTTTTTCCTCCTGTTTATTTTTTTATTTTGTTTATAAACAAAAACAGGGGGAGTAAACTAGACTGTACTTTGTCTTTTATACAAGTTTGATATAATTTTTATTAAAAATAAAAATTATGTTTTTTTCGACATTTAATTGTGCAACGAAAATGAAAATTATTCAAGTTCGAGGCCATACTCTATATTTCCTTATTAGGATATTGTCCTGACAAATAATCTTTAGAGTTTTTTTGTTTTCAAATTTATTATTTGACCCTTTCAGGAAAGTGTTAAAAAGCTTATAGATTATTTGTCAGGACATTTTAATAAAATTCCAAATATATACTCGAATTACTATTTTTTTTTATATTATAAAAATAGCAATCGACATCTGTAATTTAGGCATTTTAAAAAATCTAAAATTGATTAAAAAAAAAACGTTTTCTGCATTTTTATCAATTTTGACATTTTGAATTCCTGGTGTGTTAATAATATTCGATAAAGTCAGAATTCCATTTCTAAATGTTTTGAATATAGTAAATAGACAATTGAAATAAAAAGTAAACTTTTACGAAATTTTTGAGTTTTGGGAATTTTTAATCGATACGGACAACGTTTTAATGAACAAAATTAAAATAAATTTTATTTTAAATACAATTTTTGTGTGTTTTACTTTTGAAGAGTTTTTTTAATTTAGGTCCACTTTAGGATACAAGTTCCCTAATGTGGACTTTTTGAGTTGTTTTAAAAATTGTTATATAACTTTTTTAAATAAGTTGCTACAAGAAAATGATCTATAGCAGAAAAATGCCCAAGGAGTTGGCCTATTAGCTGATGTATTTGGATTTAGAATATTCCACTTAGCTTTTTTTATATTTAGCCCAAATACCAAATGTACACTCAAAAAAATAAGTTAGTAGAAAAGTTAGTAAAACGTCTTGTAAATCAGGTATACTATTTGTTAGCAAATTTTTTGCTTAAATTCTGTTTTAAGCTAAAATTTTTGTTATACTTATTCAGCACTTAACTGTTTTGAACTAATGTTTTACTAATATTATACTAATGTTTTACTAATTTATTTTGCTAAACAAAGTTGTGCTGATAAGCACATCAATATCGTGGACAACAACGAGATTGAAAGATAAACGCAGAATGAAGTAGATGTCGCGGCTTGTCAAGATGTAGTAGAGAAGATGAAAATTATACTAAAAAGTTCAACTCTAATAAGACATATAAAAAAAATCAACCATGGAAGATTTTTATATCTGTATTTCATGCATAAAACAAAATTGTAAATTAAAACAACTTAAATATTGCGTTGTCACCGGCTTGTGAAAATAATTTTCTATTAATTAAATAAAAGACAAAATAGAATATTTAAATTAAATAAAGATTAAATATGTATTTCTGAACTACATGTTTATAGATATTAATAATCTAGTGTGGTCAAATTGCAAACAGTCTGTCTACCTAAAACGAAAGACAAAGGCATACATCTTAGGTAGATTTTAAGTTTCCTTTTTCTTATAGCAAAAAAAGGGTTGTATATTAGGGTGGGGCGATTTGAACATCTTAATGGGAGCTTCGCGTTTCTGATTCTTGGGATTGTACTGAGCAAAAAAGTCCACTAGACCATACGTCTACGGTGAAAATCGAGCTTCCACATTTTGACTTTTTAGCCGTATTTTGTGAAAGTAACAATGTGTGGGATGGACATATCTCAGGAAGTAGGAGGAGCTTATCCAAGATTATGGTATCAATCTCTTCTTTGGAAGATTCTCTAGCAGATTAATGCATCAATCATATTTGTGGGTAGGGTTTAAGGGGTTAATTTTTAATTTCAAAATAGGGCTTTTTTTGCCGTATTTTGTGAAAGTAACAATGTGTGGGATGGATATATCTCAGGAAGTAGGAGGAGCTTATCCAAGATTATGGTACCAATCTCTTCTTTGGAAGATTCTCTAGCAGATTAATGCATCAATCATATTTGTGAATGGGTTTTAAGGGGTTAATTTCAAAATATGTTTTTTTTGCCGTAAAGTCAAACTCTGGAAGCTCGATTTTCACCGTAGACGTATGGTCTAGTGAACTTTTTTGCTCAGTACAATCCCAAGAATCAGAAACGCGAAGCGCCCATTAAGATTTTTTTCCTTCCATACTAATCGCCCAACCCTATTGTATATGTTATAGTTTGTTATTTTTTCGTTTGGTTTCTATAATTCTCTGCGGCATTTGCGTTCCTTTAAAAGATAGCATTATTTAGACAACCATTGATGTAAGTAGTTGGAAGATAATTTTATTTATATTATATATAACTATTTCTATTGTTTTTAGATGTTCATGTCGTCAATTTGGGAGTGTGAACATTTTTATGTTTTGTAACGTATTGTAAATTGTTTTAAAAAGAATCACAAAAATAACACAGAAAAAATTATGGGCCAAAAATATCTAATTAATCGATTGTTTGAATATCAATGGAAACTTAAACAATTTTTTTTAATTGATTTAATTAAAAAATTTATTGAATTTTCTAATATATCCATATAGTGTTGACAACATGTAAACAAAATTTTTAAAAATTTGGCAAAATATTTTTTTTTTATTTTATTTAGATTAAATAATCAAACAAAGGTTTAATTATATCAATATATTATTTAATTTGTAAATAAAAAGAAAAAAAAATCGCAAATGATTAACTTTTAATAAGTTGAATAGTTTACCGATTTCAAATACACGCAAAATCGTAGTTATTTCACTAGAGTTTGCAACACTCTTTTTGTTGAGATATTCGTATACGCACGAAAGCTTAATTTAGTTTCGTGTTTTATCTGTGGTAATAAAAGTGCACATGTGGATTTAAATAAACCTTATCGAAAAAGGACAATTAAACTATTATTTTTGGAAATAATTAAATTTTCAATAAATATAAGTGTCATTAAACTGTCATTTTAAAGTTGTGTGTGATTTTTTTAAGAAAGCAATTCAATTACAAGAAAAAGTTCAAGACAAGACAAGCAAAATAAAAATTTTGTCTTTACTTTTATTTGGTTTCTTATAATACATTTTTTTATTAAAAAGCTTTAATTTTATTATAAATAAAATGTCAATTTAATTTACAAACCTACATTTCTTTTTTTATTTAATGTGGGGGGGGGCATATAACAAAAATAAAAAAACACGAGTTTTCAATATAAACTACCATTGTTTTCTTCTCAAGTTTCAATTAAAGTTTTAATCATTTTAACTAAACTTTTTAATTGAGGTTGTAAAGAAAAACAATAACTCTTTTAATTGATATTATTATTATTTTAATTTAAACGTCACTACATTGCTAGGTCTGTCAAAAAAACAGAGTAGTATTTGGAAGATGACAAAGCCAATTGTGACAATTTTTTGTTGTTGTTTTTGTTTTTTTTTTTGATATTTTAAGTTTTGAATCTCGCTCCTAGACGAGGACAAGAAATTCTCATTGAGTTTGTGATTTAACATAACAAATATCTCTAGAAATTATAATAACAAAGTCCCCTGAAGATTTCCTTAGGCAGGAATGAAATCCGGATAGGGACACGCCTACATCAGATTGCTTTTCACAATTTGTTAAATAAGTTTTGGGACTTTAGCACATTTAATTACTATAAATGCAATTAATGTTTATCCCGATGAAAATAAATTTAAATAACAAATATGCAGGTGCTTGTGCAAATTTAAATGTAACTGACACTAATAGAAAACATATGATTTTCTATTGTTGATTTACTTGAATAAACGTCACTACATTGCTAGGTCTGTCAAAAAAACAGAGTAGTATTTGGAAGATGACAAAGCCAATTGTGACAATTTTTTGTTGTTGTTTTTGTTTTTTTTTTGATATTTTAAGTTTTGAATCTCGCTCCTAGACGAGGACAAGAAATTCTCATTGAGTTTGTGATTTAACATAACAAATATCTCTAGAAATTATAATAACAAAGTCCCCTGAAGATTTCCTTAGGCAGGAATGAAATCCGGATAGGGACACGCCTACATCAGATTGCTTTTCACAATTTGTTAAATAAGTTTTGGGACTTTAGCACATTTAATTACTATAAATTTAATTGAAAGAGTTTTAATAAACTGTCTGCAAATTTTTTTAGTTAATACTATCATTTCAGTGGTAGGTGCAAAATCAATTAAAATATTAATTGATTCAATAAAATTTTTAATTGAAACCCGTTTTTAGTTTTTTCTGTGAATGTTTATGATTTTAAGCAAATAAATTAACTAAATTATAATTTTTCTACAAATTTTTTGAGTTTTTTTCAGTTTACTAATATTCAGCAAAAATGTTATTAGTTTTTAGCAAGGGTTTTTTAATATCTAATCCACTAAGTGTTAGCAAAAGATTTTGCTGACATTAGCAATATTTTTGCAACATGTTTTGCTGACTTTTTTATTTGAGTATATAGACCACATTAGTATACATTCCCTTATTTAGAATAAAAAAAATAAGAATTTATAAATTTTTTTCCTCATTAAACACGGATGTTATGTGGGGTATTTTAATTTAAATTTTCTTATCAGTTTCTTAAACTAAATGTATTTGCAAAATTTTGCTGTTGTTTATCTTAAACATCTGTGTTTTTTATTATTATTTTATTTAACTTATTAAATTACGCTCAATACTGAATATTTACTTTGTCTTTAGTAAAATGCCGGTTTGAATATTTCAAGTAATTACAAAGTATTAAGCAACAAATAATATTTAGCACGGAAAGTGTTACGAATTCTTCATAAACAATGATAAAAACACTGGTTAAGTTGCTTAAGCTTTGTTAAACACTTTAAATTTTAAGAAAAGAAAAACGCGATGTGTTCTCTTTGTTAGCAAATTATCATTATTCAAACTTTATTTGCGGTTTTTAATAATATAGGGTTGCCAAGTAATTAGAATTATTTCTTTGAATGCTCGGCATTTGCCGGGATCCGGGTCGAAATACTATTCAGTGACCCAATATCCACATTGGGGGATCTTATTGGCATAGGATGGAAGAGGTTGAGGAATTTCGTCAGTGCGATGGAGTTCCTGGGGTAGGAAATAGACATGGGACCGATTTTTAGAGCGCACAACAAGCCGACATTCTGGCTTAAGTGTAAGTCCTCAGGGTCTTGAGTCGGATTAGGGGAGCATTTCCCTTCTCCGAATACTCTTTTCGACCTAACCTAACCTAATTAGAATTATTAAAATTAATTTTAAAATATTTGTTTTTAAAATTTTTTAATTATTATACGAACTGGTCCTGGGATCGGTCACAAAACTTGCCTTTGTATGAACTGGTAATTAATTAACTTTTGTGACATGTTCTAAGTCAGTTCTATGGTGACATGTCACAAGTGGTCAATTTATTTTTCCCACTATTACGGCATGGTCACGGATATCGACACAGCGGCCGATCTCGTGATCAATTCGTATAATTTTTTCCTCCAGGTTGCCACCGTCTAAGAAAACTTTTAAATTTACAAACATCTTTATATTTTGTTTTGCATTCAAACTTCTTATTAATTTGTGTTGTTTGACATTGACAACTTGACAGTTAGAATGCTAATGATTATGCGTAGTTTCAATTTGTATTGGTCAACCTTCACATACACACCTGTTTCAACTATTACCTGTCAATTGTACGCAACTGCAATTGATGAGATCTTTTTAAGTCTTATTAATCAATATTATCTTTTAAACTACAATCAAGCTAATTTATTCTTATGTCATATAATTCTAGAATATTGTATACCCTGTTAAAAATCGACATATATGGATCCATACATGAACACACATGCTTCATACATGTCCACATGCATCAATACATGATACATATGTGTTCATAAGCCATTCTTATATGTTCATATGAAGAATGATATACACAGAAAAAATAAAAACGGGTTTCAATTAAAAAAATTATTGAGTGCATATTTTGCACCTATCACGGCAATGATAATATTAATTAAAACATTTATTGAAAATGAAAAAGAATAAAAGCTATCAGCAACTATCTACAAAATAATTATGATACTCAAAAAAAGTGTGTGAACGACACCTTTGTATTTATATGTGTTTTTGGTAATGCGGTGTCTGCTTGTGTATTTGTGTGTGCGCTTGTTTTGTTTGTAAACTACAAATGTATTTGGATTTTATACTGAAACTTTTATATTTAACATACAGTATATGAAAAAATATTTTGAGAATTATGTCTATGGACTATTTTCTGTGGGGACATATGAAGTCGCTAGTCTACGCCGATAAGCCCGAAACGATTGACCACTTGGAGGACAACCACCGCGATATTGCCAATATACAAATGTTGGAAGAAGTCATCGAAAATTGGACCTCCAGATTAGACTACGTCCTAGCCAGCCGTGGCGGTCATTTGCCAGAAGATTATATTTCGAATAAAGTACATTTCATGTCAATTTAAAAAATTCATCTTAGTTTTGTGCCATTTCAAAGTTCTATAAAAAACACCCTTTATAATAACTTTTAATGACCATAGAGTTTCGACCTAAGCGAAATTATTTTCGTGATATGCAACTTAATACTTTCTATTTTACAAACAATTGGCTCCATTGATGACCTCTTGCCTCTCATTTCGATTGTAAATCATCGTTCTTTGTGCCCCTTAAATAATGAATAGTTTTTGACCAATTTTAAGGACTTAGGGGCAAGTGGGACTACCTTTAAGCATTCCTTTAGAAATCACTTGTGGGCATACTTTTTCTTTTATCTGGACAGTTATAGATGCTAAAAATACTTGGAACAGTCTATTTTCCTGTAATCGCTAAAATCTCCATCTGCTTTTAAACGGGTTCTTCCATTTCCATTTAATTGTTTCCGAAACGCGTTCTATAAAATTTAAATGTTAGGCAAAACTGTCTGAAAAGTAGTTCCCGAACTAATTAAAAAAAAACTGTGAGCCACTTTGCACAAGGTCCTTCCAAAAGCTTGTTTCACAACCGATTCTTTGTAGCAGAAAATTTCACTGAGAAACAGAGCCAAATAGTCCTTCGCTCAAAACACACTAATTTTAATGAGAACGTGTGATTTATTGGATATTCTAAAAAAGAATTGTATAATAAACTTTTCCTTACTGGATCGAAATCTGGTTTCAAAAATAATCTGTCATGTTATATTATTTCAAGGGCAACAAAAATAATTTGTTTGGGCGTTTTGAACTCTTAAGATCAAAAAGTTTTAAATGTAAAGCTTGATCGCTAAATGTTAAGCTATTTTCTTGAAAGTAACGCATCAACCCACTCACGATTAAACTGAAAAGCAACTGAAACTTGATTTTTGAGAATTTGGACCTTACATCAAAAAAGTGTTTCCAGTTATGGCAATATATGGTGATTATCTAAAACTGAAAGATCCTGTAATTTATTTAATCTAGAGTTAAATATAGTTAAAGGTTAATGTTTCTTAAAATCTATTTTAACTTAATATTTTTGCAATTAACACAGTGCACATTTTCCAGATGTATTTTACATCGAAAATTCGAGATTTTAGTTTATCAATTTAATGCATTTTCCCTCCATAGATGGCGTTGTTGCAAGTGCATATAAAGCCTGATTTCTGCTAGTCTATAGCTATAATTGTGCCGAAGACAGGAAAGCAAAATTCCAATTGGTTTTCGACATACAGCTGCGAGAAAAATTACATGTTATTTGGAAAAATCAAGTTTTAGCCAAAATATACGAGGACATAAAATGGGGGTTTGTTAGTTTCGATAAATACTTTAACAAATTACACATGAAAAGGAGTTTGCTCTTGATGACTTCTAAAATGTTGCACTGTGTAATTGAATACACAGTTCATTAAATAAAATAATATATATAGAAAAATTTACAAAATTTAACATAAACAATTTAATTAAAAAGTTATATAGTAGGGTAATGGGTTGTACCATGATACGATTAATATATTAACAGCTATATCTCTGCAAAAAAGACATGTAAAAGCCCAGTTTAAAATGAGATATATTTGTCTATAAGCATACTTAAAACGTCTGCATTAAAATGTTCAAGAAATTTGAAAATTGCAAAATAATCGAAAATTTTCACATATTTGAAATTTTGTTAGTAGTTCTCTTTGCTCTGCAGGAATAGGGCGCCTAAATCAACGTTTTTGGCCGTCGTGCGCCAGTGGAAGGAGTTGGAATTTTAAAAAAATAAAATTTTAAAAAGTGATGATATCCCAAAAACAAAGAAACTTTATACTTTTCTGATGAAGTCTAATGTATGTATATAGAATATACATTGGACTTCGTTTCCAAACCTGCCAAATAAAAAAGCTTTAAGATTTAAAGCTTTTGGTTAAACAATTAACATCACCGATTGTCTGTGGTTGGTTGATATACATACTATATACCTGATCAAATCTTGAGTTTCTTGTAGGTGTTGGATTAGAATGAGGCTGAAGATGATCCACACAAAATTTTTTTCATCTTCTCTTACATTTATTAACAATTATAGTTTTCTATTTGTAATAATATGATCTCAAATCTGACACTTCAAAATGAAATGCAATTTTAAAGGATCAACAATACATACAAAATTCTCAATTTTAATTAACTTCAAAATTTTTCTGAAATTTTTTTGTTGTTATTAATTAATAATTATATACTATTATCCTAACCGAGCATTGGCTACTATGGCCTTCGGCGCGTTGTAGCGAAAACAGACCAATGCCTCTGGTGGGAATCGAACCCACGACCCCCGCACTGATAAGCCAGCACGCTTCCAACTAGCCTACCGGGGCGCACTTTCTGAAAATTTACTTTAGGTGTTTCAAGGTACACCAACCGATTTTTCTTTTCTTTCTTTAACTAATGGACCTAGATATATGGTAAACAAGGCTAAACAAAACACTATCTGGAAGCTCGTATTTTCGAAATGTGTTAACTATACTCAAAAAATGAATCTTTTCAAGGTACACCACTTTCCCCTATTAATTAACGCCCCCTAAACATGGAGAAGGGGTTATTTGTGTAGATACAAATGTAATTTTTTTTTTAAACAAATATATTGTCTTGGCAACCCTAATTGATTATTGGTACGAATAGGTTTTTGAGACAAGACCCCCAAAAGCAAAAATTCAAAACGGGTGCTGGTTTTGTTGTATTTTTTATATGATAAAACGTGTCTCACATTAACAATCAACAATATACTTGGAGATACAAAACATCACCAAACAAAAAAAAAAAAGATTAAACAACAACAATAACTCTGCATGACGATTTATTTTATTCCCTTTTGTGCAAAAAGTTATTGAACAAAATATAACAAAAATTCAAAATTCGTTAATTAATGAAACCGTCACTAATTAACAGCAGATTAAATAAAATTTGTTCATTTAATATTTACATACAATTATTTTCTTATCATAAATACATCGAATTCAATTTTTTTTTTAATTTTTGTTTGAACAACACAGACGACACACACGTTTTCGTTAAATTCGTTATAAAAAAAAACGTTATCGTTAAATTCGTTGAAAAAAAAACGTTATAATTTAAAAACTTCCTTTCAAGAAAAACCACTTTCTTTTTAAATTTTATTTCGTAATTTTCATTGACTACACGACTTGGTTTAATGTTGGTTTTTCTTATTTTTATTTTATTGTAGTTTTGACTTCTTCGTTTTATATTTTTTTTTTGTCTTGGTTATCAATTAAGTTTTGAAATGCAGTTTTTTCCAAACATTTGCTAAGAGTTTTGCACATAAATAAAACACAAATTACACTCAAAAATTAAACCGCCTTGTTGTCTTTTATTCGAGATGACAAACCGCTTAGTTTAAAGACTTAACATCTACTGAATTTTACAATACTTGCTTAAGTTTTGAATTGAAACGAACGCACGATTTTGTTGTTCTCTTGCCTGGGTAAGATCAATTAGTGTTGCCAGATTGGCGCATTATTTGCGTTAATGGGAATTACAGTTTACCCAGCAAAAAATTTCCAAAAAGGCAATCGGTTTTGTAATCAGGAATTTTGGTTAGAATGCCTTCCCAAAGATTCGTCACTGCACGGAACGTCAATACAAATGGAGCCTTGACCCTTTTGTTATAAGTCGATGGTCGTTTAACCTGTTGATTTTATATGTTACTTTGTGTTATTTGATGTTTCTCGTCAGCTGTATGCACCAGCTGTGTGGTGTTGCCAGACTTTTGGGCGGCTCTGTCATTACACAAGGTGGCTCGATTTGTTGGAATATATTTTCCGTTACCATTATTTAAATTCGAATATATTATAAACGGGCAATATAGTCTATTGTGTAGGCAAAAACGAACAAAATATTTGTAATATAGAAAAAGGGTTTGCTATATTTACCTTCAATTTAGTTAAATGTAAATAACAGTATATTTTGGTAAGTTTATTATGTTTGTTGTATGTAATGTCTCGCTTTGAGGTAAAACAATTATCATTTTCTTTTGCGGAAAACTGAAGATTTGTGTGATGCAAATGAAACAATTGTATTGTTCATCATGACAATTATCAAACTTTTTGAAAATCAACAAATAAAATCAACAAATGACAATATCATATTAGATTTTAGACTTGAGGTAGATTTTTGTAAACATTTTGAATGTTTTCGTTTGAAATAATTTTAAAACTCTCAATTGTCTTTTATTTTCTATATTAAATACAAGTTTGAAAACCACGTATAGCATGAAATATAAGTTAAATCTCAAAAAAAAATTTCGAAAATCGGCCAGGCTTTCCGAAAAATAACCTTCTAATGTTCTATTTTTCAAGCAAATGTACTATTAAAATTTTTTTTTTAAATTTCCATATAGAATTCCCATTCTGTAATAGAATTTTCTGAATTTCATATAAAATTTTTTCAATTTCAATAATGAAAATCTCAATTTTAAATATATAGTCGCAATTTCACATGGAAAGCGATTTTTCTCAATTAACAGTGTAAAACCTTAATTTCATTTAGAATTTTCTCAATTTCAAATAAAAAATCTTATTTTCATTTGAAAATTTTAAATGGAAAATCTGAATGTAAATGTAATATGAAATTTTCTTAATATAAATTGAAAAATCTTAAATTTATTCAAAAACTCTCATTTTCAATTGAAAAGTTTCAATTTCATATAAAATGTTCTTAATTTCAACCGAAAATGGTGTGTAGTTTGGTTGGGTTCTGGCAAGTTCACATAGGGTACAAATTAATATTAATTTTAATCTAAACCTTTTTGAACCAAAATTCTGATTATAAAATCTTATTTTTTTTTATACTTATCTTATCTCAGATTTTATATCTACTTTACAATCAATTTAATTTGTTGTACGAAATTCAATTAATATAAAACTGTTCGAGCACTTTAATCGATGAATTTTACATTGCCTAATCATAGGAAGGAATCGTTCTTTTAATGCTGCAAAATAACTTCCTGGAATATTTTATACCTAAATAACTTCCAAAAAGTTGTTTAGACAGAAAAACTCCAAAAGAATCATATTTGGAATGATTCTCTTTAATGACAAGACAATGACAATGCCAAATTTGTAGGTAAAAAATGTTTGGTGGGTACTGAAATGCTGAAACTTTAGATGAATCAAAATTTTGATGATAAGAAATAAGCAATTTCTGTAGTTTTAGCGATGAGAACTCATTCCATGAGGATAATGTTAAAAATATTAGCTGTCAACACTGAGATCAATTCAACAAACATTCCCTACTACAGAACAACAAAATATCGGTGTGTATTTTTTCTGTTTTCTATGCTTTCTATCTTAAATTCAGTGACGAAAAATCCCAATTTTTGGTGGGTACTTTTTAGCGATGAGAACTCATTGCTTGGGGATAATGCTAAAAATAATAGCTGGCAACACTGAGATCAATTCAACAAATATTCACTACTACAATACAAAAAAGTATCGGTGTGTATTTTTTCTGTTTTCTATGCTTTCTCTCTTATCAATTTATTTTGTTGTTATTATGGTGATCTGTTGTTGGTTTTTTTGTGATATTGTGCTCGCTCAACACACAGTGGAGCAATATATAATAAATTGTTAAAATTTTGAAGAAGAAAAAATTATAAGGGAGGTCGGAACACAGAAAATATATTTCTCAACTTTATTTTAATTTAATCGATTTGTTGAAAACATCAATAAGGAATTATTTGAATAAGGAATTATTTAACAGTTTTTATACACTCTTAATAAAACAGAAAGAGCTACCAAGAAGTAGTTAAAACGATGCTGCAAGAATAACTGCCAAATTTAGCAGATTTTTTTGCTAAATATTAGTAAAATAAGATCAGCAACAATGAAACTGTTCAATTTACAAAATTTAAGTAATACTCGAGTTTTGATATATTTACTTTAAATTTGGTTGAATGTAAATAGTAGTATATTTTGGTACAATCAACAGAAATATTTGGTAAAAAAAATGTAAACTGCTGATTTTAGAACTGCAGATTTTTATTTTAATTTTTTTTAATTTTTGATTTTGTTTTTATATACTAATATTTAGCAATTTCTTTTTGCTGATTTTAGCAGATTATTGTGCTACTTTCAAGTATCTAAAGGTTTTTACAAATATATTCTTTAGGGCGGGTCGATTTGTAGGGAGGCAAAAAAATCGCTCAACGTACATGGAAAATCGTATTTTAGGGATCATAATAAGAAACTTTGCCGAAGAAACCATATCTCTAAAACGAATTCTGATGTACCGACTTTTGACCCTCAGGGTCAAATTTTGGAAAAACCCACTTTGATATTTCAGAAAGTAGGAGGAATCTCTCCAAGATTATGAGAGCTTCTTCTTCTCCGGGAGACGCGCTAGCAGATTAATGCATAAATCATCATTCTAGGTGACCGTTAAGGGGTTAAAATTTAAGTTGAAAGAGGGCCTTTTTAGCCGTGTTTTTATAGCAAAATGTACAAATCCTGGGATAGAGATATTTCAGAAAGTAGGAGGAGTCTTTCCAAGATTAGCACGTTCGCCACTCACCAATTTTTCGAACTTTCAAAAAAACTCACAAACAAAAAAAATGTGTCAAAAAACTAAATTTTAAAATAACTGCTTAGCGTATGCACAAACCGCAGTACTCATATATATCTGACACCTTGCCAGAGACTTAAACATACAAGAAAATTACTTCCTACAAACTTTCGTGAATAAAAGCTTAAAACATGTTTAACTATGCGCCACATATATGTGACATGAGTTTTTTTGAAAACACCCACGTCACATATATGTGACGCTGAGTGGCGAACGTGTTAGGGTCTCTATTTTTTCTCCGGAAGACGCTCTAGCAGATGAATGTATAAATTATATTCGATTGGGGCACTCTAAATGGGTCAAAGTGGGATTTTTCAAAATTTGACCCTACGGGTCAAAAGTCGAGACATCAGAATTCCTTTAAGAGGTATGGTTCCTTCGGCAAAGTTTCTTATTTTGATCCCTAGAATACGATTTTCCTTGTAAGTTGAGCGATTTTTAAATCGACCCGCCTAATATTTTGCAAAAAAGTCTGCAAATTTTATACATTTTTTTTACAATGTCATTTTGAACTAATATGGTAGTTTTAGCAAACATTTTTACTAAGTTTTTTCTATTACTCAAAGTATTTCATAAAATAAACAACACATTGTTGTTGTTTTTGTAATACTTATGTAAGGGAATGTTCTATACACCTGGTATTTGGGATATATTAAAAAACTAAGTTTAACATTTCAAATCCAAATACATCAGCTTATGGGCCAATTCAATGAAAACTTTTCGATAATAGATCATTTTTTTGTGGCACCTAATTTAAAAAAATTATATAACAGTTTTCAAACCACCCAAAAGGTTTACATTAGGGAACACGTGGACCTAAATTAAAAAAATCTGTGAAAGCTATGAAATAGAATATATAGTAAAATTGACAAAAATTTGTTTTTAAATTAAAATTTATATTATTTTGTTTATTAAGGGCGAGTAATTTTCCTAAAAATAACAAGAGTTTATCTTTAACTAGTGATATTTCCATATAAATTAATTAAGCCCTAACCATTGCGATAAGTTAGCAGGCCTAAAACGTTTTATGTATCTTTTGAAGCTGCTTAAGAGGTTGCCATATGCTAACCTTTTTAATTGTGGTAAGAAAACTATATTTTTTGTCGTGAAACATGTTGCTAAATGTCCAACATAGGCAAGAACAGTTAAAGTGATGCGTAAAATATTCAAAAAACACTAATTATGAAAGTTAAATTTTTCTTATTTTTATTTTATTTAAAATATTTGTTTATAGAATAAATTAGTTTTATTAAAATTGTGAAGAAAACTCTTTCCGACTTAGAAAATTCTTTAAAACTTTGTTTGCTGTTTTTGGGATACAAATATCTATCAAAAGTTTTTGATAACTTTATTATAAGGATAAATTGATATTTTCAATTAACTAAAATTCAACTCGAATATAATAAATTTTGTTAATTTAACAGTTTTAATTTTGCTGTTCATATTTCATTAATATTTAGGAAATAAAATCTGCTAATTTTAGAAGGTTTTTCAGTAACGTCAATTTTAACTAATTTTTAATAGCTTTTTCTGATATTTTACAGATTTATTTATACGAGTGTATAAAAAATAGATTACAAAGAAATCAAACTCTTCTTCTATTTTCATACACATTCAAATACTTTTTCTGAAGGTATACCACCTATGGCCAACACATTCTCATGAGTTACGTGCACTGACAGCTAATGTCAAAGAGTTTGAGATCTACGTAGTCTATGGTATACATTTTTGACAAAATATAATTAAATTTAAATATACTTTTTTGGTTAGAATAAATGTTTCATTAATTTTTTAAGAAATCCTTAAAGTTTATGTAATCAGATACTTCATAGCAAAAAATAGTGCTTACCTAGAAGCAGTTCTGGAAGGCATTATTTAGCGCTTAATAAAGAATTCCAGAAGGCATGATTTTTGTTTGCATTGCCCCACTTGGAATGTTTCTTTTTAGCAGGTGAAAAGAGCTTCTTTCATATGCTCTAAGAAGCAATCAATTCATGCCTTCGGAGGAAATAAAAAGCGCCTTTTTTGTGAATTTACTGCTTCAAAAGAATGATTTAGGAAAGCACAACAAAATGCCTTCCTTAATTGCCTTATTCTATGCAAGACGGTTAAGCGCTATTTTGGAAGCATACACACAGAGAAAAATTTAGCTATTTGCCAACTGAAATTCGGTTAATACTACTTAAATTCGGTTATTACGAATTTCAGTCGGTTGCTTCAATTCAATATTAGTTTTCATAACAAAGTTCGGTTAATTTAACCGAATTTTGGTTGGAACATCCGAAATATGGAGAAATCTAATATAAATCTATGTGTAATAACAGAATTTATAAGTTGTTATCATCAAAATACACTTTTCAATTCGGTTGGCACTTTTTTTCTCTGCGTGTACAAATGTAGTTACTCTTATTTTTTTGCTGGGTTAGATTTGTTAAATAACAGCAATAAAAATATTAAACCCTAACCATAATCGTTTCCTAAAAAGTCCTCAAAATCTTAAAAAACATAAAGTCGATCTATATTTTAACAATTTTTTTAATAAAATTTTGGCGCGCTGGAAATAGTTATATTTTAGAGTTATTAAGAGTCATAATTTCTGACCGTGCTGAAATGTGTTGGCTGGGAAGAAAAAAAATATAGAAGAGCAATACCAAACTTAGCCGGAGCGTTGTTCTCAGATGTGGTTCACTGACGGCTCTTAGTAGGCGAATGGGGACACGGGAGCGGGTGTCTTTGAACCCGATTTCCTATTGGCAAATATCCCTCCATTTTTCAGACGAATCTCTTCGCCATCTGTGTCTGTGAGGAGGAGTGTCTACGAAGGGGCACGGTCATATCTCATCAACATTTTTTCTGATAGTCAGGCGGCATTGACGGATTTAATGGCCTATGAGGTGTCATCTGAGTTTTTCATGGAGTACATTCGGACTCTTAATCGCCTTGGTAGGGGCAACTCCCTTACCTTAGGGTGGATTCCTGGCCATGAGGGCAACGAAAGGGCAGATACTCTTGCTAACCGCTCCCTTTATTTGACCTGCATCATTATGTAGAATACCTACGGGAAATGTCAGGGCGTGGAGGGAACCTGAATTCTCTAGCTACTGGGGAAATTCTTTTGACCAGCGCCAGGCTAAGAGATTTTAGTACCCTGGCGTCGTAGCTGACGACACTGTAATCTCAGGTACCATCTACACAAGAGAGGTCCATCGGACACTGATGTGTGTAGGTTTGTGAGTGGGTGTCTGAGACTTTGGAGCATGTTCTCTGCGAATGTCCTAGGCTTTGTGATAGAAGACTCAGGTTTCTGTGTGATCGCTTAATTTTGCCTTCCGTCATTGTCAATATTTCGCCTAATAGGATGATTGGCTTCATAAGTAGTTTGAATCTTAAGGGAACTCCAGGGAGCACAAAATAACTACATTGTCCACCGTGCATAGTGTCATATAAATACCAAACATGATATACGCTACTCTATATTACTTCGTATTACAGGAAACGGAACGCATTTCCAAAAAGGAGCTGATAGGACAAATTAACGGGAAATTTAAAAAATTATCTAAATAAAAAAGTCGGAAAAGTGCAAAAGTGCAAAAGTAGTTCGATTTTTTTTTTTTCAATTTATGTCTTATTTTCTTCCAAATTTCGATGGTTTTGCTCATACACTTTTAACCCACTGTACATATTGTTAAATGATATTTGTATGCAACATTGAGTACACTCCATAAGTAATTTGTCTTTATGTTTTACAATTTATATTTTTTCATGTTTTGGCAATTTTATTAATCAACATTAAAACTTTTTTTCTCTGTTTCAGGGCTGCCAGATCTAAGATTTTTATAATATTTAGAAGGTTTTTTTTTATATTTTCTTAAGAAAAATTTACTAATTCGAAAAAACAAGTTTTATATTGTAATTTTAATCTAATACCACATTCAGAGCTTTGAAGAATTCAGTCAATTCCGGAATGAATTCCTTAGAATTGAATTAAATTTTTTAATTCAAGGACTAATTTATTTAATAAGAAAATACTAAGTTCCTGTTCAAAGAAGTTCATGTTCAAAGAATTCATATTTAGAGAATGAATAAAACGTTATGCCCATTTAAATTAAGGAATTCATTTATCAAGAATAATGATAAGAAAATACTAAGAATGAGTTCATGTTCAAAGAATTCATATTTAGAGAATGACTAAAACGTTACGCATTTAAATTAAGGAATTCATTTAACAAGAATTTATTTAAATTCAGTTATTTAAACTTTTGGTCAGGGAATTCATTCCATATTCGTTTATTTCCCAAAGGACTTAACTTTTTGGTTTAAGCCCTTAACTTTTTTGTTAAATTAGCTGAATTTAAGCTTTTTACTTAATTCCAAAAAAAAAAAAAAATACTTTTCACGTGAGACTAAAAAACAATCAAAACCGCGCGTAGACTGTTAGAATAAAATGTAATTTATTCGCTTGAAACAAGTGTTCGAATAATTTTTTTTTTAGTAATTTCTGGTAAAATTAGGGATTAGGTCGGAAAATAAAAATTTTACTGCAAGGAAGGAACTACATGATCATTAAATACAAAAATAATTTTTGAATCAAAAGTCAGATGTAGGTTTTAAAATGTTCTCTTTATGCTTTTGTTCCATTATATTTATTTTGTCCAATAATCAATTTTAAAGTTTTTTGGAGTTTTTCGTTGCAAAACCATATCAGCCGTTATTTTTAAACATTCAATATAAAATACTAAAATACAGATCCGGTTTTATTGTACATATTTAATTAACAAATTATATCTTAGTTACTTATTTAATTATAATAATCATTATATAATTATTATTATAATAATTATTATTTTTATATTATTGAACCCTGCATGCAGCTTCTTCAGTTAATTAAACAAAAAGCTAAATCCCTAGGGACTTAGACAAAAAAGTTAAGTCCTTAGGGAATCAAAATATGCGTATGTAAATGAGGAAGATTAAAAAGATGGATCAACTTAGCCCTCTAATGGGTAAGGCTGCCTCAGGGCAGTCTTTATAAAATTTACCAGAAATGCGTCGAATGAGCGTTTTATACTTAGAAATTAATATATTCCGATATAAAACTAAATTTATTAAATATTTTGTGAAGAAATTTTTCGTGTGCCGTCCACGGTTTGGAATCGAGAAAGCTTCAAAATCAAAATTTCGTAAAATTTCTAAAACTAATTATTTTTAAAAAAAAAAAGTTTTCAAAAATCTAAAAAACTAATTTAAGTTAACCAAAAAGTCTTTATAATAAAATATAAGTAAGATTGAAGCTTTATCTTTAATAATAAGTCCTGACTTTAGTCCAAGGACTCACAGGATTTTATCAGGATTCTTGTAAAGCACATCGTCTTAACTTATAAGCTAATAGACGGATTTTAACAAAATTTTGCAGAAAGAAGACATTAAGTATTACTAGCAAAGCGTTGAAGTTTGAACAATATAAATTGAAGTTTAGAAACTTTTTCGTCTAATTTCGCTTTTTCCAAAACGCGAAAATCGCGATATCTTTTTAAATAGGAGCAGAAATAAAATAGTTTTTCGTGCGTGGTTATATCTTGGTAAGAGAAATATTTGTTGTCCCAAACTTCTCTTATATATGCTTTAGTTTCCAAAATGCACCCTAAAATATTAAGGATCATATCGCCTAAATTAGGCAACGATAAACAATTTTGTTGAAGAACTTATTACAGTAGTTTTCCGATTTAACGAACCATCGGTTTAACGAATTCGGGATTTAACGAACTCATAAAAGTTTTGAATTGAGTACCTTATATTACGAACACCGTAACTTTGTACCGTAATTTTGTACTCGATATAACGAACAAATACAAAATTAGAGTCTTAAGTATAGAATGAGATGCATATACAAAGATTTCCTCAAACAATATGCAAAAACAATAGACATATAGAGAAAGGGGATTCCCCAACGATGTTCTGGCTGCGTTTTCTGATTTCTGATGCAAGATCTCAATACAAATTCATATGAATTGCATTTATTTTGTTAATTACTCTGTTTATAATTAAAATAATAATAAAGGCATTCTCCAAAAAATTTTAGAGTTGTTATTTCCATAGTTTTTGATTAAACAAACTGTGTCATAAATAGTACTCGGTTTTAACGAATTTTTCAATTTAACGAACAGGGCTGACATTATATAGTTCGTTAAATTTTTTTTTTTTTTTTAAAGAGAGGCAACACTTAGGAAATACTTCCTATATATTTAGTGTATTGCTATCTTTGGAAAGGGATAGTATAGAGATGAAAGGTGGGGAAATATGAAGGGCTTCAGACATGGCAACACTGTAATTGCGCGAGATGATAAGTCTTAGAACAGTTGTTGCTCGCCACCTGATGGAGAGTTGGCGAACTTATTGAAGCTTTTTGGTTCATAGCCCTGATTAATTATTTTACTTCGGTGGGGTTAATTGCTATGGGAACACCGAAGGTGGACATTGCGATACGTATGAGGGATAGAAAAAACTCATACATATTATTTTTGATGTTGCCGGCACCGGGGATCGAACCCGGGACCTTCTGTGTAAAAGTCCAACGCGCTAACCATTACACCACAACGCCCACAAAATCGAAAAACAACTGTATTTGTTTTTCGAGTGGAGCACATGGTATGAATTTCGGTGCAAAACATCATTTGCCAGTTAGAGGGTTAAATAATTAGATTAATTTCGATGTCTTAATGGGCTATTAAAAGGCTTTTATGCACTCATAGAAATAAACCTGTAAAAATAGCAAAAATAAAGCTACTAAAAATTAGTTACAAAATGCCCTTGCTAAAATTAGCTGATTTCTTTTTATTAAATATTAGTTATATAAGAATAACAAAAATAAATCTGTTGAATTTACAGATATTTAGTTATATTTCAGCTAAATTTTAGTTGATTGAAAGTAACAAAATAATCTCCTGAAATCAGCAAAAACATTTACTAAACATTAGTAGACAAAAGAAATCATTAAAAAAATGTGAAATTTTTAAAGTTTTTTTAACTCGAATAAAAGTCTGCCCTAATGAAATCAGCAATCTACAATTTTTTAGCAAAAATTTCTGTTGATTTTAGCAAAATAAACTGTTATTTGCATTCTACCAAATTTGAGGTAAATATAGCAAAAATTTTGTTATTATTACAGTTTTTGTTTGCTATTTTGAGTTTACAAATATTTAGTAAAAACATTTAAATATTTAATAAAAACATTTACTAAACATTAGTAGATAAAAAATTTGTGTTTTTTAATGCGAATAAAAGTCTGCCCTAATAAAATCAGCAATCTACAATTTTTTAGCAAAAAGTTCCGTTGATTTTAGCAAAATAGACCGTTATTTGCATTTTACCAAATTTGAGGTAAATATAGCAAAAATTTTGTTTATATTACAGTTTTTGTTTGCTATTTTAAGTCTACAAATATTAAGTAAAACATTTTAATATTTAATAAGAACATTTACTAAATATTAGTAGACATAAAAATCATTAAAAAAATGTGAAATTTTTAAAGTTTTTATTTCAGTTTTTTTATTGCGAATAAGTCTGCCCCAATGAAATCAGCAAACTACAATTTTTTAGCAAAAACTTCCGTTGATTTGAGCAAAATAAACTGTTATTTACATTCTACCAAATTTGAGGTAAATATAGCAAACATTTTGTTAATCGCCCATATCCCTACTTTAGAACGTTTTGCAATTAGAACGAACTTGTGAAATCACACGAAATTGAAATTAAGTGTTCTCAAATCCTAAAAGCTTTCGAAAACTCGATTTTTTTTCGAAATAATTGTCGAAGTGCTAAAAACATATGGTTTTATGGAAAATAAAAAACATATGCAAAGTAAAATGCTTTGAAGAAATGCTTCTAACATTGTTGTCAATTTGTTAGAGTGTTTTCTAGAATATCGAAACAAAAAATGTTTTTTTTTTAAAACATTTTTTTAGAGTTTAAACAATATAACCAAAAATACAATAAAATCAGAAATAAGTAAAAAAGTTCTAAATTTTTAATATTAAGCACCATTTTTGACCCTAAATTGTAATTTATTAGAAAAAAAGGGCATTCGTTTTGCTTTCGACCAGGCTTTTTTACACGAATTAAAACGAATAAAAAATAGGGAAAAACGTTCTGATTTAATCGCAAGAACACCGAAAAATTCTAAAATTTTCACTTTCGATCTGATTTAAAAGCCGTAACAGGGGTGAATATAACAGTTTTTGTTTTCTTTTTTGAGACTTCAAATATTTAGTAAATGTTTTTTGCTAATTTTACAGAGTAAAATACTATATTCAATTAACTAAAATTCACACCAAATTTAACTTTTGTACAAGTAACATATTTATTTTTGCTGTTCTTATTTTATTAATATTTAGCAAAAAAATTCTACTAAATTTAGCAGTTTTTTCTGTAAGGTCATTTCTAACTAATTTTTAGTAGCTATTTTTACAGGTTTATTTCTATGAGTGTATAACTATGAAGATTTAACAAAATTTATTTTTTTTTGGTGAATTTGTCGACCTTTTTACTTAAATTATCTGGCAATTCTGTTCTCCTATTAATTTCTCAAATAAAACCATTAAATGTTTAATATTTATGACGGGGCTTTGTAGTGAAAAAGCGCGAACAATGCATCTGTGAGATAGATAGACAAATCGATACAATTTTCATTTATTATTATTTTCTTATGTTCAAAGCTATTTGAAAATATACAAAAATTTGTTTTATTTCAGGGTTTTTATGCGTTCGTTAACTGTTGTTAAATACGAATAGTCATTTGTATAATACATACGTCAGGTTGGTTTTTTGTTAATTTATTTGCCAAAACGGCAAAAGTTGTTCTAGTTTTAATTTGTAGCAAAACATTTATTTGATTTTATGTTAAGTCGCCTATCTAAAACTAATCAAATGCGAATGCATCGATTGAGTCGAGTTAAGTGACCTTACCTACTACCAATCAAGTGTACGTACATAAAATATGTTCAAATGCGTTTAGTAGTTGGTTTAAGCGGTCAGTGTCAGCGTCACAGTGTTTTGAACTGGAAAATTGAATATCAAATCAATGTAAGATCAATTACACATGTTCATCAATTGTGAAATGTATAATTAAGTTGAAAGCGATAATAAATAAATATATATATTTTTGTTAAATCATTTTTTAACAACATATAAATCATCTAATCATCCTGTCGCTAAAAGCAGCAGTAATAAATGATTAACCCTCAAACCGGCATAAGCTTTTTTGCAATTAAATTTGTACCATGTGTTCGTTCGGTACGAAAAATATCCTCTTCTACCAAATTTATTTTCGTTGCCTACTTTTGGCGATATGAATCAAATTAGGTTTAGAGCGAATCTCAAAAACTTATTCATAAAAATTAATAATTTAAGCCATATATTATTCCTCTACCCAATATAGAAATACTGTGCAAAAAGTACACAATTTGTGTTTTTAGCGAAAATACATATTAATGTCAATAGTTATCGCTCAAACTCAAAAACTAATTCATAAAAATTTATAAATTAAGCCGTATATTATTCCTCTACCCAAAATATAGATACTGTCTAAAAATAAATTGTGTGCCTTTACTTAAGAAGATATGGCGATTTTCGTTTGTCGAAAAAACCGAAATTTAGCGAAAATACATCTTAATTTCAATATTTATTGATGAAACTTAAAGGCTTTTGCTAGTACTACTAAATATAATCTTTCTACAAAGTTTCATAAAAATCCGCCCATACGTTTTCAAGTTAAGACGATGTCCTTTAGAGGCATGCTATGAGAATCCTGTATGTCCTTCGACCAAAATAAAATATTTATTTTAAAGTTTAAGCTTCAATCTTACTTTGTGTTTAATATCAACGGTGTTTAGTTAATCTAAACATGTTTTTAGTATTTTTGAAAATTGTGTTTATTTTTGTGAGCGTTGTGGTGTATTGGTTAGCGCGTTGGACTGTTACACAGATGGTCCCGGGTTCGATTTCCGGTGACGACAACATCAATTTACACCATCTTCGGTGTTCCCATAGCACTTAACCCCACCAAAGTAAAAAAAAAAAAATCAGGGCTATGAAACAAAATGCTTCCATAAATTCGCTAACTTTACATCTCGCTCAATTACAGTGTTGCCATGTTTGCAGCCCTTCATCTTTCACTACCTTTCATCTCTCCACTATCCCCTTTCCAAAGAGAGCAACACATTAATTAATAGGAAGAATTCCCTGAGTATTGCTTCTCTTTAAAAAAAAATGCGCAGGACACAAACAATTACTTTACAAAATATTTTGTAAATTTGGTTTCTTATTATAAATTATTTATTTGGCTCATTTATTGTCAATATAAAATATTACCTGTTAGAGGGATAAAACTGTTAGTTTTTTAATTATATATTTGAGTTTTTAAAAATTTTTAGAAATAAACGATATTCCTGATGTCTCGAATATTCGAACGGCATTCATGATATTTGGCCGAATACCAAATAAAAGCATTATTTGGTCGAGAAAATTATTTTGTTGAGGATAGTTGAGAATATTTTGAAATATTAGTGTCAGACATGTCAGACGAAAGTATTTCGAATTTTTGTTGTCGTTTTTCAACAACTTCCAAATTTTTTTTCCACTCAAAAAAAAAAACATAATAAAACCAGCAAAATTTTTGCTGGGAGGATCCTTGCAGAAAAATTGCTAATATCAGTAAAAAATGAGTAAATTCCGCAAACATTTTCATGAATTTAGCAAATTTTTTGCTGATATTAGCAATTTTTCTGCAAGGATCCTCCCAGCAAAAATGTTGTTGACTTTACTGACTTTTTTTATTTTGGTATACGATTTATTTTCTGTTTTTATAATTTTTCACTGCATTTTTGTTATATTCAAGTTGAATTTTAGTTAATTAAAAGGAGTAATTTACTCCGCTAAAATTAGCAAAAACTTTTGCTAAATATTTGTAAACTAAAAACAGCAAACAAAAACTGTAATACACTAAGGATATTATGTAGGTAAAGACGACAGAAAAAGTAGTCGAAAACAAATGAAATTTCACTTAAAGAAAGGACGACTAACATTTCATTAATTTCAAGTAACATTTGTCATTTGTTTTTACTGTTGAAAAAATTACTAAAAATCGTAGTCAAAATGAACCACGTGGTAGTAAAAAATAAACAAACATTTATTTTTTTAAATAACAAAAAACAACTGTAAAAAATTAATGTAAAATCATAAAACAGTCATTTGATGGGGTTTGTTTTTTTTAAATGAACTACAAGGGTTAGTTAAAAATTATATTTGTTCTACAAATAACTGACATTTACATTAAAAATAAGGAAACTGTATTACAATCCAAACAACTACATATTTTTAAAGCAGAAGTTCCCTGAGTGTATCAACAAAATTTTTGCTATATTTTCCTTAAATTTAGTAGAATGCAAATAACAGTATATTTTGCTAAAATCAACAGAACATTTTGCCAACAATTTGTACATTGCTGATTTCAGAAGGGCAGATTTTTTCCGCATTAAAAAATATCTACAAAAGTTTTTAAAAATTTCTCTTGTTTTTATGATTTTTTTTTTTTTTTTGTCTACTAACATTTAGCAAATTTTTTGGTGATTTTAGCAGATTTATTTGTTATTGTGAAATTTAGCTCAAATATAACTTAAAATTTGTAGATTCAACAGATTAATTTTTTCTATTCTTAAAAATTTACTAAAATATAATAGTGTTAGGAAAGTGTTTTCAAGATCATATAAAAAAGGGAACCAATGTATTAACTTAATTTATCAAGACCAAAGATGAACCCTTAAAAGAAAGCGATATAAGTTCTTAAATTAAAAATGGGTGGATTAAAGTTGTACAGTAAAACCCGGTTAAGATGAACTCCGAGGGATCAAAAAAATTAGTTCGTCTTAAGCGAGGTGCGTATTAAGCGGGGGGTTTTTAGCGATAAAAAATGTATATTTATTAAAACAAAAACAAGATTATTCTGATTTTTACATAAATAAAAGATAAAATTAGCATTTCATGCATTCACAATTAAAAATTTAATTAAAATTCTTCATTTAA
Source organism: Delia radicum (assembly GCA_021234595.1). Classification (NCBI taxonomy): domain Eukaryota; kingdom Metazoa; phylum Arthropoda; class Insecta; order Diptera; family Anthomyiidae; genus Delia; species Delia radicum. The sequence continues at coordinate 198,672,551 of CM037854.1, forward strand.
AAAAAAAAAAAAATCTGTTATTTTTTTCTGAATGACTGAATTAACGATTTCATTTGTTATAAGTTTTTCTATTACCAAAATATGATTGTCAGCTCCTTCGGCACACGATTTTGTTCGAATATATTTTGTTATGTTTATTAAGCTACTGTGTACCGTTTGTATATTAGGTACTTCCTGCTCTATTTAGACTTCTTCATCACTTGACAATTTTTCAACATCGGGAGGATTAACAATTTAAAATATTTCTTCATCTGATAATGTATGTGACGTCAAAACATTAGCATCTATATCTAGAAAGTCATTCACGGATATGGAATTCATACAAGGTCTATTCCATAAAACGGATAAAGAGTGTATTAAGCTATGTACACACGGTTGTCAGATCTTACAATATTGTAAGACCTGGCAATGTGCTCGCAATTTACTGTCAATGAAACATGTTTAGCAAAAGGTAAATTGTCAGTTCAGACGATTGTAAGAAAACCTTTCAATTTCATTGTCAGACAATTGTCAAACAATAAATTTATCTGCCAACGAAAATTGTCAGTTCACACGGTTGTCAGATTCTTGCATGGCAAAAATTACCAGATCTGTTATTAGACATTGCCAGAACTGTCAAAGCATTTGAAAAAAAATATTAATTGTCAATTGTGTAAAAAAGAAAGAATATTGTCATGGAACAAAAAAAAAGCGATTGCAACTATATTAACTGCATATGTGTTTGAAAATAGCGAGGATGAAGATAAACTAGTAAAAAAACGCCGCAAAGTTTGGGTGAAGGATTGGGTGCTTCAACGCCAGCAGGAAGGATTTTATGCTAAATTGCTCATCCAATTAAGAACTGACGAGCCGGAGTTGTATCGCAACAATTTGATTATCTGCTTAGTTTAGTGACTCCCCATATTCAAAAACAAGATACAAACATGCGCAAGAGCATTTCAGCAGGTGAGCGACATGGTAATTTGTATGAAAACGAGTTTTTGGGACTGCTTAAAACAGTTCGTAGTAACTGAGGGTTCGTATTAACCGAGTTCGTATTAAAAGATGTATTTTATATGAAAATTGTTGCCAAAACGTCGGGACTTTTAAATTAGTTCGTAATTACCGAGGGTTCGTCTTAACCGAGTTCGCCTTAAGCGAGTTTTATTGTATTTAACTAAAACTATTATTTAAGGGCACTCAGGGAACATCTGCTGTAAATATTTGTAGTTGTTTGAGTTTAATTTTAAGTGAAAAAAAAACAGTCATTTGTAGAATAAACTTCAGTTTTGACTACAATTGTAATTCATTTAAAAAAACGAACCACATCAGTTTACTGTATTATGATTTTACATTAATTTTATACAGTAGTTTTAAGGTATTTAAAAAAATAAAACAAATAAATGTTTGTTTATTTTTTACTACATTTTTACTACAATTGTGGTACATTTTTTAAACAGTAAAAAACAAATGACAATGTTAGTTGAATTTACTGAAATGTAAGTCGTCCTTTTTTATTAGCTAAATAAATAATAAAAAAACTTTACAAAATTGGCCAAATAACAACTATAATAAATTTCATTTGTTTTTTTTGACTACATACATTTGCAGTGGTTTTTACCTACATAGTATTTTAAGTCGGTGAATTCAAAAAAGATTCTACTAAATTTTAGTAAAAACAGTAATTTTTGTATTTTTTGAAAAAATCTACTAATTTTGTTTACTGATTTTTTTTTATACTACTTTGACTTAACTAAAAATTAGGGACATATTTTGTTCAAATTAGCTAAACCGCTTGCTTGCCTCAAATTATTTAGTTAACTTTTCTGTAGCAATTACAGAATTTTCTTTCATTTTACTAGACTTCTTTGTTTGAGTTTAAAAACTTATTATCTAACTACACTCTATTAATATTTTTCATTTGTCGGAAGTTCCTCTAGTGACATTTTGTTTTATTAAATAATTTATTTATAATTTTAAGCAATTTTTTGGTTTTAAAACTGCAATACGTGTTTTTTTTTTTATAATATTTTCAATAATTCTAAAAAATTTTTAATTATATCATAAACAATTGGGAGAATATTACATAGCAAAAATTGTAAAATATGTAAAATGTTTAAAAACATATAATTGGCTTAATTGTAGAAAAATATTTAAGTTTTGTTTTCGGGTTGTTTTTTTTTTTGATTTATAAAGGAATAATAACACAAACTCATAACTTTTACAAATTAATAAAGTTATGACCCCCAGGTGGTGTTCCCAGGGGGAAAAGGGGGCGACTAACATAAATAAATAAAAAACTTAGATTTTTTTGATTTTTTTTTTTATGTTAAGTTATAACTTTTTGCGGGGTTAATATTTTATTAAGTATAAAAAAAATTTACTTAGTGTTACAGTCATAAAAATAAACTTTAAAAAAGCTATTAAAAATTAGTTAAAATTACGTCGCTGAAAAAACTGTTAAAATAAACAGATTTTTTTTTTGCTAATTACACTTGAAGTAAAATTTCAACTATGCTAATGACACACTAAAACCCCTGGGACACGTAAACTTAATTTAGGGTCGTAAAATCTAGTGATATACTCCGTTTTAGTACTCAGAAAAAACTAAAAACGGATTTCAATTAAAAAATTTGTTGAATCAATTAATATTTCAATTGATTTTGCACCTATCACGGCAGTGATACTATCAATTAAACCTTTTATTGAAATTAAGAAGGAAAAAAAGTTATAAATAACTTCTACAAAAAAATATGATACAAAAAAAAGTGTGTGATCTATACGTTGGTATGTGTGTTTTTTGCAATGCTGAGTATGTTTGTGTGTGTGCTTGTTTTGTTTGTTAACTTCAAAAGCATTTGGTATTTTATACTGAAAATTTTCTATTTATGCATACAGTGATTGAAAAAATTGTATGATAATTGCGTCTAAAATAAAATATGTATTTATATATTTAAAAGTCGATTAAAATATTAATTGATTCAATTAAATATTTGTTTAGAAACAAATTAAATTCAAATCAAATCTTTAATTAGAAATTTTAGGTTGATAGTTTGTTCTGTGTAGGTTAGGTCGAAATAAGAATATATTTAAATTTAAAGTTAGCATTGCCTCAAGCGATTTTTTTAGTGCATTATAAGTAAAAGCAGGGATGGCAGGCAATACCGCTAAAATACCATTATCGATTTAAAACCCTTTCAACTGACAAAATACTAAGCTGATCGAAAAGTGTACTTACAGCATCAGCTACTAAAAGATTAGAATCTCGGCAACTTAGCATTTCCATGGCACCTTTTATGGGATTCAAAACTTCCACTAACATCTCCAGGACTGTGACATGTTGATTAAATATTTTGCTATGTCAAAGCTTGCCTTTTAAAATAATAAATCATAACCAATTAAAAATAAAAATGCTGAGAAATAAAATATTACTTCCGTAATTGATTACTAAAATTTTTTCCCCGATTTTTGAAAAATTTTCTCGGTAATTTCCGTACCCCTAACCCTATTCATAAGAAACTTGTGGTCATGATTCGAAAAAGATCATAAATTTTTTTTAATCATTTCGGATAGAAATTGTTTAATTTTAAAAATCCGTGAATAATTCATAATTATTTTAATTCCATGATATTTGATATTGAATAATGTGAGATTTGGTTTAATTCAAAATAAATTATTTTAGTGTTCGATTTTTATGTGATTGAAAAATTTGATTTATAAATTATTCCGCGAAATTAACCATTTTTGGTTCAATTGATTTGTTGAAAACTTAATTATATTTTGAAATAGCATTAAAGAATAATGTTTTTTTAATGGTCGGGTTGTGATATTATTATTTTCAAAACATATTTTTAATTTCAAAACATATTCCATTACTTTTTTTGTTGCAAATTCTTACATCAGTTTTATATAATGAAACAATCTATTACATTTAATCTGGAGTTCCCTTTTGCTAACGAGAAATGCATATTGTAATTAAAATCTATATATAAGAACATCGTTACTCACTCACTCACTCACTCACTCACTCACTGACTGAATGACTCAACATCGCCCAGCATATACAGCTGGAGCTATGAACTTGAATTTTGTCAAGGAGGTCCATCCTCCAGCGTAGACATCCGCGAAGACGGGGTTTTTGGAAATTATTACGGGAGGGGCCCCTGGGGGACTGGCCAAACCACTTTTGATATAAATCTGAAATTTTCAATATGTGTTCTTTCGGATATGGCCCAATTCCCTGGTGTGGTACCTTTTGGAATTTTGCCCAGAAACGTGGTAAAAAAGTCTCCTCTTTGGCGGGCTGGCCAAACCGCTAGAGTCGACATCTGTATAGAGTGGATTTGTGTGAATTTCAGCAGAGAGGGGCAGTAAGGGGAAAAAATCCCCTCCTTGGCGGCCTGGCCAAACCACTAAAGCGAGGAACATGAAATTTGGTATGTGGGTATCTTATCAACAGCAGATATCTTTATTGACGGGATTTTTGGATTATCCCATGGGCAGAGGCAAAAAGAGAAAACCTCCCCCTTTTCGGCCTCGCCAAACCGCCGAAGCTAGGAACTTGAAATTTGGTGTGTATAGATCGGATTTTGAAAATTCCATCGGGGGTGGCATAAAAGGTAACAGTCTCCCCCTTGGCGGCCTGCCCATAAGACTTTGATCAGGAAATTTTAATTTAAAATATAATATGTTTCTTCGAATATGAACTAGCTCACTAATATGAAACTTTTTGGATTTCTGGCCAGGAACGTGGTAAAATAGGGGTTAACTTAGGGAAAAGTCTCCTCTTGGTGGCCAGGCCAAACCACTAAAGCGAGGAGCTTAGCATTTGGTATGTGGGTTCCGTATCAAGAGAATTAGGGCAATAAGTTGTAAAAATCTCCCCCTTGCTGGCCTTTCCAAACTGCCAAAGCTAGGAACATAAATTTGGTAAGTGTTTTCCTTATCAGTGGTAGACATCTGTATACAGCGGACATCTGTGTTGACGGGATTTTTGGAAATTCCCAAAAGGAGGGGCAAAAAGGGGAATCAGGATTACCAATCTGTATACAGCGGATTTTTGGAAATTCGGTAGGTGAATGCTTTACACGAGTAGACGTCTGCATAGAGCATATATTTGGAAATTTTTACGGCAAGAGGAAAATATGGTAAAAGTTCCCCAACTTGGCGGTCTGCCCCAAACACCTTTGGCCAGAAATTTTTAATTTTAAATACATAAATAATAAATTATCCCTTCTTTAACCGGTTAAGGGAGTATCTTGAAATATGGTATGTGGGTTCCTGATGCCGCGTAGACATCCCCTTAGAAGAGACTTTGGAAATTCCTACAGGGAGGGCCAAAAACATGTATAGTCTGCCCCTTGACAGGCTGGCAAAACCGCTTAAGCGACATACTTTAAATATGGTGTGTGGGTCTTTATGGCTAAAAGTTTTAAATTTAAATTATATGTTCCTTGAAATAAGTCCTAAATTACTGCTAGGTTAGGTTAGGTTGAGCTGGCCGGTCAAAGACCCCGCATAGAACATTAGGTCCCTAGCGTTACCAGATTAAAAAAGATAACCCCCACGTTAGGTCAGTCGTCAGTGATGGTAGCCAGAAAAAATAAAATTGACGTGATTTTTGGAAATTCTTACTAGAATGGGTGGAAAGTATACCCACAGACGGCATGCTTATACCCTTTTATTAAGAAACCTAAATTTGAGATATCTGTTCACTGTAGTATGGGCTAATTCACTGATAAGGTATATTTTGGAACTTTTGAAAAGAACGACTTAAAATGGGGGATTATTTGTTTAAATGTCTGCTGCTAAAAGCCACTAAAGTCGTGATCTCAAAACTTGATTTGTCAATGCACACAGCATAAACCATTGAAACTAGGAACTTACAATTTGATGCAGGTATCCGCTTAAACTGGGTATTAAAAAATGTATACAGGAGAGAGACAAAAAGAGGAAGTCTTGCCCTTAAATTCCTGCAAAAACGATTAAGGCAAAAAGTCTGAGATTAAAAATATTTTTTTTTTCGGTATGAGTTAATTAATTAAATATTTTTTTTTTGGATTTTTTATAAAATCTTGGTTTAAAAGAGAAAAAAATCCACTACGACCTACGGAATTCCATCAAGGTAGAAATCTGAAACTTGAAATCAAAAAAACATCCACTCAAAAAGTATAAACTAATTTATTGAAACAAATTCCTTAACAAATTATTAATTGTCCCTTCTAATCCAATACATAAAACTACCGGAAACGAAGTATCGGGCTTTTAAGCTCGTTTCACTATAAAGGGGAATCACAAATCTTGTCCTTGTAATCAAATTGTAGCAAAACAAATTCATTGACAATGGAAGTGAATACGATTTTTAAAAATTTTCCATTTTGTAGTTTTTTTTTCGTCACATTTATCGAAATAAACATTTATATTGGGATATTTATAAAAGTTAAATAGAAAAAATAACGTACATGACCTACAACATTAATTATTTTTTGCGAGTCACGCTCGCATTTTCTCTATAAATTAGGTCACCGTTTTTTGTGTTTAAAATGTACATGGAATATTTTATAATTTTACATTACGAAATCGTTAAGTCGTTATATTGAATTGCTAAAAATTTGTACTTACCCGAGTAAAAAAGTTTATATAAAATTATATATGATAAGACATTTTACGCAAATATAAGAGAATATGAGATAGGCGTGGTAGAGAAGATTAAGCATACTTTTCTAAAAATCATAACTACATTGTAAATTTTTAATTGAATTAGACTGCGCAGTTTCTGGTAACACAACCTTCATCAGTAATCCTTTTGACAATATAATTTGATCCGAAAAATGGTTATATTAAATTGTACACTCAGGGAACTTCTGCTTTAAAAATATGTAGTTGTTTGGGTTGTAATACAGTTTCTTTATTTTTAATGTAAATGTCAGTCATTTGTAGAATAAATTTAATTTTTGACTAATCTTGTGGTTCATTTAAAAAAATCAAAACCACATCAAATGACTGTTTTATGATTTTACATTTATTTTGTACAGTTGTTTTTTGTTATTTAAAAAAATAAAAAAAAAAAAAATGTTTGTTTATTTTTTACTACCATGTGGTTAATTTTTACTACAATTGTTAGTCATTTTTTGAACATTAAAAAACAAATGACAATGTTAGTTGAATTTACTGTAATGTAAGTCGTCCTTTCTTTAAGTGAAATATCAATTGTTTTTAACTACAATTGCAGCGGTCTTTACCTACATACTATTCTAAGTGTATCACTTTGGATCTAATTATATTGAAATATGTGCTCCCCGGTAGGCTAGTTGGTAGCGTGCTGGCTTATTTGTGCGGGGGTCGTGGGTTCGATTCCCAACAGAGGCACTGGTCTGTTTTCGCTACAACTCGCCGAAGGCCATAGTAGCTAGTGCTCGAGTAGGGTAAAAGTATATGATTATTAATTAATAAAAAAAAAATATTTAAATAGATACAATTTAATAAAAAAATATTCAGTTCTATCCGAGTTTTGCCCCGATATAATTACATCTAATTATAATATAGAGCAATTCCATATGAAAACGATCAAAATTGGCAAATTTTTGGACGACCCCTTTCCGATTTTAAAATAAATAGTCTCAATCGATTGCCCAGCAAAAAATAATGTACCTACATATTTTTTTTTTTTATAGTGACTGGTTTAGTGGTGGTGTGCACCACTGTCATGTGACAAAATTGAAGAATTCTTCATAAGGGACCTCATTGAAAGTTGTTTTAAAAAAAACGATTTTGTAAAATTGTAAACTATTTTCGTAAAATATTTTGTGATTTTAGAATTATATACATATGTATAGTTACATATATAGAAACAAACTTAGAACTTTTTACAGTTTTGTATTATGTATAATTAGGTCTAAAATGACAGTAGACGTTTTTGATTTTTGTATTATAAAGGGTCCGCCATCTGACGTTTTTTTTTTAACTAGTGCTTATTTCGTGAATGGTAACACTTAGCTCATGTCTGATTTGACAGATAATTAGTTTTATCCTTCCGCTGAACGAATATGGTTGTGTATACGCTTGAACAACGCTGGGAAATATTGCGACATTACTTTGAAAATCATGGTAATGTTGCAGAATTTGCGCCCTGTTTTTGAAGATCGTATTATCAGCCGCAGTGCTGATGTCGTTTGGCCGCCTCGGAGCTGCGATTTGACACCGTTGGACTATTATTTGTGGGGTGCCGTCAAAGATAAGTGTTACGCCAACAAGGAAGAGACAATTGACGCTTTAAATTACAATATTCGTGAAGCCATTGGTGAAATACAGCTGCACACAATCGATAATGTGCTTAAAAATTGGACCGATCGTGTAGGCTACTGCATGGCCAGCCGAGGCAGCCATTTGAATGAAATTATTTTCCATTATTAACCGGAAGGATTGTACTTTCAAATAAAAAAGGAAATTTGAGAAAATCTTCAGTAGTTTTTTTTTTTTCAAAAAAAAAAGTTATTTGGCGGACCCTTTACATAATTATGTATTGGTTTATATATAATTTTATAAAAATTTTATTAAATTTATCAATCATGTATTATTATATATAAAATTCAGAATAGTATTTTTTTATACATGATTTTTTTTTTTTGGTAAAACATTTCGAAAACATTATTATATATAAATATATATTGATACATATACTATTTTATATGATCATATATTTTTATATTTAAGAATATATTGTTATATATAATTTTTTTTACTCGGGTATGTTCAACAATAAAAAAATTCATTATCATTATGCTTTAGTAGTTTTTTTTTTATTTTAATTTTAATTGTTATTAATCGCGTGCAACTGCTATGATCGTGAAACTTCTGCTTTAAGTTGGTAACCAAATGTAATCGCAAGTTAACCCAATTTATACCACTCGTCGATACCGTGCGAATTTGTTTTTGACGAATTTGTGTAGAAAGATGTAATGGTGTCTCAATAAGACTTTTCTGAAGTTTTTGTATACATATTGCGCCCTCTAGCGGCGCTATTCGCAGTTTAAAATTCAAATTTTAACGCTTTGTATGTACTTAACGGGTTAATTTTTTTTTCTAAATTATTGTTTTTATAAATTGGTAAAGCAAAAAATCTATCGAACTGTAATACACAATTTGATCTATCGCATTTTGACAATTTTTGGGAATTTTTTGAAAATATTGGTGTTTTTTTCGAAATTATTTCAAAATTGTTAAACGGCAGCACTGGTTAATCAATTTTTTAAATGTTTTGTTTGCTGAATGAAAATGAATAATGAAAATTATTCAAGTTCTAGGTCATACTCTATATTTCTTTATTAGGATATTGTCATCAGAACACGTTTTGAAAGAAGTGACAATCCCATGCAAAACATCAAACATTCATATAAACTAATTTTCTCACTAAATGAGAACTAATATATGAGCTCGAAGTTAAAGATTAACACCATTGATCAAAAATAAATTGAAAACTCATTTTCATTGCACAATTAAAGGTCGAAAAAACATAATTTTTATTTTCAATAAAAAATATATCAAACTTGGAAAATAAATACCTTTTCTCATTAAAAAGAAAATGGTTACTCTATTTTCTGTATATTAAAATATGGACAAGTTTGGAAAGTTCTTGATCCTATCTTTTAATTTTACAAAAGAAGTTCATACTGTACAACAAATTTATCTCATTTCAAATTTTGTTCAATACGTCCCTAACCTAAATCAGCATATAACATTTATAATACCGGTGTTTTTTCTATAAAATAAAAGTTTTTCAAAAAAGTTACATAGAACAATGTCAAAAATTGTGTTGGTTTTATTAATTATATGGCAACCCTGGAACATTAGTTTTTAAAACTTTTTATTTATTTGTATCGTTAAGACCTCAAATTATCACATGCTTTTTACTGCGTTATTATATCTCTATCATATCAATAATTACCAGGCCTTTTTCCGTAAAGACTACTGAATATACACATTAAATTAACTGAAAATCAGTTAAAAAAATTACTAATTACTTTTCGTTTAAAACAATTGTATTTTATAGTTTACTTTCAACTGTTGAAAAATTAATTGACAAAATCCATAAAAACAATAGATTGTTTTCGTTTATTTCAATACTCAATGTAATATAACAACTTTTTGTTTTAAATAGAAAATTTTAACTGCATATTTTAACTATTACCGAAAGTCCGTTTTTTTGTTTATTGAATAACAGACAGAAAGTTAAAAAATATATTTCTTTGTTAATGTAACTGTATATTCCATTGAAACAACTTTATCGATTACATTTTAAAATAACTGTTGAACTTTTATGGAAAAGTTCTTTGAGTGTAGGTGTTGCTTTAAAGCCACGGCAGGACAATATGGGTTAATAATGATGATATCTTATTCCAAAAGCTATTAGAATAATACCGATCGAATCAGAAATTATTTTACAATAAACATAACAAATTGAAATTACTTAATAGTTTGCTAAATACATAATAGCATTTGTATGCGCACTTACAAGGAAACTGCTGTAGAAGGAACCCCATAATTGCAATTCAAAATTAACCCAGGCACAGATTCCGTGTTATTTTTTTTGACAACACTTGGTAGAAAGATAGGTTGGGTTCCCAGTAAGCGCTTTCAGTAAATTTTATAGCTTAATGGTGCTGTAATTATTTGAAATTGAGACTTTGACGTTTTGTACACACTTAAAAGGTTAATATTTTGTATACCTTTAACCATATGTGATGAGGTTATACTAAGTTTGTCGTTCCATTTGTAATTAATCGAAATATAGGTCTAAGACCCCCTAAAGTATATACACTAGGGTGGGTCGATTTAGCAACCGATATTGTGCCATCGATTTTTCCATAGCTTTTGGCATGAGAAAAAAAGATCCACTACGACATATTAAAAAAATCATTTTCGAGGCACCCAAATTTCAATTTTTTGGCTTTTTCTCAGCTTTTATTTTTAAGGTTTTTTTTTTAGAAAGTAATAAAAAAAAATCAGCTTATATCAATTTTTTAAATATTACCTTTCCAAGGTGAAATTGTGCGCTGAAAACGATGGCGATAGCAGATTTTGCAAAAAAAATTTTTGAGGTTTTGGACGAGTTTTTGTCAAAAAATCGATCTTTTTTAATCGTTAAATTTTAAGGTTTTTTTTAGTAGGTATGTTAAAAAAAGGACGATTTAAAATGTTTTAAATACATCTTATCCAAGGTAAAATTGTACGCCTAAAACGATGGCGATATCATTTTTTCGAAAAAAATGTTTTTGTTTTTTGGGTTTTTAGACGAGTTTTTGTCGAAAAAAATTTAAATTTGGGCGCCTTGAAAATGATTTTTTTTGATATGTCGCAGTGGAACTTTTTTTTCCTCATGCCAAAAGCTAACGAAAAATCGATGGCACAATATCGACAAATTTTTGTCCTTACAAATCGGCCCACCCTAATATACAGTCAGCGAACTTCTGCTTTAAAAATATGTAGTTGTTTGAATTGTAATACAGTTTCCTTATTTTTAATGTAAATGTCAGTCATTTGTAGAACAAATTTAATTTTTTTACTTACCTTGTAGTTCATTTAAAAAAACAAACCACATCAAATGACTGTTTTATGATTTTACATTAATTTTTTACAGTTGTTTTTTGTCATTTAAAAAAATAAAAAAAAAAAAATGTTTGTTTATTTTTTACTACCACGTGGTTCATTTTTACTACAATTGTTAGTAATTTTTTGAACAGTAAAAAAAAAATGACAAATGTTAGTTGAATTTAATGAAATGTTAGTCGTAATTTCTTCAAGTGAAATTTCATTTATATATTTATTTATTACAATTGCTGCCGTTTTTACCTACGTAGTATTCTAGGTCCATTATTGATGCTTATTGAATATTAAGCCGATTTACAGATGTCCGTATGTCTGTGTCTGTAGAAATGGCGTTATACGGAGTTTGAAAGGTCGTTATAATAAAAAAATAATATTAAAATAATCTCGATGAATATAAAAACAAAAAAACTAATAAAACGGTAAAAAAAATATTACTTGCGCCAGAGTAAAAACTAAATATAATATTTTTGGTCTTTAAAGTTTAGTAACGTCATGATGCTTTTTAGGAAAAGACCCTAGCCATGTGTTTGATTACTAAGAAGACAAGAATGTAGCAAAATTGATGATTAATAGGTTTTTTGTTAAAGCTCTGCCTATTCTTCAGGCTCTAGCATTTCTAAAACTTCAGGTTCTGAAGAGATATTTAGCCAGATCGAAATTTTAGTATCAACCTAGCTAATATGTTTGATTTGCATTATTTTGTTAATATACGGAGGTTGGAAGCTCGTTATAAATAAAAAATAACATTAAAAAAATCTTGATGTATATAAAAAACAAAAAACTAATAACACTGCAAAAAATTTATATTTGAAAATGTATTTCCACGCACTTTTGCGAGAATTGTGTACCAAAACGGAGGTTTTTGTTAGAAAACTTTTGCAAATATAAATATTTTTAATTTAGAAAGATTGAGGATGAAAATTTTTTATCATACTTTCGACATGTGCAAGAATATTTGAATAATTATTCAAATATTCTTGGCGAATCCTCTTATTCAAATATTCTTGCCTCATCATCATCCTCTTGGACCGCATCCATCAAATCACTCTAACTACTGTATGACTTACGTATCAGAAAAGTCTTATACCCCAATCTAATACTTTGTTATCGATTATTTGATGAGTGTTCATGTCTAAAATATATACGACACCTACATGTGAAATAAAGCAAGAAAATTGTATAATGAAATATGTGCTGTGAAATGGCTTACAATATATTGAAATTTATCGAATGTTTGTAATATCTAATGATACCGTTAGTAAAAAAAGGTTTGTGACTACAATAACATGGTGCTGGTGATAACAATAAAAAGAATAAACTTAAACTATAGTTGGGTTAATCATTATAATGATTTTAAACGCAAAACTATACTATAAAAAAGCGGATACACCCAAAAAAAGTGAGTAAAGTCAGCAACATTTTTGTAAATCAGTAAATTCAACAAAAATTTGGCTGAGTTTCCTATTGTTTTTTTTTTTGCTGGTATTAACAAGTTTTCTGCAAGTATCCTCAAAGCAAAAATGTTGCTGACTTTACTGACTTTTGTTTGAGTGTACAAATAGTTGAAAATTCAGCTACGGCAACAAAAAAAAAAATAACTGAATTTGCACCAGTTTCAATAAAGTTGAGAAACATATTCTGCTAAATTTAGGTAGCCTTAATTGAACACTTATATAAAATTTAACACCCTATAAAAATAGCAGGCAGAAAATTCTATTAAAAATTGCCCGATGAAAAAAGTTCCGATATGGGTATATATAAACATTAGAAATAAATTTTGATTTTTTTTGAAAAACGTTAACCCGTGCCACAAGACTGCCGAAAATGGCACATTTTATAAAAAAGAAGTATTATTATTAAAATTTTTTAAAAAATTTACATTTGTATTTCATTTATTCATTTAATATATTCAAAATTACTCAGATATGAGTTGTGACTTCATCGGAGAATCCAAAATGACCCTCCAATTAAATAAAAATGCAATTCACTGATGAAGGTTAAATGCCAGAAACTGCGCAGTCTGATTCAGAAAAAATTTAAAATTTACAATGTAGTTATAATTTTTAGAAAATACACTCAATCTTCTCTACCACGCCTTTCACAATTAAATTAAAAATAAAAATTGCATATTAATTATAGTATTAATTGCAATTGTCTGAAAAAGACGTTAAAATTCAAACTCAAACCAAAATCAAACTTTGCTCTCTGGCAATTCTTCCCTTACTACGTAAGCTCCATCTATCGAATATACAAAGATTATATCACTTACAACATATGGGAAAACAGTGGGCATTGGAGTGAGGTAAGTTTCTAAAAATAGAACTGTTGTGTTGTTGGAGTTGTACTTCTGAGATTATGTATGCAAGAACCAAAACACCGTTTATTGAATAAAACTAGTTTTAATCACAACAAAACTCGACCTGACGATAGCTCAGTGCGCTAAAGCGCTCTGTCTAACGTGTAGTGCGAGTGCATGTAGCATTAGAAATCACTTCATCTATACCACGGTCAGTGATTGCACAGAAAATTTCTTATAGACGCAATAGAACAAATAAAAACATAACCAATATTGCATTATTCAAAAAAAAAAAAAAAACAGGGTCACTGACGAAGGTTCAATACCAGAAACTGCGCAGTCTGTTTAAAATACCCAAAACTGCAGATGTCGATTGGTATTTTTATAATATAATAGTTTTTATTAAAGAAAAAAAATAAATAAATTGGAACAATTCGAGTTTGTATTTGGATCGACTCCTTTCCAGGATATTTTATAAAAAACTGCTTATTTTGTCAAAAAAGTAACATAATTTGAATGTTTTCATCAAAATTTGCATAATTTTCGAAAAAAATATCACCTACATTTATTAACACTAAAATTATCTTTACAGTTATTTAAACCATTTTCAATAAAATTGGTGGTGTAATGAACGAACATCGACAAATCGTTATTTTAAGGGACATTCATATATAAAGCATATATATATATACAGGCACGTAGTTATGAATTTGTTTCGGGGGGGGGGGGGGGGGCTTTTCGATTTTTTATTTTGATAATATATATATTTTTTTTTTGTACACTAGAGTAACAGCTTTTTTTTTTTTTTTTTGTTTGCTAAATTTTTACCTACACGTAATGGGTAATCATGTATTAATAATAGAAATCGCTTTCTCAGGTCATTTTGAAACAAAAACCTCCCGCAGAAAGTGCATTTTTTCATTTTTTACTTATTGTGTTCATTATTTTGCGAATTTTGATGTTTATATCGCGAAACACGTCAAATTTGAAAACGTTTGTGTACTTTAAGTTGGATATGCATTGTTATTGTCTAATTACGTTAAATTTTTAGCTAAATATTAATTTTTAGTTTAATTAAATAAAAAAAGGATTATGCGGAAAACTTTTTGAAAACCGCGAAAAATAAAATTGCGTTACTTTATATTTTTATGTGCTAATATACGTCTAGGGTAGCTAAAACTTGATAAATGTAAAAAAAAGTAAAAAAGTTTCAACTTCTAATAACCCGATTAAAATGAATATGATGCTTTATATAATCATTCAAAATTTAATATGAGTCTTAATACAGTTTTATCCGAGAAATGGGCATAATAACTATATAAGTTTGCATCAGTTTAGTTTTGATTTGATAATATCAGATTAAATAACATCCGAATAATTACGCGATACAATTTAATACGATTTATACAGCGGTATAAATTTATATCTGAACTAATACTGATATATACAAAATAAGCTATAGTTGTCTAAGGTTTTTGATTTTAAAACTTCATGAAAATCCGAAATATCTATTAATCCTTTTAGACTTTAGCCACTTGCAAAAGGTTTACAACTTTATAATTTGTAACAAATTCCTTTCCATTTGGACATTTTATTATATTCAAAAAATTCTCTTGAAATTACCAAAAAACATAAGTTGTTTTGAGAAAAAAAAATTGAAAATGAAGATATAATGAAAATGAAGATTTTGTGGCATTTAGTAACTTACACCATTGAATAACAAACACAGAAAAAAACGTTGAAACTGAATTTAGAGTTTAACATTGAAAAAAATCTAAGACTAAATTAGGAACTCATAATGTTACAAATGAAACAAGTTCTTTTTTTAGCGTTAAGAACCAGAAAGAAATCAATTCAAAAGACAAAAATTGGGGTAAATTTTGTGTATAAAGTTATAGACAAAATTATACAATTAATTGTACTATTGTATTGATGTAATACATATATACATCCAAAACATGATTGACAAATTTTCTAGTGTAACTCTGCATGGGGTAATATACAATTTTATCTTAAATACAATTGTGTTTTTTAAATATGATATAATATCAAAATATATATTATTTTGCAATGTTTAGGTATATAAATATAACGTAATTATTAATTGGATTAGTTTTAGCGTATTCTAAATGCAATATACGATTATACGCAACTATATATGACATCATATTAAATTTTTTCTACGAAACTAATTTTATATATGAATTTATATAATTATGTCCGATTAAATGTACTGGCAGACAAAATCTTATAAGTGTATATAAAATAATGTATTATTTTATGCAAACGTTTTAAATCGGGAAATTAAAGATTTATAACCGTCCAAAAAACAAATTAAAAGGCAAATATTCTATACAAATTGTATGACACTTACAAGGAAACTTTTCTTTAAAATTAATGAAATTCGGATATGAAAAACGTATTTATTTTTAAATTTGGTGGTGAAATTTAACACATCTTTGTATGAAAACATGTCTAAAGTTTAGTTAATTTAGTTTAGTTAATTTATTTTCAAATTATAACGAGCTTTCAACCTCCGTATATATACAAAATAAAGCAAATCAAACATATTAGCTAGGTTGATACTAGTATTTCCATCTGGCTAAAGATCTCATCAGAACCCGAAGTTTTAGAAAAGTTAAAGCCTCCATAATAGGCAGAACTTTAACAAAAAACCTATTAATAATCAATTTTGCTCCATTCTGGTCTTCTTAGTTGTTACTACAATTGCATCAACACGACCGAATTCAGTTAAACTTTTACTGAATCAACAAATATTTTAATTCAGACTCAATTTTAGTTTTTTCTGTGTAAACATATTTAATTTTTAGTTTGCATTGTCTCAAACAATTTTTTGATTATATTTTAAGTCAAAGACTTCGAAATCTCATATCAAATGATTTTATTTATTGCTTTTTGTTGAAAATCAACTAAAACAATGATAGCCGTCCATTTGCAGGCGATGTTTTCTAATGAAATTTTAAGATTCGAACCATAGAAAACTACTTCCTATTTGATCCAAGTCAAAAATAAATATTTTCATATTAAACTTATCAATAACATTGTTACTTTTAACGAATTGTATTAAGTTTTTAAATTTGTCTAATCATTTCGGGGGGGGGGGGGGCTCTAGCCCCCAAGCCCACCCCCCTAGCTACGTGCCTGTATATATAAATAACTGACATTTACGTTAAAAATAAAGAAAACTGTAATACAACAGAAACAACTTCTTATTTTTAAAGCAGACGTTCCCTGAGTGAATGCTTTCAAATATAAAACAAGCTCTAGCTTATTTTTGGTTGCCCCTACTTTACTCATAAATGATATCTAATCCATTAACTATGAACTTTGTTCTAAGTGTAGCTTTTGTACACACAGAAAACAGTTTTGTAGTGCAACCAAATTTTTTGGCAACTGAAATTTTGTAGTTCCACGTACTATCAATGTTATTAAATTTTAGTAATATTGCAACAACCGACATTTATTTTCAAATTTCGAATTTTTATTGTAACAATTGAATAATTTATGTTTATATAAATAGATTAATATGCATTCAACAAAATTTATTTTATTAATAAAAAATGTTACGCCTTGAACTGGGCTCGAACCGGCGATCTTCCGCTTGTCACACATGTAATTTATCTCTAGCCTAAACCAAATTTAAATATGTTTCCTTAAATTTCAACCTTGAATATTTTCTAGTTTCAAATTCAAATATTTGTCTAAAAATAGATTTGTATGTACAACAGAAATTCGGTTGCTGATCTCAATATTTTATTAGAGTTACCAAAAACTATAAAGAAATTAATATATTATTTTAAAATTATTTTATTAAAAAAACTCCTTATGCCGCTTACTCGAGTCGAACCGGTGACCTCCTGTTTGTCAGGCAATTACTTTACCTCTAGCCCACACTAAATTTGAAATTGTATTTTCAAATTTCTACCTTGAATATATTTTTCTTTCTTGTTTAAATATTAATGTCTAATAGATTTGTATGTACAACAGAAATTGGGTTGCTAATCTTAATATTTTATTAGAGTTACCAAAACTATTAAAAAACTTTATATTATTTTAAAATTGGTAACGAAAACTTATATTTCAGATATAGTTTTTATTTATTTGCAGACGAAACTAATATTCGATTTTAACTGCAAATATTTTATTCAAGGGATAAACTCTCCGAAAAGTGGTTGGTTGTTGGTATTAAAGTTAATGTAGAAGATAACATTTTTCAATATTGAGTAGGAAAACCAATGTTTTGAATGATGTGACTGTGTTTTGGTTAATTTTATATATTTTCTGTTTACAATATAGTTTAATTATTTCGGTGATGAATTTTAAGTACATACTTACAACTAAAATTATTAAATAATGATTAAAGTTTGTTGATTACAATGGAATTCCAACCTATTTGTTCTCTGCGTGTAAGGTTTTTACTTTTGCTTTGTTTTACAATATTTTTTTTTTTTTTTTTTGCTTTAAATACATATTGATCTTTTCCGATTTATATTATATTAAAACGTATAGATTTGTTTGTTGATTTCTGCCATATTGGTTTACATATAATTATATATAAAAGTGATTGAATTTTTCTTTTTAATGTGAACACATCTACATATATGTGATGCCATATATAATATTATATATTTATAAAAGTGATAGAATTTCTTTGATTTTATTCTATCATATATACCTAGATATAGTTATACATTATATATATAATGAGATACAAAATGATAAATGTAACATAATATATAATGATATATGATGATATATAGCGCTATATTATAAATTTTAGTAAAAATAAGTATGGGATTTAAATATACATATATCGGTACATACGGCCACATATAAAATAATATACAATTGCATCAAATTATATCACGTTATATATGAGTACCCAAGTAGAAATTTTCAACCGTAAAAAAATGATCAAATGTTATGTCAGCGGTGGGAAGTTCGCTTTAAACCAACGGTTGGCCACTGTTATCAGTCGGGTAACAGGACAGTACACAGTACCACATTATGCCAACGTATAACCGACCGTCGCCGACGCTTTACCAACATTGTGCCGATTGTATTTTTCTGCCTATTTGCTGAGAGGATCCTTGCAGAAAAACAGCTAATATTAGCAAACAAAATTAGTAAATTTAGCAAAAATTTTGCTGAATTCATCAATTTTTTTTTGCTGATATCATAATTTTTTCTGCAATGATCCTCCCAGCTAAAATGTTGCTGACTTTACAGACTTGGTTTTTTTTCTGTATTCAGCAAAATTTTCTGCTGATATTATCAATTTTTCTGCAATGATCCTCCCAGCAAAAATGTTGCTGACTTTACAGACTTGTTTTTTTTTTTTAGTGTAGTTAAAACGTTGCATCAAAACCAATGCTAAAATTAGCGGTTTTTTTTACAAAAATATTTTTTAGATACAAATTGGTAAGAACACTGGTTTTTATCTTTGGTATTTTAAAAATATATTTTAATAAAATAAAAGTAAGTGGCCTTCCATGTTCGACAAAACAGCGCTTTTTAGATAGTTTGCCACGAATTTCAATAAATAGTGATTTGATGAGTTTTGGAATTGCAAATTTATACATCCAAATCTTTAAGAGTTATATATTAGAATTCATACTACACAAACCTTGTTAATATTATTTAACCTTTAAAATTTTGATAGCTTTAAGAATGTTTTAATAAAATCTTTCACTGCAGCGGTAATAAAATATAAATTTTTATTTATGTAAATGAATTAGAAATATAGTCGTACATTAAAATATACATTAAGTGCAATTATAATTTAAATAAATAAGTAAAAAATGTAAATTTCGAAACCTAGAAAAATATCAAAAACCTAATAGCACTTCACTTCCCCATCCTTATACAATTATCTTATACATTCATACACAAATTTTGAAATTCATTTCAACACATACTCATAGTGTTAGTATATACCTACCTACCATACATACAAACAAAACAACAAATAACAATCAAAAATTATGTGAACATTTAATTTGTCTAATGTCTTAATTTGAATAAATACCATCTTTGGCAGGGATGGGGAGGGGATACATTCATGTATAAAAAACAACAAATAAACACGTAATATAACATTATACATACATAGACTTTGAAACACATACTTACATAGACTATTTTACACAGCGAACGAATAGACAGGACACGCATAAAAATTAAGTGTGTAAAAATGTAATCCTAAGGATATAGAAAAAAAAAATCCTTAAAAAATTTATTTAAATGTAAAAGAAATATAAATAAAACCACTCTCTTAAATGTTAACTGTTATTGCCTTTGATATACCGTATCGAAGAAGATTTTAAAATTCCAAACACTACAAGTGTCATTTTCAATACTAATCTTATTTAAACGAGCATACAAGGTGAACTTTTTTTAATGTTTGAATTTTTGACATTTTCCTATACGTTGTAATGGGTATTAACCAGACTTTTTGGTTATTGAAACTTTTAAAATGTATGACAAGGTACACCATTTACAGTAAAAAAAACTAATCGAATAAATATTGTATTGGTACTGTTACGTTGTAGTGTAAGAAGAAACGAAGGTTCGATTCAAAAAATGTATCATATAGAGACAATTATAATATACGAAAAATTATACAATATAAATGGAAAATCACTGATGACGCCTATTCATTAAAAAGGCAGAAACTAGTCTAGTCTGATTTGAAAATTAATAGTGTTTATAATTTTTAGAGAAAAACGTTTATTCTACTTCTTAACCTCAACCTTTCTAAACCAGTAATTGGTTCGCTATCAATTAAATCGACCCAGTTTTAAAACATGTTGATGTTTAAGTTAGTTTTTAGTTTTTCATTTCATACAGAAAACATAGATAAGACAAAAGTCCTGTGTGGCCCTGTTAGTAAGCCTCCTACCCATAGGTTCAGCAATCCTACTGGTTTATCTATAGTCTTACATTTCCACCCCGAAAGACATCCTCCAACCATCAGTGTACCGCAGACATATGACAATAGGTCCACCATGTGCTCATTAGGTCCACCATGTGCTCATTATGACCTACTTAAGATGACAACCTCAGTCATACCCAGTAAATCAATCTTCATAGCAGTATATTATATATCAGTATGCCCATTTCTGTTTCAAAATCTTCGAGGTTCAATATTCAACCGTCGACCAATCGGAGTCCTAAAACATATCAAGAGATACCAGTTGCGCGATAGCATCCAAAGCCAGAGCGGAAAGCGTTCTCATTGCACCTGTAATGAAAAGAGAAGTCAGGCATTGCGGTACCATCAATGCAAGTATTCCCATACAAGTTCCTATTCAAAGTCACCTCATTTGAATACGAAACAAGCATTAATCATTACCAATACTATACCCGGGTTTTAAAATTTCCTTGTCGTAAACGGAACTAGTATAGCCTTAATAGTGTTATTAGAAATACCTTGCGCATCACACCATTTCAGTCAAATTCGGAGAGCATCATTCATGATATCAGATACGACCTCATCAAACGTGCAAGTCACAAAAATTTATGCAATTCATGTAGCATTTTCTTACGATCCGTTCTGTAACTTTCACGATTACCCTTTAGCAGACCGATGTTAACTGAAGTTAATTTGATCAGTGCCCTATGAAGCGTAGCAACCGCATTAGTCTCCTCTATGCTAACTCCAGGTCTCCCTTTCACATCTTTTGGTATTATTACCTCGAAAAGCATATTCCAAAAGGAATTTAATAATTTCGAAAAGAAAATAAATCGGGTTAGTCTCTGTCCCCAAAGCAGGATAAACTAATTCATAACACTGCTGACATATTCATCGGATTTTTCTGAATATACTGGATATGTACAGAGTCATGTCTACCTAAGGAGTAATATAATAGCAGAACCTTACATGCTCACCATAAAAGGAAACAGATTTAAACTATTTATTGGATTCCTTCTTTGATTTCAATTACGTCAATGTATCATTGAATCATTGAAGATTACAGGCACTGACCCACATATTATCCAATAGATGGTCATCATGCTGAACAGCCAGTCAATCAATTTGAAAATGCAAAATTTTGAAAACTCAAAGAAGAGAATGGTTAAGGCGAAAAGGTTACGCTAATCAGTAGCAGAGGGGAAAAATTGTCATTGCAAAAATACATAAAGAACGAAGAATGTACTAACAAGAAGATAATTTTCATCACTGGAGTAGGTTTTGGAATGTGTTTGTTTCCCTTGGATTTTCAAGGAAAAGGAGTTCCAATTAATGATGCAAAAGGATTTTTGTTTTTAGGCCTGCAAGAACACTTTTAAAAGGTTGGGGTTCTTTAGCGTACCTATAGTACTCTTTCGAAGTACGTTGGGGTGAAGGGAGGTTGACACAAAGTTAAAGCTCTCTAATTTCGTTAAAGACGACTACCTTGTCTGAGCATTACATGTCCATTAGTTAACCAAGAGTCTGGAAGTGTTGCCTTTCATCCCAATTAACATGTACGTAATGATCGTGGTAACCTAAAATTGGCGACTCGGTTGGGATACTGTCTTAAAATACTTATCCAGCGAATTTATGAACTTAATGTATCAACTACTACAAATGCAATGCATTGTGTAGATAACAGGAAAGAGGGTTATGAGGGGTAGGAAAGAGGGTGTACAGCTTATGGACAGTCAACTTGAATTTGGCAACGATGTTATCTCAGGGAAAACTTCTGCAGGAAGTTTATTCCACTTACTACAAGATCGACTGATATACCAATATTTCCTGTAATGCGATGTACGATACACTGTGCAATCGTTACAAAGTGATGTGATCTACTAGATAAGGGGGTGTTACGAACGAAAACTCGGGTTCTCTGGATAAGTTCACTTATCTCGGTAGAACACCGCCCACGGTAGTAGCGATAGCACATTGTTACACAGCCCACATTCCGGCGATGCTCCAATGAGTCAATAGCATTTGATAACCTTCTGTCAAGCGCCAACACCCTCGTTTGAACATGGTCCAAAAGATCCAAAATAGGATTTGAAGCTCCTTCCCATATATAGGAGTTGTATTCTATCTTCTGTCGTATAGAGTTGGTATACATAGTAAGGAGATAAAATGGTGTTAAGTAGTTCCTACGCCGGTTTAAAAAACCAAGGTACTTGAGTGCTTCTTTCGACACCTTAAAAACATGCCTATTGCAACAAACATCGCCCTTTTCGAAAGTGAAGGAGAGAACAAGATCGGTGTCTTTTCAAAGCTACATCAAATAGCTTTTTTTAGGGCTAAAATTGGTGGGTAACTGGCCTGTTTTTATCCAAGATAAGCAATTTTTGCACGGATATTATATTTACCGCTCAATCTACCGTACACTCAAAGAAAATCTTCATAAATATGAAGATGATACTGCTTCATAAATATTTATGAAATATATAAAAATATTGTTATCTTTCGGTTTTAGAAGCATGGCCCATCATCATATAATGAAGAAGTTATGAAGGATGTTTCATAAGTATTTGTGAAAAGTTTTATCATATTTATGAAGTTTAATACACTCACAATATTTTGTCGTTAAAAGCATATGTACTTTATAACTACTAAACATATAGCTAAAACCCGGTCTACTTACTTTTCTTTTAAATCAACTGTATTTTTATTTTTTTTTTTTTAACTATTAAAAAAACTAACTCAAATCCATAAAATCCAAAATATTGATAGATTTTTCTCTTATTTTTACTATTAAAAATAAATGATTTAATTTAATGTTAACTATCACAAATTAACTCCCAATTTATTAAAAACAATAGTTTTTGTTTTATTGTACTATCATTAGCTTTTTGGTTGAAATAAAGAATTTTTTGTAAAAAGAAAATTTTAAATGAAAATAATAACTAACAGAAAAACAGAATTTATGTGTAGTTTGTTTTTTTAATAAATGGTAAAATAAATTTAAAAAAAACAGTTCTTTGTAGTTCAAGTGTATATTCCTTAAAAAATACAGTTTACTGATTACTTTTTAAATAAACTACAATCAGTTACTGTTAAAATATTGTGAGTGCAGTTATTCGTCCAATGAAACTGTTTCATAAATATGATGAAACTTTTTCCCTGAGTGTAAAATGCAATTGGAGAGGAAATTTTTTTACACAGAAGGATGCTTTAGTATTCAGTTTATTATAAAGAAATCTTAATTTAAATTCCTAAGACCGAAATATCCTAAATGTTAACGAAAATTAAGTGTTTTTATGTGACATGTGCTGAAAATATTTGAGAATCAATCAATATTTTGCCGAGAAAGATTAAAATTGAAGCTACTAGTGTTAATCTGAATAACCTTTTAGGATTCCAAACCACTTTAGATTAGCACCTAATTTGTACCATAATATCATAAAAGTTCAACACTAGAATTTATATCTAACTGATAAATTTCATAAAACTCGGCTTTTGACGGTTTGACCCCTTTCTAGCTAGAATTTTATGCACTGGAAACAGTGTAAGACCATCACAAAGTCAATTCACAACATAACCCAGTAAAATAGTAAAACCCAAATAACAGGTGGTAGAACAATTTATACTGTATCATAATAGGTTCTAATTTATGTTCTACAACCGATTGTTTTTGTATGGAGTTTGCCCTATTTGGAATAGGTTCTTTACCTCCAAACATGAACAGGTTTCTTTAGAACCGATTCTAAAACCAGTTATATAAATTGTTCTAGGACATTGGAACCTTACATTTTGACTCCCAGTAACCTGTATTAGAACCGTTAATAAAATGAAACCGGTGATAAAGAAGCTGTTCTACAATAGATTCAGAAATAACCAGTTATAAAATTTTTTGCTGGGAATCCTAATATTATCTTTGTATTTTAATGTGTTAGCAAAAAGTATTCATCACTTTTAAAAACGTTAACAAATTCTTAAGTGTTTTTGGCCATGTCCTCATATTATTTGAAAACGTATAACATTTCCATTTTTCTCAAATAGAAAATGTTTTGAATTTTCTTCTTTTAAAGCAGTTTTTTATGTGTTTTCTATACCTTTTCCTCCTCCTCTATTTCACAATCTGACAATCATACCATCCATAAGTGTCATTATTTTAAATACTTCCGTTACATTTTTTAATGTTACCACACCATTTGCTTTTTTTTCTTCTTCAAACCAAACAAGTCATGTCTTGTTTATTTTATTCTAAGCACGTTTTCGTTGACTTCATGTTAATAAATTCAATATTGAAAAGAAATAATATAATTTCCACGTGTTTATTTTCTTTTAACATTTGTATTGAAATTGTTGCTGAGAAAATGTAAAATTTTGTAATTTTAAAGAAATGAGAAAGGGGAGGTTGAGGATACATTTTAGTTGCTTAAGTAACTAGTAGACAATTGATTGGTTGACACTGTAGTAGTTGTATTAACTAAGGCGTTGCTGGGTATGCAATTTTGAATGGTTGTCTGATTAAATAACTTAATTTGTCTTGACAGTTTGTTTTTGATATTTATTTGATAATAATAGTCTAGTTATCTGCGGACGAAGGGAGAAAGCGACGTGAAATATATTGATAGGTAGACAAACTTTTAAAAAATGCAATCGATACTGATTATATTAAATGGATTAAAATATTTAGCATAACTTACATTACGAAACAAATTTCAAAAAAGTCTAGGATTACAAGAGCCCTGCAATCAGTTTTGTCTCTTTAAGTCTTGGTTTAGGTGATCAGCACGAGAAATTCTTTCATTGATAATCTCTCCAACATCAATGCTGAGATTGAAAATATTTAAATCGATTTAGATATTTATACAATGTCCAGTGTGAAAAAATTTTCCATAGATTCGATAGCACAACATTACAGTCACTTAATTATGAAAGAAGTGCTCGGCATTGCATATTTGGATATAAATAAAGGATATTCAATGGCAAACAGAGACCCTAACCACCATAATTGCTTTTGGCAGGGCCAGGTTCCGGGTCCAAAAGTGGAGCATTAATCAGGTTAGGAGCTCTGCTCTTCGAACTGGTACGATTCTTCCGAAAATTTTATGCATAGCATATAAAATTTAAAGAACCGTTCTGAATTGCATAAATTTAAAAAAAAAAATCCATCCGAAAAAATACTGATTTATGTCGAAGGCCCTTATTTTTGGTTATCCTATTCTGAAAACTAATAATGGTGTTATTTTAAATTCACAATGGTGGAGAAAATATGGTGGTACGGTTTTGAGACACATCTATGAATTAGAAACACTTGCAATTTATTAAGAAGTACACTGATACACTTGGAATTTCCTACTCGTGTTTTATGAGGTCTGGTAATAATAAATAATATGACATCAGATTTTAAAATTAAAACTTGCGGATTCAATTCGCCGAATCCAATGTATCGAAATTTACTTAAAATTTCATACTCGATAGATCGTACTTGTGATCGTGTTAGGAGAGTGATATCATATCCAAATCTAGGAGGATATCACCTACGGTCCCAGAGGACTTCGTGCCTATCATTATTTCTGTTAAAGACCACTAGAAATATTGATTGACACTTACTTATGGGAAACCATTGACACCTAGCTGCTGTCTATACGGCAACATAAACATAACAAGGAAGATCAAGGGAAACGGCTGTGCATGAGCTTATGGGTAGTATCGAAAAGTCGATTTCGTTAAGGCAGTACTTCCATGACATCAAGCTGGACTTTATGGCTGCTAAGATTTCTAGCAATCAGGCGCATTATAGTTAGTTTAGTTGGGTAATTCGTGAACAGAGGGACATCTTAAGTACTGTCCTTTATCCATTTCTGTAGAATTTGGCATTGAATTTCGGTTCTTTATGCTTGTGAGGAGTTGTTAGTAGTGTGCGTCGCCTACGTCGATAGTGGTGGGTAGGAAATTTACGTATACCTCAAGAGACATTATGCGAACGGCTCTAAGGGAGTTTGTTGAAACAATGCTGTGCACTTGGAACTACTCCCAATAAAATGGAGCTTTAATTATTTTTTCCATGGGTAATAAATATTCTTCTTTGGAGCTTGTAATTCTGGGCGGTGTGTAAGTAAGGGATTCGTATAATCTCTTGCAGAAGAGCCCTCGAGAAACTCTGATAACATATATTAGGTATTTGAGAACGGGACAAAAAATGTTTTCTATAAACATCACGGGAGCACTACGTACTACACCATCACAACGGGTAGTCAAAAGGTGTGGCCAAATTATGATACTGAATGTATTGGATTTCCCACCAAATATGGATCACATGACTCCGGTATCTATGTATGAATGTCTCTTTGCAGTGGTTCACTAATTTTAGATGGGCTAATGAGCTTCAAGAGGGCAACAGGAACGTTTCACTTTCCAGGAAGGAGATTTTGGATATGTTGGAGGCTAGGACACACCACTGTCTTATTGGTAGGCATGCACAGAATTTAGAGGTACTTGTGTACGGCTTTTGTTAGAGTTGCATAGGCGAGAAGAAGTTGCAGAGTATCGAGCAGTTTCTCTGCTCATATCTGTCGATGGCTGCTTTCACTCGGATCAGCGTATTTTCATAATTTCGGTGCTCTCTCAAATGTTGCTATTCCGCATCTTCTTAGCTAAGAAAGAAGCTCGAAACTGGTTTAAAGGTATGGTCTAATCGATGGTGATCCGTAGGTCCTGATGAAATAGATCTCTGAGTCTAGCGCCAGCAAACACTCTAACCTAACCCTGATTATAGTTGGATTTTATTCTATTAAATGGAAGTTGCCATACCTTCTGAGTTTACTTGACCACACATAGAATAGCTCGAACCTTGTGCACAATGTTAACCCAAAACTGGCAAAAACGCATCTGGTTTTAGGTAAGCAAACATTCAACATGTCCCTCACTACCATCTTTACAATTTGGGTGAGAGTGTCCCATTATTTTTCTCTGCGAATGTCCAGAACAGCCTCCAACTCTTTAAAGTCTTTCCTCTTTATACATTTGTTTAAAGAATTTTATGAACTTCAAGATTGGTCTCTCCAATACTAACTTAAAAAAGTTATGTCGAAACCTAGCATTATGTTCTAATTTCCGTTAATTGGGTCGCTAATAAAGTGAAGAAGTTAGTTCATGTTATAGTTCTTCTATATTGTATGAAAATTGCATCGATATAATTGGGTAAATTTAAGTACAACATAATTATACCTGGGTATATATATTTGGGACATTTGATGTCCCAAAAATGTTCTAAACTAACTACAATGCCTGTTTCTAATTAACTATAATATGTTTATACTTGACTTTTGAGATTGACAATGGCGCTTTAAAAAATATAAATCCTTTGAAATTGTACAGATAAATGAGAAACAAAATTAAAATAAGAAGCCCAAGCCACAAACAATTATTTAAATACAATTAATAAGCTAACTTTGTTTAAAATCTAGGAGTGCCATTTTTAATGTTAATTTAAAATAATCCCCTGTAAAAACAAAACATAGAGAAAAACTTTACATGGTCAGGTAATTATTTATACCAACAAAAGGACTAACGAACAACTTGAACTCAATTACAAAATAAACATACAAAACTTTGAAAGAGTTGTTACAGGAAAAGCCCACTGGGAAAGGAGCTTAAGCACAAATTTCATTTATATTTACTTACCTTTTAAGTACGCAAAGAGTTTAAAATGCATTACATTACAAAACAACTAAACTCATCATATCTATGGTCTAACTATGTTGCGGAAAACAAGCATTCGTGACTGGAGTGAACGTATGCCAGGGAATTATATTTAGACACAGGGACAGGCATTATTTAATTATAACAACAACCATAAAATAACTAAAGTTTTAGCCAAATAAGCATTTTGGAAGTGAAATAAAGGGTTAACTATTTAGTGTACTCTTTTGTATATGTCAGGAGTATGTCATGATACACACCCAGGATAATAACCACTAACAGCGATTGCACGTTTATTTAATAAAAAACAAAAATCATAAATTCCCACCTTTACTTAATATTTAAATAAATATACAGTTGTCGGCAAAAAAAAAATGATACGGAAATTGTGTTATTTAATAGTAGAAATTTATGTTAATAGTAGAAATTTATTAAAAAGTCAATCTAGAAATCGGATTTAGATGCCAATACCTACACACAGAAAAACCTTTAGCTATTTGCCAACTGAAACTCAGTTACTACGACTCAAATTCGGTTATAATGAAATTCTGACGGTTGGTACAACTGAACATTAGTTTTCACAACAAAGTTCGGTTAAGTCAATTAATATCGTTGTACTAACTGAATTTATAAGTTGTTAGCATTAAAATACCTTTTTAAATTCGGTTGGCACTTTATTTCTCTGTGTTTACTTCTTCAGATAAAGTTATAAGGAGAATGCACAAATTAATGTTATTTTTGTAAATTTTCATTTAGAATTTCAAAAACTTATAATTACAGTCCCATTGTCTGCCGCAGTGCTAGTAAAAGTGAGTATTGGGTATCGAGTATTTGTCTTTTTTTTTTTGGATACTCGATACTTAAAAGAAACTACTCGATATTTTAAGAGTTATATTTTGGACATAAAAGCAATACAAAATTGGTGCTCCGCTAAAATAATTAGCATTTAAATACAACTCTGCTAGAAGAAAAAATCAAAGGTGGAAAGTTAAAGAAAGAAGATGAAAAACTATAAAAAAAAACATTAAATAGTTTGTAAAAAATTTTAAAACATATTTTAAAAACAAGTTTGATATAATTTTTATTAAATGTTTTGCATGGGATTGTCACTTCTTTCAAAACGTGTTCTGATGATGGGAACCTATAAAATGCCCGAAATAGATCTATCAACACATTCCTGAAAGTGGTCAATTAATAAATTTAAAAACAAAAACTCTATAGATTATTTGTTAGGACAATATCCTAATAAATAATTTTCATTTTCAATGCATATTTTAAAAATTAAAACTTTTAATAAAAAATACAATTAAAAGAAAAAAATTGTAAAAAAATTAAAGCGAATTTTAAATTTAAAACCCGTTAAAAGTATCGAGTAGTATCGAGTATCCGATTAAAAAATATCGAGTAGTAACTAGTATTGAACAAATAACAGGAAAAAAATTGTAAAAAATTAAAGCGAATTTTAAATTTAAAAACCCATTAAAAGTATCGCGTAGTATAGAATATCCAATTAAAAAATATCGACTAGTATCGAGTATTGAAAAATAACAGAATTTACCAGCACTAGTCTGTTGATCTTGTGTTTTAATTTTTTTTTCCAAAGTTGGAGAGACGTATTGTCTAACTAGCCGAATCCCCAAAAAATCTTCGGTGAAGAGGGGACAAAAGTAAGAAGTATTTGCTTAGAAACATTTTCGTGGTTAAAACTAGGTTTGAAGTTTGTTCGAAACTTTTTTGTTTGCGAAATTTTCAATACACTTTTGGGTCCACTGCACAGATGTAAGATGTGGCCAAAACTAAACATTTTTTCTTTGTTTTTGTGTTTTTTTTTATTATTTTTTTTTATATATATTTATAACGAGCTTTTAACCTCCGTATATTTACAAAAATAAAGCAAATTAAATATTTTAGCTAGGCTGATACATGTATTTCGATCTGGCAAAAGATCTCATCAGAACCAGAAGTTTTACAAGGTGGCGCAAAAGTAATTCTCCTATCAGAAAATGCTATAAATTTTGCGATTGGCCCCTAATGTCAGTTCTGTTTTGACATTTGTGTAGTAAACACATGCGAAATACACGTTAATAAACAATGTTACGCTACACTGCTCCAGAACGCGGAATATTGGTGACTATTTATTTGACCAATAATCGGTCGGTGACTTTGGCACAACGTGAATTTCGTCGCAGATTTACTGGCGAAACACTACGACGTTTAGCCGCTCGCCTCGAAGAGACTGGCACAACACGAGATGCTGAAAGGCGTGGCAGACCCCGGAGTAGCCGTTCTGCAGAGAATATTGCTGCTGTAGCCGAGGATGTCATGGAAGCGCCGTCGACATCGACCAGACGACGTGCCACGCAAATGGGTACCAGTCGACGGTCTTTACATCGAATTTTGGTACAAGATTTGAAGATGTTTTCCGTACAAAGTCCAGACGGTGCATCAGCTGTTAGCTGCTGACCGCCAATCGCGTGTAACATACGCTCAACCATCCTTAATCACCACCAAGAGGAAGATGATTTTTCATCAAAAATAATCATGAGTGATGAGGCCCATTTCCATCTTAGCGGGTACGTAAATAAGCAAAATTTACGCTTCTGGGGCACTGAAAATCCGCGTGTAACCCACGAAGAGCCATTACACCCGCTCAAAGTCACTGTATGGTGTGCTGTTTTCGCTGGAGGAGTCATCGGACCTTTTTTCTTCGAAGACGTCGCGGGCCAAACGGTTACTGTGAATGGTGAGCGCTACAGAGCAATGATCAACGAGTTCTTTTTGCCGCAACTTGATGAATTGGGATTGGAAAACATGTGGTTTCAACAGGACGGTGCAACGGCACACACTGTACGTGCCACAACCGATATGCTGAAGGATGCATTTCCCGGGCGCCTAATCTCCCGTTTTGGCGATTTGCACTGGCCAGCAAGATCGCCTGATTTGACCGCTCCAGACTTCTTTTTGTGGGGCTTTTTGAAGTCGCGGGTTTATGTCAACAAGCCTCAGACTCTTGCAGCTCTTAAAGACAATATCCGTCAAGAATGTGAGGACCTATCGCCGGAAGTTTTGGCCAAAGTGATGGAAAATGCCATAAAAAGGGCTCAAATGACAATCAACTGTGGCGGCGGCCATTTACATGACATCATATTCTTGACTTGATGTAAAAAAAATTAAAATACCAAATAAAAATAATCCACAAGAAGAATCAAAGTTTTTCATTTTTTTTTTAAATTGCAGCCAAAAAACATCGGAAGGTTATTTTTGCGCCACCTTGTAGAAAAGATAGAGTCTCCAGTATAGCAGAGCTTTAACAAAAAACCTATTAGCAATCAAACACGTGGCTAGGGTGTCTTTTCCTAACAAGCATCATGATTACTATTTAAAAAGGGGCAAAGATTGGTTGTTTATAATTATAATTTTTTGTGTAGAATCGAATGGCGAATTAAAATTTTATATAAATACGGCTCTTTTCGCTCTGTAGGAAAAGGTAGCCTAAATCGTAAATAAAAAGGGAAATGTTTGTTCCCATGTAATTTTCATTTCCCCTCAAGTGAAAGTTGGTATCGTGAATTTCCCCTGAAATTGTATTATGTTATTCACGAGTGAATAATTAGACAAAGGGAACAAATTTCGAGGGAACTTTTATTTACGATTGGAATTGAGTGAAAAGGGAAAACAATTAGAGGGAAAAAATATTCACGATAGGGGTGAATATAAAAAAAAAAAAAAAAAAAATTACGCCATTTATTTACTGAAGCAAAAATCATTAAAAAAGTAATGATATCCCATAATAAAATTTTCGTGACGAACTCTATTATATATAACCCAATTTTTGAGTAAAACATGTCTTTATGTAAGTAGACATTTAAAATAAAAATTCATCAAAATCGGTACATGTAATAAGATTGTTGTAAATGTGAAAATTTATATGATTTTCATACATTTTCTGAAAATCTTTTATTTTTTTAAGACGATCTTATTAATAATTCTTTCTAAGATGAAAATTATGCGGTTAGCTCGAAAACTTACTTTTGATTGGGGATGACGCAAAAAAAATGTGAAACTCTAGGAAAAAAATCTGCCAATCCTACAAAGATTTTAATTCCTTTTTCAGACGCAGCACGTAAATTTCACCCAAACACGACTTCTTATTTTTACTGAAACAGTGCTCTTCGACGTTGTCGCGTCCATTGACAACCCTCTTTAGTACGTCATACCGTACCGGTATATTTCCATCATGCCAGAGGGTTGACGAATGCGATAAAAGTTGGAGCTTTGGAAACGGTCCATCCTCAAATTTGGTGAGAGCAAAGTGCTTGCTCTAGATATTTTCGAAGCGTTTGATTGTGTGTGGCATAAATCACTCGTATCAAAGCTTATTGCATTTGGTGTCGTTGATGACTTTTCTCGGTTCATATTGAGTTTTCTCAGAGATCGCGCTATTAGAGTTGTTATAGATGGTGTCTCATCCAATGAGTTTCAGTTAATTGCAGGGGTACCGCAAGTTTCCGTCCTTTCTCTTAACTCTTTTTTATTTTCCTTAAAAGATGACAGCAACATTTGCCATTAATTTTCCTCAGTCCAAGCCTTTGGTGTTGGGGGAGAAAAGGCGGACTATGAAGGACATACTCAATCGTGACCTAATTACAATCTGCAAGTGGGGTCGGGCGAATAGGGTCGATTTGAATGCACGCAAGCAAGAATGTTCTAGGCATTAGAATCCAATGTGATGTCAGCTGGCAAAATCACGTTTTTTAATTCTCGAAACCGGTGCAAGAATTACTATAATTCCCTCTGATATCCATACTATTTATACCACCTATATCCGACCGAAGATGGAGTAAAACTCCTATTTATGAGCAGGGGCTTTAAAATCTATTTTTTGAGCTTCTATACCATGTGCAAAGGAGGTCGTTGGTGCTAATTAATTAAATTATTGTGTCAAGCTCTATTGATTCATTGGATCACCGTCGGAATGTGACGTGTGTATCATTGTTCTATCTATGATAGCATGGGAAGTGCTTTTGTTCGTAACACATGGGCAAGTCAGTAGATCTCGCCCGTTTTTACCCAATAGTACAGTACATCGCACAACACATTGCAGAGAACATTAGTTCAGTAGTCAAATAACCTTCCCGCAGACGTGTTTCCTAACACTTGCAATTTAGAAAAATTCAAGTCAAATATCCATAGACACTATTTAATATTTCCTCCTGCCCATAAACTATTTTCCTAATGTCAACACGATACACTGCATTAGTAGGGCCATCCTTTGATCAGGTTTTTTGTTTTTTAAGTTACAATCCCAAATCGTTTTTTTTTGTCATTGACTGTAATACACAAAGCGTATATCTCATATTTTCTATGACATGATTTTCTATGAAATTACTAAATGAAAATTGTTGAAATTGTCCTGTGTATCGAAAAGTGTGTACGATGTGAGTACGAAGGTACGCGAGAAACAAATACATTTATATATTTAACAAATAAAACATAAAATTTTCATGCAACTCGGGCGGTCTTATGTTGAGTGTGTGTGTGTGTAACTTCAAACCATAAATATTATAGTTACATTTCAATCATACTTTCAAATTTTATGCTTGAATTGTTACACATCCGAATACTGAACCCAATCAATACACGGGAGTTTATAATAAAAACAAATTGAATTGAAAATTTTTCCAAAATAACATCCATACATAGATATCAATACAACCAACAAGAAGTCAATGTCATGTCACATAAAAATATGTATTTTTGTTTCCCTTCATTCATGTCAATGCAATAAAACCAGCACGTTTTCATAGAGAATGGAATAATTTTGTTTTCGCAAGTAGAAAAACTTCTCCAACCCTTTTTATCTTTTTATGATTATGACATTATTTCAATATTGTAATGTGTTGTATGTTTGAATATACAATATAGGGTTGTCACTTGATTAAAAATTATTCGATTAATTGAATGAACAGAAAAAAAAATTCGAACGGACAATTAAAAAAACATAATTTTGGAATTTCGAATAAATCTTGAATAGCGAATAATTTAATTTAAAGCGAATATATATCTTAATAAAACTTTTTCGAAAATTTATCAATTTTAGGAAATTTGACAGTTTTACTTTCAAAACTAAAGTTTCATAGAATTATAAAAAAATATGTTTTTGGCTAAAAATAATTGGACATTAGGGGGTAGGAAAGCAGATATCGGAAATCTCTACTAGAATATTGTCAATCCATGAACATCGATATGCATTATGTTACGATCGGTTTTACTGGCTCAACTTTTTTTCTAGTATGTGAACCGACCCACCCTAATGAACATTGAGAAATATCGGAAAGCTTAAACCAGTAGCGACCAAAGTTCTCTATTTTTAAAATGTTTTCTTAAATTACTTTAATAAAAATTATGTTTTATTAATTTTGGTATGTTGAGCACGAATATTTCAAAAAGCCAGTTTACGAGATATTGCTAATTGGTTTTTAACATCTCTACTGAGTAAGACGTATTTTGATTACGCAGTTAAGTAGTTAAAAAAATGGAGTTTTTTGCCCCCATAGTATAAATTTTTAAAAAAAAACATCCCAAATTTTTTATGTTTACGATAGTGAAGTTGACGAAACGACTTTTCATTTGAGCATAATTATGACAATATTAAATATAGGATACAGTTAAAGTAAAGTCAGCAAAACATTTTTCTGAGCCAGAAAAATTTCAGTCAGGAGGGTGCTGGCAAAAAATTTCTTAATGTGACCAAAATCTTTTACTGAAGAAAATCATCGAGCTGATTTTTAGCAACAAATTTAGTAGATTCAGCAAAAGTTTTTCTAAAACTTATTTGATTCAAAATTAAAATATATTTGCTAAAAGTTGAAAAACTTGTTACTTCAAATTTGTTTGCTTCTTTTCTAAATAATGTTTAAAAAATGTTTGATAATTTTAAATGAATTTAATATACAGGGTAACAGAAAAGTTTTGTTACAGAAATAGTAGTTGATAACAATTAGGGCCCGGTTACTAAATGTCCAGTAAACATTTAACAAACAATTAAATTTAAAATTTTTATGGGAAACAACAACAAATGTGTCAGTTAAGGTCCCGTTATGTTCCGTTAGACATTATGAAAATGGGGCTAAATCGGTTAATTTGAAATTTTTTGGGTTAAACTGAGAAATACTTTAATTGGGCACTGAGAAATTTTATCGGTGTACAAATATCTCGGAAAAAAATAAAATTCACATAGGAAAATAGTTCTGCTTTTCGAAAACAAAACATTCTAAATTAATATTTAAAATATTTCTAGGATAGAATAAAAAGACGCCATTTTTAGTGAAAATCAAATCGCAATATCTAAAAGTCGTTTGTCCGATTTCAAAAATTTTAAAATATAAATCTTCAGCATTCCAAAAATAATAAAAGTTGTGTACCACAAGACATATTTTTATGAAAGCAATTTAAGGGAAATGTTTAAAAATCAAGGACTTTGGCCGCAAGGCTCCAGTGTTAACGCTTCCCAATTTTTTTCTCAAATTCGCATAACATAACTTTTAGACCTAGTACTACAATAACAATGTAAGTAACATTTGCACCAAAACCCCGGGACACGTAAACTTAATTTTGGGTCGTAGAATCCAGTGGTACGCTCCGTTTTAATGGGTTAGGTCAAAATAAAAAGATATCTCAATTTAAAGTTCGCATTGACTCAAGCGTTTTTTTTTTTTTTTGTGTATTTTAAGGAGAAAAAAACACCGAAATCTCTTTTGAAATTACTTTATTTAAAGTTTATATGTCGAAACTCAAAGCTAACAAAGTTGGATGTCCAGTGATTTAGGCACGGCATAGGGAAGTAAATTATATTAAACATCTCTTTTTAAAAAATTAAAAAAAAAAAACTGTTTTTTTAAAATGTGAATAATTTGTATGCTCTAATAAAGCAATTTAAGTGACTTTGGAATGAGGTATCAAGGACGCTCGTAGCTTAAGCTGATAAAAAGATATGGAATATTATGTATGACTACTTTTTTAAAGTTTTCGAATATTTTTCATTTAAAGATCCGCCGGTATTAGACGAGGTTATAGTTACATGATGTACACCTTCTGTACCAAGTTTGGTTGAAATCAGAAGGGGTTGAGGAAACCGAGTTGTTGATTTTTTATGTTTTCAGTCAATGGTAGCACGTGAACACCGAAACTGTGAATTCCTCACACAGAAAAATAAGGTGCCAACCGAATTGAAAATTAAATTTTGGTAGCTACAGCCAATGAATTGGGCTAATACTGCCAAATTAATGTGCGATTTCTAAATGTTATGTTCGTTACAATTAATATTCAGTTGTTTTAACCGAATTTTCTTGTGAAAATCAATTTTCAGTTATACCAACCAACTTCAGTTGTAGTAACTGAATTTCAGTTGGCAAAATTTTTCTCTGTGTGTTTTTATGGCATTTGTACGGTAATCAAAATAACATCTTACAGCTCGATATACTAAAACTATCGCCGATATATTTTTTAACTTTTTAAAGATTTTCAAAATTTAAACAGAAAAAAAATGTGACAACTTAATAAAAAAAATGCATTTTGGTTCCCACAGCCAACAAATTCCGTTAGCACAACTAAATTCAAATTTAATATCTGAATATTTTGGTTGTTGCCACTAAAATTCAGTTGTATTTCCCGATACTTTGTTGTAACAACCGATTGTCGTTGTAGTAACTGAATTTAAGTTGGAAAGTTTTAATCCGGTGCTACAGTGAAAAAAAACTTGGAAAACGACCTAGCGTGCGTTATAGGTCTTGTTGAGTACATTACAAATTATGTCAAAAAATTTCAGAAACACCCTCAAATTCAGAAGTTATTCTAAAAAAACTGTTTTCAGTGATGTTCGTCAACTTATCGACCTGTAGCTCAGTCAGTTTTTGTCCGATTTAAATTTTTTTAACGGGTTTGGAATTACGCTTTAATTGTTTTTCACAATTTGTTAAATAAGTTTTGGGACTTTAGCACATTTAATTACTATAAATGCAATTAATGTTTATCCCGATGAAAATAAATTTAAATAAAAATTTTAAACTTTTTTTGATTTTTGTAGCTTTTCATTGTTTATTTTAATATGAAAGTTTTTAAAAATTGATACCAACTTATAAAGCAAATTTAGTTCTTAACAAAACATGGTTTTCATTGTAAAAGTTATTCAAAGTTATTCATTGTAAAAGTTATTCAACTTTTCATTGACACCTGTTTTTAACTATACATGTTAACTTAGGTTAAGCTATTTGTACAGTTTTTAATTTACGGTTGTAAGTCAAGTGGTTTACCAAGAGAAAAGTCTGCAATCCCAAAATTTTTACTTTAGAAAAAGTTTAGTAACTTTTGCAAATATAAACCGATTTTAACAAATAATATCTCGTTTTTTTCTATATAAAATTGTCTTAAAAATACAGTGCAAAAAATGTAGGTTTTCATAGAAAAAAATGAAAATAACTCTTGTTGAATTTAAAAAATTATGAAAACAAATAAAATAATGAGAAACTTTTGATAAACACTTACCTAATTTCGTGGAATATATATTTTATGAATACATTTCATGAAAGCTTAATTCTTTGCCTTTCCAAAACTGTTTAAAATTTTGAAATCGGTGAAAAAATGTGTGAGTTAGAGGTACTAAAGTGCTACGACCTACCCTAAAACAGTTTTTTGAAAAAAAACTCAAAATTTTGAGGGTGTTTTAATATTTTTGAAAACGGTTTTTTGTATGTCCTCACTTAGACCTACAACTAAGTCGGTTTTCAAGTTCTGACAAAAAGTGTTTTTTTGTAGCAGTGTGTAATTATTCCATTTGAGAATTGGTGTTGTTGTATATTGAAATTGAAAATCAGAAAATTTTTACACACACCCAGAAAAAGAATTGGGTGGAACTCGGTCTAAACTATTCAAATTTATTTGAGAGGATTTTTTTTTTTAATACATCAACATTTCGGTTGGAGCATAAAATTTCAATTAACCCAGGAATATATTTGATTGCTGCAACCAATCATTCGGTTTGCAATAAATTCGGTTGTCACTACGAATCAGTTTTCTCGGTATTGAGAGAACAGGGTCAAATACTTTAATTATTTATGTGTTTTTAAAAATTATTTTGATTCGTTATTCATTCGATTAATCGAATAATTTTGAAAAATTAATCGCTTTATCGTTCGGTAAAAAATTGTTGATCATTTAATCGAACAAAATAAAAACCCTAATAAATGACTACCCTAATACAATATCCATATTTTTTTGCATTATAAAATCCTCCCATATTTGTATGAATGTATTATTGCAAATATCCTTTTATGGTAAAACATGTCTGTCACTTTATTTCTTTGTTTTACCTGTTTGTGTCTTTTTTCTCATGTTTTTCATTTTCAATTTCAATTTATTGAAATTTTTATATTATATTGACCTCAAGCACGTTTATCTAAAATTGCTGTATTTTTTGAAAATATAATAAATTTAACTAAAATATTACCCTTTTTCAATAAATATATTTGACATGTCAATTGTATGCAGATAATATGTCTGGAATATATAGTTACAATAAATAAATGTGAATCATTAATAGTTTTTTAAATTTTAGAAATTACTACGGATTATAAAATGGGGTGAAATGATGCTAAAAAGATTCGAATTTATCCAAGGTACTTTTTATGTTAGATGAAACTCTTTATTTTTTTAAAGACAGAAAAATTTGTTTTTAATATTGTGTAAGCTGTTGCAAAAGTTTCCCCAAAACAAATTTAAATTCCAAAAGTTAAATTTTGTCTTGGGAAAACTTTCTTTCCTTTTGCAAACATTTATTTTATATAATTTTGGCACGCTGAACACAAATCTGGAAATCGCAAGTGGATAGTTTTCGAGATATTTCAAATTTTAGATTTTCATTAAACATCCTGCTTTTTAACAGTATTTCGGAGGAATAGTTTTCTCTTATTTATATTTTAGGTCTCAGGGGCTGTGACCCTAAAAGTCAATTGGTAACTTTTTGTATCGATTTGAGTTCTTATTGATCGAAAGCAGCGTTTTATTAGATATAGCTTTTTAAATATTTCATTTTCGTTTTCCTATTCCTCCGGTGTAGCTGATATTTTATATACCCTGCGGGAAAGGGACCTATCACTGGACACAGCACGTGAATGGTTCATTGTGGTAGTGACAGGCTCTCTGTGACATGTCTTAGCACCGGTGTAAAAGAACATGTCCCAAATAACCCCAAAGAACATGTCACAGAACTGACGCAAAAGAACATATCCTGGAACTATCACCAAACAACATCACAGAACTACAGACCTTTAATGCAATATTTCAGAGAGGTCGGTCACGACGCTCTGTGACTCGTTAATCCCCGACAGGGAACCATGGTTAAATGGGACCTTCTTGGTGAACCACCCGGGGATCCACTTTTACACGGATGGATCGAAACTGGTTGGGAAAACGGGTCTGGGCTTCTGTGACTCTGACTTCAATGTAGGCAAATGCTTCCGTCTTCCTGACCATAATACCGTACTACAGGCGGAGGTCACCGCGATTACGAAGTGCGTTAAGCAGGTGAATATCATGGGCTTGACCGGTGATATTGTGATTTTACCTGATAGCCAAGCGGCAATCCGGGCTTTATCTACGTACTCTGTGGGATCAATGACGATACTCACGTGTAAATGGGAAATTAACGATTTCTCTACACGGGGACGCATTGAGATAATATAGGTGCAGGGACACTGTGGTATAGCGGGAAACGAAGTGGCTAATGATTTGGCTAGGGGAGGATCTTCCCTGGAGTTAGTCACTTTAGGGAACGC
Organism: Delia radicum; assembly: GCA_021234595.1. Lineage (NCBI taxonomy): Eukaryota > Metazoa > Arthropoda > Insecta > Diptera > Anthomyiidae > Delia > Delia radicum. Next base: position 198,712,881 of record CM037854.1, read on the forward strand.
TAAACCTTTTCGAGCTCTCAAGGCGGAGCTGGTGGACTGGGCTTACACCATGCATATGACCATCTGGGAGAATGCGGGTGTTGGCAGGACCACAAGTATTCTCTGGGGCAATCCGGACAAGACGAGAGAAGTTTTGAATCTCAGTAGGACGGAACTGAGTCTTTTGATGGAAATCCTCACGGGACACTCGACACTAAGGGCCCATCTCCACCTTATTGGTAGGGCGGACTCGAGAGTGTGCAGGGCCTGTGTGGAGGACGAGGAGACCTTGGAACACTATCTCTGTGAATTCCCGGCATTTGCCGTTATCCGGGTCGAAATACTATCCAGTGACCCAATATCCACATTGGGGGATCTTAGGGTCATAGTATGGAAGAAGTTGAGGAGTTTCGTCAGTGCGACGGAGTTCCTGGGGTAGGAATGTGACATAGGACCGATTGTTTAGAGCGCATAACAAGCCGACATTCTGGCTTAAGTGTAAGTCTCAAGGGACTTGAGTCGGATTAGGGAAGCATTTTCCTTTTTCCGAATACTCTTTTCGACCTAACCTAATGCAATATGTTTTAGCCAATACTACTTTTTTCAGAGTTGCAAAGACACTTAAACCGGTAACGTGATAAGCTCTTCAGGATCCTGTCTAATTTTCGGCTACGACAGGCCTGGTATTTTATGACCCATCACTTGATAGATGCTTTTAAACCGATCACGAGTAAGAAACTTTGGGAACCAGTTCTGTTTTTACCTACCACGGGACTAGTACTTTCATACACATCACGTGATAGAGATTTTTATAGCAATCACGTGGTACGAACTTTGGGAATCGATCTTGTTAATACCTACCACATGACTGGTACTTTCAGATCAATTACGTGTTAAATACTTTTATATCGATCACATGATAGGAACTTTGGGAATCCATCCTGTTTTCATCAACCACAGGACTGGTACTTTCAGACTCATTACGTGATAAAGACTTTAAAACCGGTCACATGGTAGGTACTTTAGAAAACGGTCCTCTTTTCACCTATCACATGATATGTTTTAACGTATACCGAGACAATTCCCAACTTCCCATTGACGCCTTTTTCCCCGCAGGGCACTTCGTGCAAGCCCGATTAAAAAATAAGTATTTTTGGTATTGTGTTTTTGGCATCTTTAAATATATTATAATATATGTTTATATATGGTAGCATTCATATCCATATATTATTATATATATCTTATGTGGTAAAATATATAACGATGTATTGTTAAATATTAACCTTTATAAAATAAGATATTAAGCATATATGCTAAACATAATAATATATAATATGTATATATTGTCATATATAATAATGCATTCTCATATATAACACAATATGTAATCATGTAGCTATATAATTTAAGATACAATAATATATGCTGTCTTATAAAAAATATTTTTGTGTAGTATATAAGATATGCTTATGAATGTTGCAATTCAAGATATAATTATATATGCCATTAAGGTTAACAATATAGTTTGAGATATGATTATATATGGTTCAATTTCTTTAATATTTTCCATGCGTAAAAGACATAACTATGTATTGCAATATATAACCCCATATATAATTATATCTCAAAAAATTTTCTTTATTTTTTTTTTTTATATTCTTATTAAAAGTAATATAAGTAAATCCAATTTAATTTCAAAACATCTTTTTCCAATTTGGATGTAATTAGATCCAAGCAGATATAAATTCATCCCAAGGGATATTTTTGGATCCATCTGGATTGTAAATTAGATATTTTTGGTTCCTACAATTTGGAGATCAATTTTGATCTAACTTAATCCGGTAATATATATGAGGGATCAAATCAGATAATACTGGATACCCAAATTTTGAGATAAAATTGAATAAGAATAAATATCGATATATATATTAAATGAGATCTGATTTTGTTTTTGAGATGTAAATTTTTTTTTAACGAGAATACAAAATCCGTAAAATTAACTTCTCTGACCGATTAGAATAGTTGACCTTTGATTCGCTGTAGTTAAAAAATCTACCAAATTAACTCGTACCTTTTTCACCAATTAAAAATAATTATTAAAAAATTAAAAATTTCAATTGAGCTAAAATAACTCAAAACTTAATTAAAGGTTGCTGGCTCCGTTTAACCATACCAAATGAGGGAAAGGTAAATATATCATCAGTATATTTAAAAATAGACATCTTTCATCGTAGTTTAAGAAATAATAACATTTTGAATAAATTTACATTACACTTCAAATAGCAGATAGAAAAGTTTACGTTTAATAAATACACTTAAAAGCAACAAAAATAAAAAACTAGCACTGAAAGGATAATTCAAGGAAATGAAACGCCTTCTCCTGCTCTACTTACCCCTTGTGGCAGACAAAGTTTTTCTTCTTTAGTTGGTTTTTTTTTCTCTAAAAACGTAAGAAACATAATTGAAAGTTCAAAAAGTTGTAGCGAAAGAATATAAAGACAATAAAATAACATTTAAAATAAACTTTAACAAAAGGCCTTGTATTATTAAGTAAGATATTTGAAATATTGGGAGGCGGGTTTAAAACATACAAAATGAGTTCATCCTGCAACGTAAAATATGAACTTTATACAAAAAACCAACGGGGTGTTCTCAACGTAACATCTACCACAACCCAACAACATCTACCACAACTCAACACAATTTGCTTTATCATTTGTGGCAGATGCTGCTGGTTGCTATTGTTTCGTCGTCGTGGTAAAAATGTAAATCCCCAGGATGCCATGATTAAGTCATAATAACTAAAATATATTCACACTTGTCTTAAATTGAAGTTTAATTTGTTTTTACAAGCTCAATTATGGCATTTAAATGGAAATTTGGGTTGAGTACAACAAAAAAAAAAAAAAAAAACAAGAATCCTTCGAAGCAGTTTGTATCAAATCCTTTTAAAATATACGACTACAATGCTATACAAATGCGTTGGTAGATTTGTTAAAACAATTTTATTGTAGGTATTATTTAGCGTGCATATGTTTAAAATGGCGTTTTAAATTATTTAAAAAATATATAAAAAATTTACTTTGTCTGTAAGTTTGGTTGAAAACAAATCATCTACAATGATACAAATTTGCATAAATACAATTAACAACAGCTGTTAAAATGCGTTATTTTATGCGTATACTTAATATTATTTAATAATTACTTATACGCTTCTTGTATGATAACTCTGTTCGGGTTCTTGCCTTCCATATTCGCTTCAATTTCAAAGCAATTTAAAAACCACAAAATCCAGTTATCCGTTTACTAGGACACTTTTTAATAGTGTCTGACCGAAAATTTCGGACAAAAGAAGCGCTGATTGGTCGGTATTATTGACAATTTTTGTTTATGGCAAACAAGAATCCTTCGAAGCAGTTTGTATCAAATTCTTTTAAAATATACGACTACAATGCTATACAAATGCGTTGGTAGATTTGTTAAAACAATTTTATTGTAGGTATTATTTAGCGTGCATATGTTTAAAATGGCGTTTTAAATTATTTAAAAAATATATAAAAAATTTACTTTGTCTGTAAGTTTGGTTGAAAACAAATAATCTACAATGATACAAATTTGCATAAATACAATTAACAACAGCTGTTAAAATGCGTTATTTTATGCGTATACTTAATATTATTTAATAATTACTTATACGCTTCTTGTATTATAACTCTGTTCGGGTTCTTGCCTTCCATATTCGCTTCAATTTCAAAGCAATTTAAAAACCACAAAATCCAGTTATCCGTTTACTAGGACACTTTTTAATAGTGTCTGACCGAAAATTTCGGACAAAAGAAGCGCTGATTGGTCGGTATTATTGACAATTTTTGTTTATGGCAAACAAGAATCCTTCGAAGCAGTTTGTATCAAATCCTTTTAAAATATACGACTACAATGCTATACAAATGCGTTGGTAGATTTGTTAAAACAATTTTATTGTAGGTATTATTTAGCGTGCATATGTTTAAAATGGCGTTTTAAATTATTTAAAAAATATATAAAAAATTTACTTTGTCTGTAAGTTTGGTTGAAAACAAATCATCTACAATGATACAAATTTGCATAAATACAATTAACAACAGCTGTTAAAATGCGTTATTTTATGCGTATACTTAATATTATTTAATAATTACTTATACGCTTCTTGTATTATAACTCTGTTCGGGTTCTTGCCTTCCATATTCGCTTCAATTTCAAAGCAATTTAAAAACCACAAAATCCAGTTATCCGTTTACTAGGACACTTTTTAATAGTGTCTGACCGAAAATTTCGGACAAAAGAAGCGCTGATTGGTCGGTATTATTGAGAATTTTTGTTTATGTTTATTGAACGCGAATTAAATTCGTAAATTCGATTACTACAAATAAAATAGATTGGTATAACTGAATTTGATTCACAACAAACAAAACATTCAGGAATCACATTGAAATGAAATATTTAAACATCAAAATTTGGTTGTCCATTTGTTTTTCCGTAAATTATTAGTGATTTGTGACACTGATCCGCAAACTACATTACAGACATTTAATATACTAATTTTTAAGGCGATAAACTAGAATATAGGAGATGGTGAGGTGCGGAAGGTGGTAACAACAGATACTCCACATAGAATGTGGTCCTTTCTCCTCTTCTGTAGAAACTTGTAATCAATTGAATTCCCGATTTAAGTTATTGAGAGGACAGGATCGAAGGTTGTGGCATACGACGTTGTGCTACTTATCAGAGGAGAATTTTTCAAACGGCTTGTCAAACGCTTTTGAAATTGTTCGTTCCACCAAATATTCCTCGGAATGGTACGTTTGTACTTACTGGTTTACATGTTACTTGCTGAGACTATCTACATTGGGAAAAGAGAACGGTATGGAAATCAATCCGGTAAAAATTGAAATAAGTTTGTTCTGGATGAAATGCACTGTGGAGGAGTTTGATTTTTCTGCTCTTCAATTTTAATGCAAATTCGGTAACCACAACCGAACTTTTCAACTAGCAATAAATTCGGTTATTAGCACGAATCCGCTTTCCTTGTGAAATCATATTTCTGCTACCGACTGGCACGGCAGGCGGGTCAAATACGAGGCGGTTTCAAAATAAGCCGACCTGACGTATTTGATGAAAAGTGGCAACCTTTTAAAACATATGTTTTAAGATTCAAGGTGCCACGTTGTTTAGTATTTTTTTTTTGGAGTCATCAAAAATAAACGTCCTCAGTGAATGAACATGAGCAAAATTGGTCACGGTTGTGCAATTTAATACTTTCATTTGAAAAGTTTTATTCCAACCAATTTTAATCTCGAGCTAAATTCTACTCTGGGGGAGTCTGCTCATTCGTTTACGACTATAAAATATTGGGCCGCAGAGACGTACGAGCTGCCAAGACGAGAAACGGTGAGCGTGAGCTTGCTGAAATGACCGAAAATTGGCTAAATATGCGACCAACCTGAGACAAGTAAACAGTCATAGCAATGGGCTGCAATGGGAGAATCGTGTCCAAAGAATGTGAATACATTTCCCTCTGAAGGCAAGGTCATTTGCCTCTACCAACCCTGTAAAGTTTATTATACATTTCGTGTTGTATTTTTATTTGAAAGTTTCAAACATTTAACAAATGAAAAAGAAGTTTTGAATTGCTTATAATAAAATATTCTATTTTATAAATATAAACCCAGAAAACAGTCTGGGATGTAGCAACCGTATTTGTTTGTCAATCGAATGCTTCGGTTGTTGTGATCAAATTTTTCATTTGTGATAACAGTCAATCGGTTGAAAGTAACAGAAATTCTACAATAGAATTGCTATTGCCTAAACAGAAATTCGGTGATAGCTTCAAAAAAGTTATATAGCCACAACCAAACCATGCGATTGGCTACAAATACGGTTGGTACTACCGAGTCTGTTTTCGTGGTGTAGGAATATTTTACGAAATAAATACGATATTTGAGAAGAAACGAAGAAACAATTGTTAATTTCCGTACACTTAGAATACTATGTAGGTGAAGACCACTGCAAATGTAGTTAAAAACAAATGAAATTTCATTTAAAGAAAGGACGACTTACATTTCAGTTAACTCAACTAACATTGTTATTTGTTTTTAAATGTTCAAAAAATTACTAACAATTGTAGTAAAAATTAACGACATGATGGTAAAAATAAACAAACGTTTATACTTTGTTTTTTTTTTTTTTAACTAACAAAAAAACAACTGTAAAAAATAAATGTAAAATCATAAAATAGTCATTTTAAGTGTTTTGTTTTTTTTAAATGAACTACAAGGTTAGTAAAAAATTTAATTTGTTCTACAAATGACTGACGTTTACATTAAAAATAAAGAAAATGTGCTACAACCCAATCCACTACATATTTTTAAAGCAGATGTTCCCTGAATGTACCTGCAAACACTCTTAGTGTACGTATACATAAAATACGAAGCGTATTATGAATACCCCATTATTTTGTTATTGCTTTTAAAAGATTTATATGTAAAATATAAAAAATATTGCATTGTTAATAAGCGAAAGAGATACAGGAGAAGGAATAAACCTCTACGGTAGTCTTTACTCTAAAATTAATATTCAGTCGTTATTTTGGGGACATTTTCACTCGCAGCAAGAAATTCTGGGCGACACTTAGACAACCATTTTAAAAAATAACTAGCCAACAATAATGTACTTTGTTAACACTTGTTTTGAGTAGTTATTTTAGTACTTTCATAAACAACTACTAAAACAGTAATTTTGCAGTAAACAGTTAATTTTTGTTAGTTGTTTAAAAAAAAAAAGAAGATTATGTCGAGTTTAAAAAAATTCTCATTTAGTTTATAAAGGGTCCGCCATCTAACGTTTTTTTTTTCAACTAGTGCTTATTTCGTGAATGGTAACACTTAGCTCATGTCTGATTTGACAGATAATTAGTTTTATCCTTCCGCTGAACGAATATGGTTGTGTATACGCTTGAACAACGCTGGGAAATATTGCGACATTACTTTGAAAATCATGGTAATGTTGCAGAATGTGTGCGAAAGTTGCGTACGGATTTTGGAAGAAGAGAAGCACCGTCAGCTCCGTATGTTCGTTATCTTGTGAAAAAAGTGAAAGAAACTGGAATCCTCATCGATAAACCAAAGCGTGAAAAGCCAAAAACAGTGCGTACACCCGAGAATAGCCAGAGACAATTGACGCTTTAAAGGACAATATTCGTGAAGCCATTGGTGAAATACAGCTACACACAATCGATAATGTGCACGCAATCGATAATGTCGGTTTTACTGCCATTGTAGTTGTTTTATCAATAGTTAAACTTGACTACATGTTTAGTCCATTTTTATGACAAATGCAGTCTCTTTGACTACATTTGTAGTTATTTTAACTGTAATTTTTTGTCATTTCTACCTGAGTGTTTGATTCGGAATAGTATTCAAAAAATTTTGGGCTACTGACTACTGACATGCATTTCCATGAAATTCCTGGCCCTAGTGATATTTATTCCCAATGTTATCATGTTAATTATGGAAAGTTTGTGCTCCTAAAAATATTATTAACATTTTATTTTAAAATTTTCTAAAGAATTTTGACTTTTCTGTAAGTTATTTGACATGAATTTCGGATCTGTTGACTGTCTCCTTCGTATGCTTTATCTCTCCACAAAATTTCCTCTAAGATTCCAATTTGTCTTATCGAATCTTAGACTAAGACTTATAATTTGTTTATATGATATACTAGTCGTTCTAGTCAATTTAAGATCATACGACAGTATATGGGACCAACATTATATTTTCAATTCGCTAAACTATATCTTGTGGATTTAAATGCAGAAAGTACTTATCGTTCTGTACATTTCAACAATGTATGATTATTTCAAAAAATAATCCTTCATATGAATGTCCTTAACAATTTAACATAAACATGTCCAAAAAAGCTCAAGGTTCATACTTTGATACAAATAAACGTGCAAGTGTATGTAAATTTACCACTTTATTTTTAATCCTGAAAAACGACAAATTGTTTATAGATAACAAAATAAAAACAATGTGAGAACAACAAAATAAAACTCAAAACCCATTCGCGAAATTCATTATACAAGGCACCTGTGGTTTCTCATCATACAACAGGAAAAATCGTATAAAAAAAAAAATACCTTGTACAAAAGTTGTATTGACAACTGTCAAGTGTTGCAGAATAGAAGGTATGGTAAAGGTAATGGGTAGGAGTCATGTGCTGGAATGAAATGAGTATGAATAAGTGAAACTGAGACCTTGTTATTTGGATATATCATCATCACGGTCTTTTCATATACCAACACACGAATTTTTGTAGTTGTAGTTGTTGTTCTGGTGAAAATAGCGTGTATTAAACGGTTTTATTTAAAATCGTAAAGGCGGAAAAACGCATAAACACACAACAAAAAAAAAATAAAAACAAAACAAAACATTGAAACAACACGGCATAATATACATGTGGCAGAGCCGTAGCCAGCCCCCCGACAAGAATTTCAAATTTTTTTAAAAATTTAATTATAACAGAAAATATTTTTGGAAGAATTTTGAAATCGAAAATATGCTCTTAATAAATGCAGTAAAAAAATTCAAAATATGCACTGAAAATATGCACTTTAATCGAAATATGCACCAAAAAATATGCACTAAAAATCCAAAAATATGCAAAAAAAATTAAAAAAATTAAAAAAAAATATGCATTTAAAATTTGTGGATTTTTAAAAATCGATTTATCACTCGAAATCGTTGGTTTAAAAATAAAATCCAATGCAAATGTCTAACAAATGACAACAAGCTATGCTATACGCAGTAACAAATCCATAATATGAATTTAAAATAAGCGCTTTAATCATTGTTTTATTAATTAATAATCATATAATTACAAATTATATCCTATTACCCTAACCGAGCACTAGCTACTATGGCCTTCGGCGCGTTGTAGCGAAAACAGACCAGTGCCTCTGGTGGGAATCGAACCCACGACCCCCGCACTTATAAGCCAGCACGCTACCAACTAGCCTCCGGGGCACACAAGCGCTTTAATCAAAACCGGAAACCCAAAAAATATGCACCAAAAATCCAAAAATATGCACAAAAAATTAAAAAATATGCATTTAAAATTTGTGGATTTTCAAAAATCGATTTATTACTCGAAATCGTTGGTTTAAAAATTAAATCCAATACAAATGTCTAACATATCGCTCATTTACTGCAAGACTGACATAACTCAAAAAACACGATTTTGCAGAAAACGAGTAGTGTCCGACCGAACAGTTCGGCCAGAAAATGCATTTGGTCTGTATTCGGTATTTTAAAGCATTATGGACAAATTTGGCGGGTGGAAAAATGTTTATTGGGCTGATTAGATGCTATTTTGAGTGTCAAATTTGAAGAAAAGTCTGTAGTTAAGCAATGAATTCACTGTTCGGCCTCAGAAAGTTCGGCCAAATTGAAAATAGTTAGGGCGGCCGAACTTTAACTTTATAGCTAAACTTCGGATTTTCTCTTAAATTTTTTACACAAAATCGAATTAAATCGGCTCAACAAACATGTTTCCAATACCAAAATTTGTCATCATTGCCGCTAGATATCAAAAAACCGACAAAATATAGTTTTTTGGCCGAACTGTTCGGTCGGACACTAAATACGAGTTTAAAGTTTTCAATCTATATCTGCCTCGCAGGACCCTTTCTCTATTTATTTGGTCACGTTTTTTTTATAAATAGGGGGTTTTAGTGTGAGTAACGAGCAGCACAGTTTCTATATAAAAGCTTTGCACAAACTTTAAAAAAAAAAATATATATATATTATCCTTTATCTCGAAAAGTATACATATATTAATATGAAATTTTTACACAACATAAAGCATGATATTACTAATAAATCTGCATCACTAACTCAAAAATCGCGTTTTTTGACTTATGACAGTCTTGAAGTAAATGAGCGATATGACAACAAGATGCTATGTTAAGGGTTTAAAATGATTTTTTTTTATTAATTATATTATTACAAATTATATACTATTACCCTAACCGAGCACTAGCTACTATGGCCTTCGGCGCGTTGTAGCGAAAAACCGACCAGTGCCTCTGGTGGGAATCGAACCCACGACCCCCGCACTGATAAGCCAGCACGCTACCAACTAGCCTACCGGGGCGCACAAAATGATTTCTTTAGTTTATTTTTAATTAAATCTTAATTTTTATTTTTACAAAATATGCAAAAATATGAATTTGTAACAAACTATGCAAAATCGACAAAGCAACAACAAATCGATGTAATTTTGTTGCAAATTATTTGATTCGGAAAATTATTTTTTTGATTCTGGGCTACTGACTACAAACATGTATTTACATGGAAGTCGCTGCCCTGGTTATAAGTTCTTTTTAATTAATATAGAAAAATGTTCACAGAATTTGAGATATTTATTAGTTTTAAAATGATTTTTAATCCGGCTTTTAGTCTTGCAAAATGTTCAATAAAAAAATACTTACAGTTTTAATCCGTTTTAAACAATCAACACTCTAATTTAGTTTTAAAAATTTTCAGCTGAAATGTGGGAAAAAAAAACTACACAGAATCTATGAATTATTGAAACATAGAATTGTTCGATAACAGAAAATAAAAAAAATATATATATAAAATATGCTCCAAAAATATACTTTTATTACAAAAAGTTCAAAAATATGCTCAGAAATATTATATTTTTTTTTAATAATATTCAAAAATATGATTTTAGGAGCTAAATATGCTCTAACAAATTGATGTCAGAATTTGGCATTTGTCCTGAAATGGGTAAATATATCATATATTTTTTAATGCGACACACATAAAAAAAAATTTGGAGCATATTTTAGGTTGCCCTGCAAATAAATATCTAAAAAATTCTCACTGAAAAACTCTGATGTCTGGTTTCTATTTAAACTTGACTTACGAGTAAGTAGCTTTGATAAAATATTTTGTAGACTTTGAAAGTTGGCATATAATTTTTGTCAACTCGATCAAAGCTAAATTTGGCTAAAACAACAAAATTTTATGATTGCAAAAATTTCGGCTGCACCCCTCTACCCAAAAATAAATTCCTGGCTGCAGCCCTGACTTGTCATATACATGTGTACCGTAAAAGAGATGATATAAAAACAAATAAACTTCGATTGTCATTGTGTTTGTATGAGTAAAAGTGTGTGGGAGTGTTAAAACGGGGGTAAAAGAAAAGCTTAAGCGAATGTATGCAAAAATAATAAATGAAAATGAATTAATACTTCTACTCTGTGTATATTTGCAAGTGTTGACAAGTGTTGTTGTTGCTTTAGCTGTTCTTGTCGCTGCTGATGATGATGATGGATGCACTTGCTGGCCGCAAGGTAAAAATAACATCATTTCAATGATATAGAGAAAATAAGTCGAATAAAAACTATAAACAACAGAAAAATCTACAATATTTGCAAAATACTTTTACAACTTGCACAAATTTTAATAGAGTGATGCAGTTAAGAACCGGCTTAAACTTAAAATAATATAAACAGGTAACATAAACAAAAAGTGTCCAAATAGGAACAATTTTGTCGAGAGATGTCATCTTGGAGATAATAATTTAAGCTGTTTCTCACTTCGCACTGATAAATACGACTTGGGAAATTACGCCACAAACATTCTACCTATTACAATTAACTACTCTGCAATTAACTACTATCCAGCATAATTGTTTAGAACTGGTTACCTCAGAATCGATTTCAGAACACTTTTTTAGGGGTTTAATATAGCTTTAGATTTTTTTTTTTTAATTTTTTTTGTTTCATATTTTAATAGTTTGAACTTTTTTTTATATGCTATGAAAATTTTGGATTAAAAATCCCAGAATAAAAAAGTTACAGTTTAACAAGCTCCTTGCCTTGTATTCTACATGATCAATATTTACTTAAAATGGGTTTTTTTCACAGAACACGATATTGTTAATCTAGTACCACTGTGCAGCATTAAAGGGTGTACCGATTTTCAATCGGTTTTTTGTTTTGTAAAGTTTGTTACTTAGTGTGTAAAAAAAAAATAAGTAATTTTTTTTCTCAGATGGGTACCCTGGACTCCACGACGGCACCCTAGGGTGCATTAAAAGAAGGGCCTACAATGAAATGGTTACCAGGGTCCCATGGTAGTCCGAATTCTATAATATCTAATATTTATTTATTTATTAATTAATAATCATATAGTTATATACTATTGCCCTAACCGAGCACTAGCAACTATGGCCTTCGGCGCGTTGTAGCGAAAACAGACCAGTGCCTATGGTGGGAATCGAACCCACGACGCCCGCACAGATAAGCCAGCACGCTACCAACTAGCCTACCGGGGCGCACAATATATATCTAATATTAAAATAATATCTAATATTGTGTTTTTCTCGCACACGTGTTTTACGCACACTCACTCATTTTTTCCTACTCACAAGCACTCACGTAAGTAAAATTGGGTTTCGCTCACACTAACGCGTGATTCCCGCGAATAAAGCAAAATTCTGCTGACATGCCCATCTCTAATTCAAAGTTTAAAGCAAATTCGATGCAAAACTGTCAAGCAGCTTATAAAATTCTTACACTCAGCATAGTCTTACAGTAACTACATGTAGGTCATTCGGCTAGTTAAAAGTAGTAGTTTTGTTTTTTTAACTGCTTTTCGGGTCATTTTTCCTATGAGAAAATGAAAAATAAAAACAACTAACTTAGACAGTAATTTTGAAAAATAACTAACCAAAAATATTGTATATTCAGTAACAGTTGCTTTGAGTATTTACTTTAGTATTTTAATAAACAACTACCAAAACAGTAATTTTCCAGTAAACAGCTAATCTTTGTTTGTTATTTAAAAATAGAACATTATGTCGAGTTTTTAAAAATTCTCTTTTAGTTTATACAGTGAGACCTCGATTATCCGTGATCCGATTAACCGGCAACATCAATTATCCGGGAAAGAAACAAAAAAATATTTTTTTTGCATCGATTAACCATGATTCTTTCTATTATCCGGGATTAAAGTATTCTTTTTTTCGACTACTTTTGAACAATCATACATTATGTAAAAAAATTAAATTCCATAGATTGCATACAATGAGTCAGAGACATGTAAACGTGTTTAATTTAGTTCAATTTTGAAATTTGAGAAGTGCGGTTTGCTATTGTCGGGTGTTAGTACAACAATATTAATCTATTAATTAAAAAATATTAAATATTATTAACAAATATTACTACTCACAAAGTTTTTCTCAATTAACCGTGAAAATCGATTATCCAGAATGCTTCCGATCCCGATCATCACGGATAATCGAGGTGTCACTGTATTTGTTATTATTGATACACTTAGAATAAGTAGGTAAAGACCACTGCAAATGTAGTTAAAAACAAATGAAATTTCACTTAAAAAAGGACGACTTACATTTAAGTAAGTTCAACTAACATTGTCATTTGTTTTTTAATGTTCAAAAATAACTAACAATTGAACAGTTCATGCGAATAAGGACGAATAGACCACTTTTTCTCAAACACGTTTTTTTGCATAAATGCATTTTATTAGCAGATCCCTACAATCCTATGCAGAAATTTTGGGGAATTTTTGACTTTTAAGGCTAAAAAAATGACTTTGAAAGTGGAATAATTCGTATATTTTTATATTTTTGTTTAAATTGGGAGTGAACTAACGCACAATTTTGATTAAATACAACACAAAAACATACAAAAATTTTACTTTCGGTAACAATGTGTTAAAAGAACATTTTGAGGAACAAACCACACTTATTATATTGGCAAAAAATTTTACCGTTCTTGAATTATAAGACTTTAAAGTGTGGAAAGCAAAAAGGCCGAATCTCACCCTTAACAAAATATTATATAAAAATTAGCTAAAATTTGAAATTGTACTTAATTGTCCTTAAAGTGTTACAAACAAATACCAACCATAGTTCGTCAAGTTCAAGTCTCATGAAAATGTAGTCAAAATCTGCTGCAAAATAACACATTTTTATTCCAATTTCAATACATTTTTTGGATATTCGCCCCTTTTCCATTTAAGCAAAAATTGAAGTCCAATTTTTGGCAAGTTCTCTTTCGAATACCTTACTAAAATTTTGTATATCTTTAAGCTAATACCAAAAAGTTGACAAAAATATTATTTTTTAACCGTTTCCTGCGTTTTTATTGTCCCCTGTAAAATTCTACAAATGGTCTATTCGTCTTTATTCACATGAACTGTTCAATTGTAGTAAAAATTAACCACCTGTTAGTAAAAAGTAAACAAACATTTATTTTTATTATTTTTTTAAATAATAAAAAACTACAGTAAAAAATGAATGTAAAATAATAAAACAGTCATTTGATGTGGTTTGTTTTTTTAAATGAACTACAAGGTTAGTAAAAAACTTAATTTGTTCTAAAAATTACTGGCATTTACATTAAAAATAAAGAAACTGTATTACGACCCAAACAACTACGTATTATTAAAGCAAAAGTTCCCTGAGTGTATGTTCATAGTTTGCAAATAATAATTAGAAAATTTCATTGTATCTCCAATGCATAAAAAGGTCATAACTGGAATTTCATTGGGAATTTTGACTTTGCATTTTAAATAGAATGTATGTAGGAAATACAAATTTTTATTGTAATTAAATAGAAGAAAACAATATGTATTTTATTAAAAAATATTTTTACAATTCCAAAAAACTATGTGTTAAAAGCAGTAGTTTTTTTTAACATATTTCATTGTTTTACGTCCATATTGTTTTGTTGCTCGTTTTTATGGTTTAAGTTGTTTTTGACTGCTTCGAAAGTACACTCAGGGAACTTCTGCTTTAAAAATATGTAGTTATTTGGGTTGTAATACTTTTGATGTAAATGTCAGTCATTTGTAGAATAAATTAAAATATTTACTAACCTTGTAGTTCATTTAAAAAAACAAACCACTCCAAATGACTGTTTTATGATTTGCATTAATTTTTTACAGTTGTTTTTTGTTATTTAAAAAAATAAATGTTTGTTTATTTTTTACTACCATGTGGTTCATTTTTAATGCAATTGTTAGTCATTTTTTGAACATTAAAAAACAAATGACAATGTTAGTTGAATTCACTGTAATGTAAGTCGTAATTTTTTCAAGTGAAATTTCATTTCTTTTCAACTACATTTGCAGTCGTCTTTACCTACATAGTATTCTAAGTGTAGTTTTAACTAATATTGCAGTTGTTTTATCAATAGTTACAAATTACTACATGTTTAGTCATTTGTGTGAGAAATACAGTCATCGCCTTTTTGACTACATTGTAGTAATTTTAACTGTCATTTTTAGTCATTTCTACCTTCTTATTTTCCTAAGTGTAGCTTTATACAATGGGTACAAAGCTTTTAATGGGTATAACTTTGGAATAGTAAGAGCAAATTGAAATATTTGTTATACAAAATTATTGAGAATTTATTTTTTTTATTGGCTAAGCAAATGACTGTAATTGGCCAAGTTATAAATAACACTCAAAAAATGTCCAAAAACCCCGATTTTTTGAAACAATCGATTTGCACGACCTCTAAACCTCTTCCGAAAAATGTAAAAAATACTTCATACTACGCCTTAAGTATTCAAATTAAGCTTGAGCATCCATGAAAATTTTAAAACAAAAAATTTTTGAGACACTTTAATATATTTAAAACAGTTTCTAATTCACTTTTTCAAGAAATGTATCCTTTAAAATAACACTACACTCAATAAAAAAAGTCCTTACAACTATTCGAAAATTCAGCTAGGACAGCACAAAATAATACATGAACTTGAGCCAGCAGAATTTTCAATAAAGTTTAGAATCATAGTCTAAAATTTCCTTATAAAATCTATGGTTTTGGACTTACCGGTTCTGACCAGAGGCAGTGTCATATAAAGGGTCCGCCATCTAACGTTTTTTTTTCCAACTAGTGCTTATTTCGTGAATGGTAACACTTAGCTCATGTCTGATTTGACAGATAATTAGTTTATCCTTCCGCTGAACGAATATGGTCCGTATGTTCGTTATCTTGTGAAAAAAAGTGAAAGAAACTGACATCCTCATCGATAAACCAAAGCGTGAAAAGCCAAAAACAGTGCGTACACCCGAGAATATTGCTGCTGTGGCAGAAAGTGTGCGTGAAGCGCCATCAACATCAATTCACAGTCGTTCTCAACAATTGAACATTTCGAAGACATCATTGAGACGAATTTTGCATAAAGACCTTGGTATGACGCCATACAAAGTCCAACTGGTTCAGGAGTTCAAAAAAAAAAAAAAGTTATTTGGCGGACCCTTTACATTATTGGAAGTATAGGTGCTTAATATCGACGATTTTCGCTTTCCGAGATATAGTCTATTTTATTTAGAAAATAACGCAATCTACAAGTGAGACTGATAGTTGAGAAAAACAAATAATGGTTTGAAAAATAGTAACGTTTAAAATAACTTGCAAATTTGTAATTTTGAAAATCAACTTGAAAATTCAACTTTTTGGTTGGAAAATTAGTTCAAACACGAATGAAATTTGTTCTTGTGGTAAAATGAGATTACTTATAACCAGGGGCATGAACTTAATGCACTAAAAAGTGTGTTTAAGGCAGCTGTAATATGCAGGAAAAAATCATAAAATATGCACTTAAACTATAAAAAATTTGCACTTATTATTTTTTTATTTTTAATCTTCTTCAAAATTTTCTTCTCGATGTTTTGGCAGCACTATAAAGCCAACACCGCTGCTACAGTTAGAGAAAATAAACAGATTATGAGTATGATGGCGTATGAGCATTATTTAATACTCCGATTAATATCACTCATACTATACATCTTATAGTTACTACGGATGGCAGGCAATACCGCTAAAATACCGATTTAGATTCAGAACTCCCTTTCAACTGAATATCGATATCCGTAAAATGTAGTTACCGAAATATGTAACTAAATAGCGTTATCGCTAAACCGAAATAATTGAAATAACGTTATCTTCAAAATAACGTTACCGAAATAATTTTAATTTTCAATACCTTTTTTTTTTTTTTTTTTTAATTATTCAAGTCGAGATCAGAAAAAAACGCTGTAAATATATATTGTTTCTTAATTTTTGATCATTAACAAGCCAGTCATCAGAATTCGGTCATGATGGGGTTAAAATTATAGTGTGCATTGATATTATAGTTATCCTTAAAATACCAATAGCGAAATATCTACAATATCGTTACAACTGCAAACCTGTTTTCCTTAAAATAATGTTACCGAAATATCTAAAATACAGTTACCGATAAAATACCGTTACCGAAATACATATATTTTATTATATATTTATCGCTAAAAAAACCATTATTGAAATAACTTCGGTCATGATGCGGTTAAAAATATTGTGTGAAACAACTGTAAACCTGTTATCCTTGAAATACCGTTACCGCTAATATACATTTAACGAAATAACTTAAATACCTTTATCACAAAAAAAAAAACTATTACCGAATTAACTGAAATATTGTTACCCTTAAAATACCGTCACCGAAAAAAAAATATAAAATAGAGTTTTAATTACCGATACCCGCATCGAATCGGTTACCATACATGACAATTACACTAGTTTACAGAAAAAAATCTATTGCTTTTTATAAACGGAGACTTATTTATATAAAAAATCTCGGCTCGTATAAGACACTTCGAATACAAAAAATGTGATATAAAATGAAAAATCGTATTATATATTTTTCGAGCGGGATCCTGGGAGTTTCTAAAAAATTTGCCGCTTTCCCGGCAAATGAAAAAGTGATGGATTTTATTTTTGCAGGAACCAAGTTTTAAATCCTCCTAATCATTTATTATTTACTTTAACAATATTTTCATTTAACAAGTATCCCATAGAGATGATATAAAAAATATAACATTTGATACTTAAAAATTTATGATTGGAAATAACCGAAAAATATAAAATTATTTGTCAGAATACAATATAAACACATGCAATATGGACCTGTTAAGAGACCACTGGAGTAAAGTTAACTTCATTTTATAGGAAATTTATTGCATATTTTTTTTTATAAACAAATACAAACACACACAAAATGTATAGACACCCCAAATAGCAACTACATGTTTAGTAAATATTGCCCAAACTGTACACTCCAAAAAAAACAAAAAAAAAAAAAACAGTTAGTGCAAAAGTCAGTTAAACGGGTTCCCGTTTAACTCTAATTTCTCCTGTTGTTGTCGAACTTCTGAACTTTTTTTCTATATACTGTGAAAATTTTGGCTAAAAATTCGGAGATGTAAAAACAAAATGTTAAAAAACTTCACTTGCTCGATATGTGCTTTAACCCTTTGATTACCGAACATAAACCGCTGAAGCTTTTTTGACGAAACTTCGTGGAAACTTGGGCCTACGACTAAATATAAATTGTGTACTGTATTAGAGATGTATTGTACTAAAGCTAAAGCATTAACGGACTATCACTCCTGAATGGGTTAAGATTTTTTCAAAATTTAAATTTTGTATTAAACTATGCCTAATCCAAAAAGGTTGCCTATTTTAGTATGAACTTAAAATTTTTAACATTAGAAAAATCAAATCAGAAAGAAAACACAATGATTCACGACTTTTTGGCGGAATATTTTTTTCGCAAATGAAAAAAAGAATATGCCACCAAAAAGTCGTGGATCATTTTTTTTTTTCTTTCTTTAGTCCTATTTTCATCCATACATGATCTAGAAACTAAAGCCGCTATCATATTAGAGTTACCACAAAATTGCATATATATATATATATATTCCAGAGCACCGTGTAAAATGCATATAATTTGCAAAAATCTAAATTATTTACGTACAAAGATGATGTACTTGGCAAAAGAAAAAATTTGATACCCATATTGCCCTATTTAAAACGAAGAGTTACCGCCTATTGCATTTTTGTCAAAAACGCGAACTAGCACGAATTTCAAAAAAAGCTGAGACCCGTATTTAATTAAATCGATTAAAGATTAAAATATGTTAATTTGGAATTTTTATTACAAACAACGCGGAACAAAAATTCAAAAACCGTTTTTTTTTTACAGAATATCCTTAAAAAAAGGACATGGATGATCGTCCTTGGATAAATTGTATATACAGTTCTTATGATACCCATATTGTATATGTTGGTAAGGAAACAGATTCTGAAATTAACAAAACATGCAAAAATGGACCCTTTTCAAAATGGTCCAGCTCACGAGAGGTCAAAGCTAGAGCCGAAATATTTTAGATGTCATCATAAAAAATACCAATGTTCATTTTTAGGGGGGTACACCTTCCACGAATTTCGCTTCCATACAACTTGAGTCGCTCTAATGTATATGGATGTATGACGCAATTTTACATTTTCCAAATGAAGATAATTCTAAAATACAAAAAGAAAACATTCAAAATATCGATACATGTCATAAAAAAACGTTGTCGTTTAAAAACGACTACCTGAGACAGGTATTTATTGTTTTGTACAGTCGGACTAAAGCATAGTTTATATTTTATTTTTGCCTGCGTCCTCAATTTATTAAAATATTTTTTTGTATAGCAGCACCAAAATGTATTTTATGTTTGCAAACATCTTCAATTTTCAAATTTATCATAATATCATTGATTTAGTCATTTTTAAAATTAGTTTATTTAATTTATTTATTGTTTTATTTATATTTTTTAATATTCACAATTTGTATGTGCTCATGCCTGCCTTTGTTTGATGAGTAGTATACAAAAGAGAAAAATTATTCAACGAAATCAAACGCGGTTGCATTTTGTGTAAGTCTTATAATGGTTGTATTTTTTTTTTTTTGTATCTTTTCTTATTTTCTACTTTGTCCATACAAGCTGCGACATATACATCTAGTCGTTTTACTTGTTCTCCATAAAAATTTAATAAAAATTACGTTCAGAAAAAACTGCTAAAATTATCAGATTTTTTTTGGTAAATATGAATAAAACCAGAACAGCAAAGAAAGCTGTAAACTTTACAAAATTTTCGTAAAATTCAATTTAAGTTAATCGAAAATAGCAATTTACTCTTCTTCAATAAGCAGAACCGTTTACTAAATATTTGTAGGATAAAAAAAAACAGCAAACAAAAACAACTACAAAGTTTTAGCTATATTTACTTTAAATTTAGTCGAATGCAAGTAACAGTGTATTTTGCTAAAAGCAACAGAAATTTTTTTCTCAAAAATTGTTGATTGCTGATTTCAGAAGGGTAAATATTTATTTGCATTAAAAAAATCGAAAAAATCGTAATTTTTAACTAATTTTTAGTAGTTTTAGCAAACATTTTTAACTAATTCTATTACATTAGTGTACATTTAGCAGCTTATTAAAAATCAACTTTATTGATAATTATTATTATTATTATGATATGATGTAAATTCAGGGATTTTTTTCTGTTATTGTAGCAAAATTTTCAACATTTTCTACGAGCTTTTTTTTATCAGTGTACTAACAAGTTAATATGAGATGTCACAAGAAGAAGGCCAAATAGGATTGCCATGAACTTGTATTGATTGTAAAGTAAAGAAAAATATTTTTTGTAATTTTGATGTAAAGGATCCGCCATCTAACGTTTTTTTTTTCAACTAGTGCTTATTTCGTGAATGGTAACACTTAGCTCATGTCTGATTTGACAGATAATTAGTTTTATCCTTCCGCTGAACGAATATGGTTTCGTATACGCTTGAACAACGCTGGGAAATATTGTGACATTACTTTGAAAATCATGGTAATGTTGAAGAATGTGTGCCGATACACCCAAAACGAGTCACTGTTTGGTGCGGATTTTGGTCCAAAGGCATAATTGGGCCATTTTTCTTCGAAAATGAGCAAGGAGTGGCCGTTACAGTCAATGGCGATAGTTATCGGGCCATGTTGAACGAATTTTTGTTCACAAAAATTGAAGAGGAGGAAATAAAGCTGCACACAGTCGATAATATGCTTAAAAATTGGACCGATCGTGTAGGCTACTGTATGGCCAGCCGAGGCAGCCATTTGAATGAAATTATTTTCCATTATTAACCGGAAGGATTGTACTTTCAAATAAAAAAAGAAATTTGAGAAAATACTCAGTAGTTTTTTTTATAGCATTTTCAAAAAAAAAGAAGTTATTTGGCGGACCCTTTAGTTGCAAAGTTTTAAACTGCGGAGAAAATATTATGAGATTTTTTTTTTTTTTCAAATCATGAGCTCCATGATACATCACAAGGGGTCTTCAAATTTGAATAATTTTGTGTACAAACATCCATGGAGAACTACACAGAAAAAATTATCAACCTAAAATATCTAATAAAATATTTGATTTGAATTAAATTCTTTTTAAACAAATATTTAATTGAATCAATTAATATTTTAATACATAATTCATCAAATTATTTTTTCATATACTGTATGTTAAATAGAAAAGTTTCAGTATAAACTACCAAATATATTTGCAGTTTACAAACAAAACAAGCACACACACAAACAGACAAAAAGAGACACAGCATTACCAAACACACATATTTTTTTGCTAAATATTAACCCTCTAATAGTTAGCAAAAAAATCATATTTAGCAAATTTGCAACGAAATTCTTACCATGTGCTCCACTCGAAACAAAATTGTTTATTGTTGCCTTATTTAGGCGATATGAGCCAAAATATTTTAGGTTGCATTTTGGAAACTAAAGCATATAAAAGAAAAGTTTTGGACAACAAATATTTCTCTTAACCCTTGGACAAACACACGGTTCTGGCCAGGCATATTTTATTTTTGAGCGTTAATTAAAAATACGTCTAGTTTAGGTAGATACCTGCTTTCTATCTGTAAAAAAAAATATAAAATATTCTTCCAACACGACGAAAACTGCAAAAGAAAAAAGTCCCCCCTCGAACAAGCACATATGCCTGGCCAGACCCCTATACAACAACAACCATATTTTGGGACAACATTCAACCCGTTTGGCCATTGAATCTATCTTTGGAAGGCCGTTGAATATTCCCAGCAACATGCTGCCTAACCAACAAAGCGGCCCTAGTACACTGAATTCCAGAAAAGATTGCAGAATTTGTCTCACGCAAGACGAAAATCTGCGTAGGAAGACACATTTTACTGCACCAAATGCACTAATCCTGTGTGCCAACAACATTCTAAAATTGATTATACTTGCTTTTCATGCTTTCCACAAAATGAATAAATTTTTTTTTTACATTTTTACCAAAATATTATACGAGCATACTTCATTCAATTCAAAGTTACTGTACCCTTTTTGCCATACAAATGCATGAAAACGTATAGGGGTCTGGCCAGGCATATGTGTTTGTTCGAAGGTTTCAGAATATGTGTTTGACGGGGGGTTAACAAGATTTAACAACGCTTGAAAAATTATTTTTTTTCTTCTCCTATTTAAGAAGATATCGGGATTTTCGCTTTTTAGAAAAAGCGAAATAAGGCGGAAAAGTATCGAAACTTCATTTTATATTTTTCAAACTTCAACGCTTTGCTATTAATACTTAATGTCTTCTTTCTGCAAAATTTCATAAAAATCCGTCTATTAGTTTATATGTTAAGACGATGTCCTTTAGAGGAATTCTGATAAAATCCTGTGAGTCCTTGGACTAAAGTAAAGAATTATTATTTAAGATAAAGCTTCAATCTTACTTTTATTTTATTATAAAGAATTATATTATATAGAGTTATCTTATAAAGTGTATAAAGAGTCAATTTAAATTGTTTTTTTTAGATTTTTGAAAACTATTTTTTCTGAAATTTTACGAAATTTTCATTTTGAAGCTTTCTTGCCTCTAAACCGTGGACGGCACACGAAAAATTTCTTCGCAAAATATTTAGCAAATTTAATTTTCTATCGGAATATATTAATTTCTAAGTCTAAAACGCTAATTTGACGCATTTGTGGTAAGTTTTATGAAGACTGCCTTGAGTCAGACTTACCCGTTAGAGGGTTAATAAAATAAGAGCAGCCAAAATAAATCGATTAATTTTACAACATTTTAGTTATATTTTATGTGAATTTTAGTTAATTGAAAATAGCAATTTACTCTGTAAAATTAAAAAAAAAATTTTCACTAAATTATTGTAGATTTAAAATAGCAACCAGAAACAGTAATATTAACAAAAAAATTTTGATAAATATGCCTGAAATTTAATAGAATTCAAATAAAAGTTTATTTTGCTAAAATGAGCAGAAATTTTTGCTAAATTTTAGCATTAAAAAAATTAAAAAAAATGTTTAAAAAAGTTCACATTTTTCAATGATTTTGTTATTGGAGCATTCCATGAAAAAGTGGAAATCTGAGCAATGTTACAAACATTAATTTTTTATTTCCTTTTGTACCTACATAGTGAGATTATGTTCTCATCTAAAAAAATATTTATAAATTATGACGAGTAGATCACATTTTTTTTAATTACCTTTAATTTTTTGAGAGTTGTTGTAACTATGCTTTTTTATTTCACTACACAATTTTTTGCGAGGTCGCTGTCACTATTGTTTATCAGATAGAAACTAAATTTCTTATCTCAGTTCAAGTGTCTTGTTAGCAGTATTAAACTGAATAATAATTTGTTTCTAAAGTGTTTTGCTGACGAGAAATCATTTACAACGCAAAGGTAAGTTTATACATCCCACACGTGACGCTTAATTCCTTATTATAATAATAATTCTAAAACAAGTTAACTATACAAATTTATTTTTGTTGTTTACAGCTAACTTTTAGTGGTCTAAAACTAACTAAAAAAATTTGAATGTAAACGCTTTACTAATAGTTAATAATTGGTGATAAAAAGTGTCTGCACGTGACACTGAGGAAAAAGAAATCTGAATCTTCCAATTTTGATGGTGTCTCTAAACTAACCTTATTGCTGCTTTAATATTTTTAATAACACAAATATGACTGATCAACAACCATCAACCAGTGCTAGTCGTATGCGGAAATTTCGTGCAAAGCGTAAAGAGGAAGATCCGAACTTCACCGCTAATGAAACCAAAAGGATATGTGAACTTCGTAAGCGAAAAAAAGAAAATCTTTCGGAAAGTGAGTTAAAAGCTATGAGACTTAAGGAAAGGGATAAGAAGAGACTGCAAAGATCCAAAAAACGGGTTCAAGATCAAAATATTGCTGAACCTTTTGTAAGTACCGAATTTCCATACAAATCAAAACAAAACCTTATCTAAAGCTGTGCAAAAGGCTCTAAAAGCCCTCCCTCAATCACCAAGAAAGAAAAGAGCAGTAGTAACGGAAATAGCGCGTAAATGAACATTATTCTAGCCGAAAATCCAAAGACAAGCATATCAGGCATATACGATACACGTTACGAGGATGTGAAAGCCTTTTACTACCGTCCGGATATTGTATATACCTGTCCAGGCGCAAACGATTTTGTTATTGTTTGGGAAAATGGCATTAAGAAAACATGTCAGAAGCATTATTTAACCATGCATAATATATGTGCCATCCTCGGAAATTTTCCAAAAAATTGTGTCTGCATCACCATGGGACAATACCCAAGCGATAACTGGAATTTCAAACTTCCATTATATTAAAACTAAAGAAAAAGCTGTGGAGTGCAAAGCTTATCCGTTGACAAGATGTATTCAACTATTGATTCTTGCTTATTTTATAGATATAATTTCAACTATGTCCCGTACATGACGCGAATTGTCTGCACGTGACAAAATATAAAAACCTATTTTTAATGATAAATATGTGTTTTATTTAATTTTTCTTTTCGCCAGCAGCAAGCTTGATTCTTACTAATAATTTGCTTCTTAAATACTTTTTCCCCATGTTTAATAGTTTCGCTGAAATTTTCATTCAACAATAACAATTTCAAATGTTGGTTGACTCGAACTGTCCCACACGTGATGGAGTTTGTTTACTTTTTTTCTTCAGTATTTCAAGAATTATTTAAAAAGTTTCTATGTAGGATTAAATACTATTATGCAGTCTATTAAATAAAAGAAAAAAGATTAGATAATTGCTTTACCAATTAGGAAATATATGTAATATAAGTACTAGAAATAGTTGAATTTTTCCGCACGTGACAGTGGAATGCTCCTATTAGTAAGTAAATATATTTAGTAAATATTTTTACTGATTTTAGCGGATTATTTTGTTACTTTCAATTAACTAATATTTAGCTTAAATATTTGTTAATTTAGCAGATTTATTTTTGCTATTCTTATTTTACTAATATTTAGTAAAAAAAATCTGATAGTTTTAACAGTTTTTTTCTGCAAGGTCATTTTTACCTAATTTTTAGTAGCTTTTTTTGAAATTTGGAATAAATTTTCAAAATTTAAAATGGAGTAATATGTTTTTTAAAGTTAAAGGATTCTGTTCAAGTATTTTTTATAACCGTTTTTGAGGTCACTGAATACGAATCTAAAATCAGTGTTTAAACATTCAGAAGTAATTGGTTTTCATGGAAATTTTTTACCGGAATACTTTCTGGGTCGCTAAATATGAATATAACATCTGATTTTCAAAATGAAAAAAAAAAGGCGGACAATGCCATAGGATTTTTTAGGACTATCTTTAAACCGTCATATTTAAGTTCAAAAAATCAGATGTCATATTCGTATTTAGCAATCATCCGTTATATTCGATCCCCCCTTTCGAATATTTCAGATCTGTAGCCAGATTCAAATTCTTCAACCAAAAAACCCCGCGATTGCCTAATTGCAATGTTATACACTCAGCGAACTTCTGCTTTAAAAATATGTGGTTGTTTGGATTGTAATTCAGTTTCCTCATTTTTAATGTAAATGTCAGTCATTTGTCGAATAAATTAAATTTTTTACTAACCTTGTATTTTATTAAAAAAAACAAACCACATCAAATGACTGTTTATGATTTTACATTCATTTTTTACTTCCGTTTTTTTGGTATTTAAAAAAATAAAAAAATAAATGTTTGTTTATTTTTTATTAACATATGTGGATAATTTTTACTACAATTGTTAGTAATTTTTTAAACAGTAAAAACAAATGACAAATGTTAGTTGAATTTAATGAAATGTTAGTAGTCATTTCTTTAAGTGAAATTTCATTTGTTTTTTACTACAATCGTCTACTGTCGTCTTTAACTACATAATGTGTTTAGTGTATTTTTGTTTAAATTTATAGACATTAACAAAACAAAAATGGAACTTTTTTGTGTAATACCTGGCAACACTTACAACATATTTACACGATAAAACATTTGACACATAATGGTTGACTATATAAGCTTTTTATTATAGAATACAAAAAATAAAAATTAATACGAGGACGATACATTTTATTGTTTATTGAAAAACCACATACTACCTTGTGACAATAGCAATAGAAGCTATAATAAATAGCATTTGTTGTTTGCATGTTTGCTACCAGATACTTGTGGTTTTTACGCGTTTTTAACAAGCTCCAACATGGAATGAGTGAAATAAATATTACGTATACGTAATATACCATAATACCAACCTCTTCGTAATCAAAATGGGGGATGCATAAAGACACTTGTTTGTATTGATATCCTGGGGATACTTTTCGTTTTTGGAAACGGGGAAGAGGTTAGTAAAAACAAGAGACATAATGAATTACCTTTATTGACAAGTTAATGTTTATAGGTGTCATCATCGTCATGAGCGTTAACATTGATAACCCTCTAACGCTTTTTTTATACCTTTCCTTAATGTCCTCATCATTATACTGGGCTGATATATTTTAGATTGTCTAACAATCGCGTGAATTGGTCCCCAAGCAATGAATTTTTTTATTATAGCTGAAAAATGATACTTGTTGTTAAAGTTTATTTTTTATCAATGGTCTCCATGTCGTTGCACAGTGGGATAAATCACAAAATTTGGGAAATAATTCGGCTATTTTTTACTTAGTGGTCCTATTGCATTGCAATTTGGAACACACTGAAACAAAAGTCGTCAGTGAAATCAACATAAACTTTTTGTTAACTTTAAACAACATTTTATTGTTAAAACAACAAGCATTTTATTCAAATTGATGTGAAGTTTTGTAATAACCAACCATTTTCATAGCTTTACAAAGCAATTGTTCTTTTGACAAATTTTTGTTATTTAAATAACAAAATTCCATTTGTTAATTCCACAAAAATATATAAAAACTGCAGTAAAGTTATGATAAAAATATGTTATTTTGATAAAATTGTATTGCTTTAGAAAGTAATTTGGCGTGCTTTTAGTCTTGTGACGTCATTACTGGTGTAAAGATAGTTTAAAGTGTGGTTATTATCTACAAATGCTAAAAATATATAAATTAACATAAGATTGGTAATTTATTTTTAGCTAATTTAAGAATTTATTTTTAGTTTAAGTGGATTTATGAAATGATTTCAATTATATTTATGAGAATTGTATTTTTTATTTTTTTTTTTACGTTGAACCAACACTCATGGGATGCCCTACTAATGCATTGCATTGTGTTGATATCAGGAAAATAGGTTATGGGGAGGAGGAAAGAGGGAGTAATGTTTGTGGACATTTGACTTGAATTTTTCTAAATTGTAAATTGCAGGGAAGACTTCCGCAGGGAGACAATTCCACATACGGCTAGTGCGACTGAAAAACGAATTTTCTCTGTAATGCGTTGTGCGATTTGCCGGGCTATAGACAACAAACGGATGAGATCTACTTGACAAGCGGGTAGAACGAACAGAGACCCGGTCCCTCGGGATGAGTCGGCTTATCTCAGCAGAACACTTCCCATGGTAATATCTATAGAACAAAGTCACACAACCCACATTACGACGATGCTCCAACGAGTCAATAGAGTTCGAAACCCTACTGTCGTTGATAAGCATCAACGCTCTCCGTTGCACACGATCCAGAAGCCCCAAAATAGACTTTGAAGTTATATACCATCTTCGGCCGGATGTAGGTGGTATATATAGTAAGGAGATCAGATGGGGTGAAATATTTCTTACACCGGTTTAGAAAACCAAGACACTTGAAAGCTTCTTTCGATACTTTAATAATGTGATCTGTCCATCGGACATCACACTGTATTCTCATGCCCAGAACATCAAGAGTATCTGAATCCTCAATAGCGATGCCATCCATATACACAGATGACGTAGTTGAGTCCACAGACATATGGGTCAACATACAACATTGAGCATTAAAATCGACCCTGTTCGCACGACCCCACTCTGAGATTGTCGAAAGGTCAAGATTGAGTGTGTCATTCATAATCTATCTTTTTATAAATTATGAAATGTTTTTCGACCTTTGAAATGTATGACTTTATTAAATAATTGAGCTCTAGGTCACGTTTGTATTTATAAAATATCCTTTATTATTGTAAATATCTCCAATATTTCGTCATTCTTTGAATGACATCTTCAGGGAGTATGAACAACAACAAACAATATTAAAAACAAAATTTCTTGCCGCTACAAGCCATAACTCAGAAAAGATGACTTTGCAGATAGCGAGTTTAAGGTTTTCAATCGATATCTGCCTCGCTCGACCCTTTCTCTACTTATTTGGTTACTTTTTTTATAAATAGGGAATTTTAATGCATTTTTCTCTTAGTGAGAGTTGTGTGCGAATTCTCTAATTATCGAGAGACCAGTGATTAGCGCAGTTTCTCTATAAAGTGTATACTCTTTGCTCTCACTTTGTAAAACAAATTAAATATATTCGCCTCTAACTGGTATATGAACACAATATAAAGCATGACATAACTAATAAATCTGCATCATTAACTCAAAAATCGCATTTTCTTTTAGTAAAGGAACGATATGTCTAAAATCGAAATATTTTATCCAACCGAATTGATTCGTTTACTGCAACCTTGTAAATTCGGTTGTCACAATTGAATTCGGTTAGTGCAACCAAATTGGGGATTGTGGCAACCGAATTCCGTCGTGACAATTGAATTCGGTTGCAACAACCGAATTTAAGAGTTCGCAGCAACCGAATAAAT
Source organism: Delia radicum (assembly GCA_021234595.1). Lineage (NCBI taxonomy): Eukaryota > Metazoa > Arthropoda > Insecta > Diptera > Anthomyiidae > Delia > Delia radicum. The sequence goes on from CM037854.1 coordinate 198,741,864, forward strand.
TCGGTTTGATGAAAATCGGTTCACACAACCCAATTTGTTATCTGAGAGTAAGAGAGGGTTGGAGCAATAAATATACAATTGGAGAAATAAAATACTCCTCAAAGTTGGTAAACAATTATTCTTTATTAATGGGCAAAATTAAAAATTTGTTGTAAAGCGTAATGATGGGCAAGCAGTGGGTCTATGAAGCCAATTTTTTTTATCCCGAAATTGAAAAAAAAATATGAAAATCCCTTCAACCAAAACTGTGTGTTATTTAAATTCCAGTTATTTTAATCGTCCGAAATGAGGGTCAAGAAGGGGGTCTTGGTAGCCAATTTTTTTTACATAACTATTATTAGGTCAGATCACGAAAATCGTGTAAATTTCAAAATTGCTTCGGTGGAAAATGTATGGTCCTCAAAGGTTTAATGATTTTTTTGGACTTAAATTTACTTTAAAGTCACAAATGTGATATGGATGTCCGAATTGAAGATTTCATGTAATCCCAACATACCCAAAACTTTTTTTTCCAAAAATGGGATTTTTACAATTTTTGCATTTTTTGTTTACATATATTTGCATTTTTTGTTTACATATAACGTGGGGTCTGGAAGCGACTTAGGAGTATGTTGGAGAGTCTTCAACCGCTTCCGCTACCTCAATATTGCAGGCGTGTAAAGTTTCGAACAGAGGGTTTGAGATGATATTTGCATTAGCAATGTGACCACTTTTAAAGCGGATCGGGGAAAATCAAATAAACAAATTAATTAAAGATCAAACATACAAATCAATTAAATTTAAGATTCTTTTTAACATAACTCTCTTTTACATGAAAATACATTTCAGAATAGTATGCATACTTCATATATTTGGGGCGATTCCATAAACAAACAGAGTTTAACTTTAACCACAGATATTTCCAAACAAATTTGACATTCATAACTATGGTTAAGCCCTAAACTTTGGTTCAGTGGAGATAAGTTTGCAGGTCTTGGAGAGAAAATATTTATTTGGAAGTAAAAGACTGTTGGTGCTTTAGGGAGAAAAAAATCGCAAAAATTAAATTCTTTGTAAAATTTCTACTTTAAACGAATGTAGTTTTTGAGTGTAACAATATATTGCATTAATTTTTTTTATTTAATCAAAGATTTTTCTGATTAAATAACGAATATTTTTTTAACAAAAAATTGGCCTTGATTTGGTCCCGCTATTCGCAATAACCCACTTATGTGAGCATGGTTTTTGTTGGCTGATTGCAAATATGTTAATTTTTTGAAAATCCAATAAGAATCTAAAAAATGGCGAGCACTCAAAATTTGTTATGCAATAAGTGCCCTACTTTGTTGGATCATAGGGGGCTGTGAGGTTCATCTTCAAAACTTAAGCTCGAGTCAAATTTTTCATTGCACTTAGAAAACTAAGTAAGAAATGGCTCAATCATTTAAACAAATTTTGTGAATTATACCACTGTGCGTCGGTTGATATTTGGATTTGGCGTTACGGTGTCTTTACCAATCTATAAAGAGATTAATAAATTATGTATTTATGTATTTTTTTGTGGCAACATTTTAATACATATTTATTAGTAGTACCTTCGTTGTTAATTTCTTTCCATATTGTAGTATTTGTTTTAAGGACTTTTTCTTTGTTAGTATTCGAATATCATGTTGCATGAGATGGATGTTATATTGTTCTTTGTATCGTATTAATTCACCTTATTACACACGCAAACACTACAGTAGTGTGTCCCAAAATGGTTTCTTTTTTTTGCTCAATCTTAATTTGAATGCTTTTGTGGTAAAGTATTTTTGAGATTTTTTTCGGATTTTTTGAAAGAGGTTTGGAGGTCTCGCAACTCGATTTTTGAATTTACTTTAAACTTTGAATTACGAAATTTGTATAGTATCGCGGACTAATCATTGTTGATATCTTGAGCGAACAAGTAAAAACGAAACGCGAAAATTCTCATAGTTATCAGATTTTTCGTATTTCGCGGACTAGCCATTTTTGATATTTGATATATTTAATTCAAATCTTAAAGCAAATCCGATGAAAACAGCTTCAAATCAAGGAATATATAGAGTAGGAAGTAATATCATGTGCAACAGATAGTTCCTCTGGAGTTTAAACTATCGTTCGCGAACGCAAACGATGCATAAGGAATTTGCACACAGTGAATGCGAAAAGCGTAACGGAAATCGGAGCAAAAATATTGATTTATTTTTTTTAAGAAATTAAAAAAAGTACTTGTTAAAAAAGTCCCTTTTTCAAACAAAAGGTAATTAAAAAAGTACTTTTTATAAATAAAAAAAAATAATTTTTACTTTAGTAAATGAACTTGCTGAAATAAATTATGAAAAGTTTTTCGAGCTTTGAAATGAATGACTTTATTAAACAATTGAGCTCTAGGTCGCGTTTGTATTTATAAAATATCGTTTATTATTTTATATATTTCCAATATTTCGTCATTCTCTGAATGACAGCTTCAGTTTTAAATGTTGTATTGACCAGAGTGGAGGACAGCAACAGGAAATTTTATTTTTAATATTGTTTGTGGTTGTTCATACTCCCTGAAGATGTCATTCAGAGAATGACGAAATATTGGAGATATATAAAATAATAAAGGATATTTTATAGATACAAACCTCATTTATTTTGCTGAAATTTCAATATTTTGTTTTATTCTTTTAAATATAAATAAATATGAAATTAAAATTATTCAAGTTCGAGGCCATACTCTACATTTCTTTATTAGAATATTGTCCTTACAAATAATCTATAGAGTTTTTGTTTTCAAATTTATTAATTGACCCTTTCAGGAATGTGTTGATAGATCTATTTCGGTAATTTTAGAGGTTCCCATCATCAGAACACGTTTTGAAAGAGGTAACAGTCCCATGCAAAACATCAAACATTCATATAAACTAGTTTTCTCACTAAATGAGAACTAATATATGAGCTCGAAGTTAAAGATTATTACCATTGATCAAAAAATAAATTGAAAACTTGTTTTTGTATGTAACGTCTACATTTATTAAATATTCAATACGCGTTTTTTTTTTGTTTTTTTTACCTTTTTATTTGTACATTTGTGTTTTAAAACAAAATGTACTGGGAGAGTAGTAAACAAGACCGTACTTTGTCTTTTATTCAAGTTTGATATAATTTTTATTAAAAATAAAAATTATGTTTTTTCCCGACCTTTAATTGTGCAATGAAATGAAAATTATTCAAGTTCGAGGCCATGCTATATATTTCTTTATTAATATATTGTCCTAACAAATATATTAAAAAAATAAAACAAATTTAGTTTTTACTCTGGTTCAAGTAATATTTTTTACAGTTTTGTTAGTTTTTTGTTTTTATATACATCGAGATAATTTTTATGTTATTTTTAAGATGTAATTCTACATTTTTCAAATGAAGATAATTCTTAAATACAAGAAAGAAATTCACAAAATATCATAAAAACCTTTTACCTTTGCAAAGCAAAAGTGAATATGCAAATAGTGCATACAAGCATTTGTTGCTCTGTACAGCCGCCCCAAAGCGTATTTATATAACCTCTGCTGCGTCTGTTGTCTATACAAAAATTCTTAAATTTTCAAAATAAAATATATTAGTCTAATATTTTTTTTTTCCTTTACAGCATATTAAAGTTTCATTAAAATCTGCAGTTTATCAACTTTGTAGTTTCCTTGTTAGAAGCTAAGAAAATTTTGGTTATTGACGTGCTTCTATTGATGTGCCTCTTTCAAAAAATCCAAAAAAAAAAACTCAAAAATACTTTATGCCATATTAAGCTTGTGCAACCATGAAAATCGAAAAACAAAATATTTTCGGGACACTCTACAGTACAGTCTTTGTTCTTCGGTAACTTATTGAATTTTGCAAAGGAACGATTAATTTATTGATATTGTCAATTGATTGAGTGTAATTGCCAGTGAATGATTATTATCTAATTACAATTGAGTGATATATGATGATGTAAATATGTAAGTTGAAATGTTTATTTTGGCGATATATTAAGCTATAATGTTTTATGAATATGTGTTGGAGTAAATTTAATTAATTAAAAAACCGATATTTTTTGGGCTCAATGTTCTTTTTTAAAATTTCAATGATAATATATAAAACACAAAACATTATATTTCTTAATCTCCTTCTATCAAGGAATGCAATCATATGCAACAAATAGTTTTCTGCAGGTTAAACTATCGTCCGCGAAAGCAAACAATGCGAAAAAAAACGTGATGATCATGATGATGAAAATGTGTGGATCATTTTAGTCCTTTTTCCAAGCGTTTAATGGGTAAAAATGTTCTATGAATATGTTCTACAGCAAATTTTACTAGGAGGTGTCAAAGACGTTTTAGTCTTCGGCACCTCCTGCTATTCACAGAAAATGTTAACCCCTTAAGAAAAAGGACTTAAATGGCCTATGAAAATTGCAGATAAGGCTAAAATTTTCTATAAAAACTTCCTCTTAAAATGCATCAGAATTTACACTCAAAAAAAGAAGTTAGTAGAAAAGTTAGTAAAACGTCTTGTAAATCAGGTATACTATTTTTCAGCAAAATTATTTGCTAAAATTATGTTTTCAGCTAAAATTTACTTAGTAAGCACTTAACTATTTTGAAATAATATTTTACTAATGTCTTACTAATGTTTTACTAATTTATTTTTGCGAGGAAATTAATACTAAAAAGTACAACTCTAGTAAGACATAAAAAAAAATCAACCATGGACGATTTTTGAATCTGTTTTGATACATAAAACAAATTTAAGGATTGATATAACTTAAATTTTGCGTTGTCGCCGGCTGGTGAAAGCAATTGTCTATTAATTAAATAAAAGACCAAATAAAATATTTAAATTTAATATAGATTAAATATGTATTTGTAAAATAAATGTTTCTAGTGTGGTCAAATTGCAAAAAAAAACTTACATTCAGGTAGACAGACTATATCGAAAGACAATCACACACATCTTAGGTAATTTTTTATGTTTCCTTTTTCTTATTGCAAAAAAAAGGGTTGTATATGTTATATTTTGTTATTTTTTCGTTTGTATAATTATCTGCGGCATTTGCGTTTCTTTGAAAGATGATTTAGGCAACCATTATGATAACTGCAAACAATTTATTTTAAACATTGTAAAAACTCGTTACTATCTTGTGTTGTAGGCGTTAATTGGAATAATTCACCAGGAAGATGTAATGATTCACCATATAGCATTTCTGCTGCTGAGGCCTGTATATCTTCTTTGTATGACGATCGAATACCAAGTAAAACTGATGACAAGACTTTTGTCCATTGAATATTGTTTTGACAAGCAATGGCGGCTTTTAGAGTGCGATGTAGACGTTCAATCATCCCATTGGCTTGAGGGTGGAATGATGTTGTATGTTGACATTTTGCTCCAATAAATGTACAAAAATCGTGAAATAGTTTTGATGTGAATTGTCGACATCGATCGCAAATAATCTTGTTGGGACATCCATACCTTGATACCCAACAATCGTAAAAAGCTCTACATATCGATTCTGAAGTAATATCTTGTAAAGGATAAGCTTCAGGCCATTTCGAAAAGCGGTCAATCATTGTGAGAATGTAGCGGTATCCTTCAGAAGGCGGCAAAGGACCTACTATATCTATATGTACTTCTGAAAATCGGTTTGATGTTAGTTTATATTTACCAATTGGAGAATTTGTGTGACGTTTATTTTTAAAAGAGTCACAAAAATATGTTTTATGATTTTCAGCAAATAAATTAACTAAAGCATAATTTTTCTACAAAATTTGTGAGTTTTTTTCAGTCTACTTATTATCAGCAAAAATGTTTTTTTAAGAAGTTTGATATTATATTTATTAAAAATAAATATTATGTTTTTACGACCTTTAATTGTGCAATGAAAAAGAAATTATTCTAGTTCAAGACCATACTCTGTATTTCTTTATTAGGATATTGTCCTAACAAATAATCTATAGAGTTTTTGTTTTCAAATTTATTAATTGACCACCTTCAGGAATGTGTTGATAGATCTATTTCGGGAATTTTTTAGGTTCGCATCATCCGAACACGTTTTGAAAGAAGTGAAAATCCCATGCAAAACAGCAAACATTCATATAACCTACACTCACAATATTTTTTCCGTAAAGACTACTGAATATACACATTGAATTAACTGAAAATCAGTTAAAAATAGGACTACTTACTTTTCGTTTAAAACAATTGTATTTTTTAGTTTATTTTCAACTGTTGAATATTAACTGACAAAATCGATAAAAACAACAGATTGTTTTCGTTAATTTCAATACTCAATATAACATAACAACTTTTTGTTTTGAATAGAAAATTTTAATTGAATATTTAAACTATAACGGAAAGTCCGTTTTCTTGATTATTTTTTTTTTTGCTGAATAACAGACAGAACGTTAAAAAATATATTTCTTTGGTAATTTAACTGTATATTCTATTGAAACAACTTTACCGATTAAACTTTTAAATAACTGTTGATTTTTTATGGAAAAGTTCTAGTGAGTGTAGTTTTCCCACTAAATGAGAACTAATATATGAGTTCGAAGTTAAGGATTATCACCATTGATCAACAGTAAATTGAAAACTTGTTCGTTATGTGGAAGCTCTACCTTTGGTAGATATACAATACACTCTTTTTGTTTATATTCTCCTTTTTATTTTCACACTTGTTTTGTTTTGTTTAAAAACAAGATGTAAAGGGGAGTAAACAAGTCCGTACTATGTCTTTTTTTTGATATAATTTTTATTAAAAATAAAAATAAAAAAAAAAATTATTAATTTTTAGCAACAGTTTTTTAATTTCTAATCCTGATTTTCAGTAAAATATTTTCTGACATTAGCAATTTTTTGCAAGCACTAACTTTTTTTTGAGTATAGAATTAAGTTTAAAAGAACTATTACACTACTTTTTGAGTCTTATTCAATACAATCGAAAAAATAAAAACTTTAAACGGAAATAAAATTTGACTGTACCCACACAAGACCAAACGCTATGGAGGTTTTACTATACTAACCTAATAGAATCGTTCGGTATAAGAATCATTCACACCCCAAGACCCCATTTTGTAGCAATAGAGAATAAAATTAACTAAAAGTTGAGATACATTTCGTTTATATCCAACAATTTTTAAATTTTTTTTATAGCTGAAATAACAAAAAAATTCGCAGATTTTGACGATTTATTAATAACATAAATAAACTGAATAGCTAAAGATTCTCCATGAGGAATCGATTTGGAATTTAAATCAGTTATTCATCAAATTTTTATTTTTTCAAATGCATTTAAAACTGCGGGCTGTAGACAAATTTGCTCAAAAAAAAATCCAAATTTCCTCAATGTGCCTATGTCGGCCTTACTGAGGCTAATTATGGATTCATTTCTCTTTGTATTATTTTCTGAAAGGTTTTATTTATTTGTTTTACTAAAAAGAGAAGCAACACTCAGGAAATTCTTTCTATTAATTAATGTGTTGCTTTCTTTGGAAAGGGAATAGTGGAGAGATGAAAGGTGTTGAAAGATGAAGGGCTTCAAACATGGCAATACTGTAATTGCGCGAGATGATAAGTCTTAGAACAGTTGTTGATCGCCACTTGATGTAGAGTTGGCGAATTTATTGAAGCTTTTTTGTTTCATAGGCCTGATTCGTTATTTTACTTCGGGGGGGTTAAGTGCTATGGGAACACCGAAGGTGCGCGCTGCGATACATATAAGTGATAGAAAACTCATACATATTATTTTTCTAAATTGATGTTGTCGTCACCGGAAATCGAACCCGGGACCATCTGTGTAACAGTCCAACGCGCTAACCATTGCACCACAACGCTCACAAAGGTTTTGTTACCATAAACGCGCTTAATTACGCATTGAACTTTTTTTATAAGTGCCTATTTAAAATATATTTTGAGTTGCATGGACTAGTCTGAATTCCCGTTTAAATATGAAATATTTTTGCAAACAGATGACCCAAAAACCATAAAATATTTGTCTATAAAAAAATCTTAAATAAATATGACTAGCAACCACACTTTGTATTTATGATATCTTAAAGTGTCTCATAAGTTCATCTTCAATTACCATTTAAAAATTCATGTTAATTTTAAGTCTATTTTTAGCATAAACAATTTAAAACTTTGTAAAAATAGTTATAACTCGTAAATTATATCGATGACATTACCACAGCCAAAGATACACATACTAAACCACAAATGTGTTTGGAATGTATCCCATTCGACAATAAACATACAATAAACCAGCGGTCTTCAAACACAGATACACTTCTAAACACCCTTTAATTGTCTTCACCAAGTTTTTCTTGATAATTTACAATTTTTCCTCAATTAAAACTTCCCTATTTGTATTTATAAGATGATGTCATATCACAACATAATATTAAAAGAAGCAAAAAAATATAAAGAGCTTCCCCATGATTCATTTAATTTGTAACATATTCATGTTCTATTAACTACACTCAAAGCAACATTTTGATAGTATATATGAAAACATTCATAAATATAATGAAAACTTCATAGTTTTTCGTTCAACGGAACTTTTTTTTATAAATATTTATAAAACTGTATAATAAAAATATTCCATCCTAACCTCCACTATACTAAGAAATGTATCCGCTTTGCTTTATGGGCCATTTTAATAAAAACAAAATATTGATGAAATATTTCATATATAACTTCTATCATCATTTCCTAAAAACATTTCATCAATATTTTGTTTATATATATATTTATGAAAACTTCGTACATAAGATAATGCTTCATAGATTTTTGTTCAATGAAAATGTTTCATAAATATGATGAAACTTTTTTCGATCAGTGTATGTAATTTCACGTTTGTTTTCCAAGTTTCTTAGTTTTTTGTTTGTTCAATCCGTTGATGATACATATCGGTGGTTGATGCATAGATAAATAGCAATATCTACTACTTCTAACTAAGAATTCATATGTGTATGTACCAGGGATGGAAAACTCTCACTCGGGCTCGTGCTCTATTTAAAAATCGAGTGAGTCCAAAACCGGCTCGCCCGCATTTTAAAACAATCAAAAAAATATTTGCTCTTTCTTTTGTAAAAAGGCAACGAGCCAACAAAATAAAGCTCTCTCACTAACTAGCAAGCTTTATTATTACGAAAAAGAAACTAAAAAGAGCTTTCTAATATTAAAGACTCTTTTCAAAATATAGAGAATCAGTTACGTGAGCTCTTTTCAGGTAAATTTGTGGGCTCGCTTTGGCTTCCCGATGAAAAAAGTTCCGATATAATCATACATGATTATATATAGTGTAACATATTACTAAACATCACACCACATCTCATCTGATCCGAAAAATGGCATATATAAGCTGATCTAATGGGATATAATCTCATATAGTTTGATCCGAAAAATAGGTCTATCATATATGATAAAATTATATATAATTTAGCACAATTTTATCTAATAAGTTTTTTAATTAAAAAATTAAAATAAAATTTTATAATGTTTTAGAGATCGAACAGTACTTTTTTATTTAATCCAATCTAACTTGTAATTTATTTATAAAACATATAAATCTTAATTTTAAAAAATAATGTTAAATCTAAAAATATATGCTTTTTACGAACCTGAAGTTGGAACATATAGCAAATTTAAAACGCTATGTAAAACAAAAAAAAATTTTACATTTAATAACAATATCAAATTTTTTGTTCGCAAAAATTTCAAGTAGTAGCCTTACCGACTTTTTTTAAGAGCAGAAATAAACAGCAAACTTCCCACGTACTTTTTATACAAAATAATTAAAAGTAATAACTATTATATATATTTTTGTTCCTATAGCACTTAACCTAACCGAAGTAAAATAATCGCCAAATCTCCATCAGGTGGCGAGCAACAACTGTTCTAAGACATCATCTCGCGCAATTACAGTGTTGCCATATTTAAAGCTCCTTATATTTCCCCACCTTTCACCTTTCATTTCTCTACTATTCCCTTTCCAAAGAAAGCAACACAATAATTAATAGGAAGCATTTCATGAGTGTTGCTTCTCTTAAAAAAGAAAAATGGCGTTGTCGAATTTGACCAACTGGTTTCCTACTTAATCCCAACAAGTAGCAACAGTATTATTAACTTATTTCGAAATATGATTAGAAATTCAAGGAATTGTATTAGAAATTGTGGAGTTACATTAGTTTTGGAATTCAACAGCAAATAGACAACTTCGATGATCAAATTTCCGAATTTTTTTATTATTATTTAGTTTTCTTTATTAAAATGGTTCAACTAAAAATGGTGTAGCTAAAAAATGTTTTAAATACTATTTATAATTCACGCAATTAAAACGAAAATTGTAATGTACATATAAATGGTGTTGTTGAATTTGAACATCTAGTTTCTTACTTAATGTTGGGAATAGAAGGGGAAACGGTGTAATTAACTAATTTCGAAATATGATCAGAAATTCAAGGAATTGTATTAGAAATGGTGTAGTTAAATTAGTTTTGAAATTCAACAGTGAATGGTGTAGACAACTTCTATGATCATATTTCGGAATTATTTTTTTATTATTTATTTTTCTTTACTATAGACGTTCAACTAAAAATGATATATGTAAAAAAAATTATAAATACTATTTATAATTCACGCAGTTAAAATGAAAATGGTGTTTATAAGATTTTTTGTCTTTTATTAATTTATAACTAGAAATGGCGTACATGGGCTTATTAAGTTAATTTTAAAAGTGCCTTTGAAGTTTTCTAAACAAAATTTGTAAATGGTGTAACTAAGTTGCATCGTAACATCACCTAGCAATTTTTAAATACAATTTGGAATTTTTGAAATTTAATTGAAAATGGTGTAGCGAAATTTCATTTACAAAATTTTTGAAATCTAAATGAGTTTATTTACTTAATTTTAGAAACACAGTGAAGTAAACTTGTAAATAGTGTAGATGAGTTTATACACCCATAATAATCTACGCTAAAAATACGAAAATAATGTCAAAACAACAAAAATTTTCGTAAAATGAACAAATATTGGTTTAGTTTACGAAAGTTTTTGTTAGTTTGACATTTATTAGTATTATCAGTGCATTAATATTTCATTTCCATGCTAAACTTTCGTAATTGAATGGAATGGAAGTTCACGGAATCTATTTGGAAAGAGTGTCGTTATGTTTCCCTATTTATTTTTTCAAATAAAACTGGATATGGTGTATTTTTCTTCCTTTGGAAACACAATTTGTATAAAAAAAATATTAAAAATAGTGTAATTAAGTTTCATTTAATTCTAAAATTATTTTAATACATTAGTTGCGAGCTCGACTTCATAAAGCTTAATTTAACTTTGTTTACGAGCAGCCCACTTTAAAAAGCTCTATTAACCCTGTAACGGGTAAATTCATAAAATTTACCACAAATGCGTCAAATGAGCGTTTTATACTTAGAAATTAATATATTCCGATAGAAAACTAAATTTTCTAAATATTTTGCGAGAAATTTTTCGTGTGCCGTCCACGGTTTGGAAGCGAGAAAGCATCAAAATCAAAATTTCGTAAAATTTATAAACAAATTATTTTTAAAAAATATAGTTTTCAAAAATCTTAAAAATCAATTTAAGTTGACTAAAAATTCTTTATGATAAAATATAGGTAAGATTGAAGCTTTATCTTTAATAATAATTCCTTACTTTAGTCCAAGGACTCACAGGATTTTATCAGGATTCCTCTAAAGGAGATCGTCTTAACATATAAACTAATAGACGGATTTTTATGAAATTTTGCAGAAAGAAGACATTAAGTATTAATAGCAAAGCGTTGAAGTTTGAGCAATATAAATTAAAGTTTAGATTCTTTTTTGCCTAATTTCGCTTTTTACAAAAAGCGGAAATCGCGACATCTTCTGAAATAGGAGCAGTGGTTATATCTTGGTCAGAGAAATAATTTTTTATCCAAAACTTCTCTTTTATATGCTTTAGTTTCCAAAATGCACCCTAAAATATTTTGGCTCATATCGCTTAAATTAGGCAACGATAAACAATTTTGTTAAAGAACTTATTATTTGTTTTTCGAGTGGAGCACATGTTAAGAATTTCGTTGCAAAACATCTCTTGCCAGTTAGAGGGTTAAATTTTGTTAACGAGCTGCTCGATTAAAAAAGCTCTATTAAATTTTTCAAACGAGCCTTCTCATTTCGAAAAGTTCTTTGTTTGTTTTACTTGCGAGCCTTTTTAGTATGTGCAACTCGTTTCATTTTAGCTTGCGAGCTTTGTTGAAAAATTTATATATTTTTAGCTTGCTCGAGAGCTTTTTCCATCCCTGGTATGTACGTTACAAGTGGTGATTCTGCTGTTGTTGTTATTCAGAATCTGTAGACACTACACTACTGGCCAATTTAGTCTGGTTTGGCAAATCAATTAAATTCAATTAATCTTCACACAACACTTATCCATACATACATTCATTCATCCATCCATACTCCTTCCTAGTGAGACTCGCACTGTGTTGCTGCTTGATTCTGTTAATGAATGATAATGGAATGGGTGACAAAGCATGATATTCTCACTCTTATAAGTTTTTTTTTTAAACAAGTTTTGTGTGGGAATGTATTGTTTGTCATTTCTACATCGTATGATTTGTCCGTTCCGGACTGCAAAAAAAAAGGGTTTTAATTTTCATCATGATTGGCTGGTTAAAAGGAGAACATCAACATTTATGTAATTGACACGATTTATATTTTGAAATGTAATACACTGAAAGAAAACTATAATTTGGTTAATAGGCGATTGATCATCAGTTAGGATTCCTAAATGTACAAACATATCGGAAGTTGAAAGTGTGTCTGCAAATAACATTACACAGTGCAACAAGAAATTTCCGTTGGAATATATCCAAAACGAAATAGAATTTGGCAAAAAACAAAAAAAAAAATAATATTTTGTATACTATAAGGGCACTATTAGAACTCGTATCTACATTCTTTCTGACAGTCAGGCGGCACTAAGGGCTTTAATGTCCTATGAGGTGTCATCTGGTCTGGTCATGGAATGCATTCTGGCTCTTAACCGACTTGGCGGGCGCAATTCGCTTACCTTAGGGTGGGTTCCTGGTCACGAGGGGCATGAGGGCAACGAGAGGGCAGATTGTCTTGCTAAATGCGGGGCCCGAAGGCCCTTTATTGGCCCTGAACCTCTCTGTGGTATACCTTTGGGGTATGTTAGGGAGTAGCTCGGGTCGTGGAGGGAATCAGAATTCTCTCTATATTGGGAAAACTCTCTTGGCCAACGACAGGCTAAAAGATTAATCTCTTTTTCCAGTGCAGGATCGAGGAGACTCTTGTCCCTCGGGAGGGGTAACTTGAGTACCCTTGTGTCTTACCTGACTGGACACTGCAATCTCAGATACCGCCTGCGCAAAAGGGGTCTTTCGGACACGGATGAGTGTAGGTTTTGCGAACTGGTAGCTGAGACATCGAAGCATGTTCTTTGCGAATGTCCGAGGCTTTGTGAAAGGCGTGCCAAGTTTCTTGGCGAACGCTTTGTCTCCCCTTCGGACATTATGAAGGTTTTGCCTAATAGGATTATTGGCTTTATAGGTAGCTTGAATCTTTAGGGTAACTTTAGGCAGCACAAAAGACCTAAGTTGGTCGCGGTGCATAGTGACATATAATCTAATCTAATCTAAATACTATAATACTATTTTGTTCGATGTGTTTCTCAAGCGCCCGGCCGATTGCGATAATTTTTAACACCAAAATGCTTAGGAAAACATAAAACAATCTGAGTAAAGGTTAGTTATCAACACAAATAATATCGCCACCTAAAATGCAAAGGGCTGTAACTCAGAAAATTATTTTTACACTTAGAATACTATGTAGGTAAAGACTACTGCAAATGTAGTTAAAAACAAATGCAATTTCACTTAAAGAAATTACGACTTATATTTCAGTAAATTCAACTAACATTGTCATTTGTTTTTTAATGTTCAAAAAATTAACCACAATTGTAGTAAAAATGAACCACATATATTAGTAAAAAATAAACAAATATTTTTTTTTTTTTTATTTTTTTAAATAACAAAAACCTACTGTAAAAAATTAATGTTAAATCATAAAACAGTCATTTGATGTGGTTTGTTTTTTTAAAATGAAGTACAAGGTTTAGTAAAAAATTTTATTTGTTCTACAAATGACTGACATTTACATTTAAAATAAAGAAACTGTATTATTTTTTATTTTTTTATTTAAAATTTTCATTGTTAGAACAATAAGAATAAAATTCTTTTATAGTTCAATTAATAACATGTAAATAAGTCATAATTAGTTTATAAATATTTTATCTATAGTTAAGGGCTAATAGTTAATTGTAATATATATATTTTTTTTTTTTTTTTAATTAATAATCATATAATTACAAATTATATACTATTACCCTAACCGAGCACTAGCTACTATGGCCTTCGGCGCGTTGTAGCGAAAACAGACCAGTGCCTATGGTGGGAATCGAACCCACGACGCCCGCACAGATAAGCCAGCACGCTACCAACTAGCCTACCGGGGCGCACAATATATATCTAATATTAGAATAATATCTAATATTGTGTTTTTCTCGCACACGTGTTTTCACGCACACTCACTTATTTTTTCCTACTCACAAGCACTCACGTAAGTAAAATTGGGTTTCGCTCACTAATATAATATATATAATTTGTTTTTTTTTTTATATGAAATTGAGATTTAAATAACTAATTGATATTAATTAAGGATAGGTATAAATCGAGAAAAGAATGCTAGGTCATGCATCTAGTTGATGGACCAAATCGTATCTTTGCATACAAATATAAAGGGCTTTTCTGAAATATCAGTCTGTGTAAAAATAACAGGTTACGCATTCGAAGATAGTCGACGAGGTCACATCCAAAAACCTTTGTTCTCCACGGTGATATATGGTTAAACCGGTGCAGTCCATAAACATACCGTGAAATTTGTGTAAAGACTCGGAATCAAGTTTACTAAAGACCTCAGCCGAGTAAGTTATAATCGGCAGTATTAACTGAATTACTAAACGTCTCTTCGTTTCAGTCGGAACAAAATTGGATGACATACGCAAGTTACGAAGTGTAAGGTAGACCTTACGTATCACAATGTTGATATGGTCCCTGCAAGAGAGTGTGGAATTTATGTGGAAACCTAAATATTTAACCTTCTTAACATAGGTAAGAGAAGTATCCCCAAGCATTATTCGCGGCAATTGATTAACACACAAATCCACCTTATACACTGGTAATACCATATACTTCCCTGGATTAAGCCTCAAGTTGTTAGCCTCCACCCAAGAATAAATAGATTTCAAATCCTCATTTAATTTGTTACAAGTGACTTCCCAAGTATCATGATTACCATTTGCAAAGTAAATCTGAATGTCATCAGCGTATGCATGAACCTTTGCATGTTTACACACACCAAATTTATCATTAACAAAAATACTGAATAACAAAGGTCCGATTACTGACCCCTGTGGTACACCCGAATTCATATATCTAAGTATAGATTCCCTTACACCTTCTGCATTCGTCCACACAGATAGCCTCTCATCAGATATACTGCCTCATCACTGAAACCAAAGTAATAAGCCAACTTTCTGCACAGTAAAACATGATCAACCTTGTCAAAAGCTTTTGAGAAGTCCAGCAAGCACATAATCCAGATCATAATCAGGTCTAATATCATCAATTACCTTTAGCGCCGCAGTTGTACAACTATGTTTTTCCCGAAAACCCGCTTGCAATGGCGATAGAGAGTTTTCTCACTCAGATAATTAGTAATTTGTCGAGAAATAAGTCTTTCAAATACTTTAGCCATGGCAGGAAGTATACTTATAAGTCTAAAATCACTGGGTTGCGTTGGAGAGGGAACTTCTGCTATCGGTTATATCCTGCCAATTTTCCATTACAACCCAAACAACTACATATTTTTAAAGCAGAAGTTCTCTGAGTGTATAATTGAGCGAATTGATAAGTTTTAAAACAGTTGTTGCACTCCTTCCGATGAAGAGTTGGTGAAGCTTATTTTGGTTCAACTATAATTTTGATTCATTATTTTACAACGATAAATCTTTAAAAGAATTCACTTATACTTGAGAGTGAATTTAAACAAATATAATCCTTAATTTTTACTGTGTACTCCTTGAAAGTAAAACTCATAAAGTTAAAAAAAATCAATAAAAAACAATTTATCTCCTCCATTTTTTTTTTTAATTTTTATTGCAGTTTTCGTTTTTTTTTTTTTTATTTAACTTCTGGATTCTAAGATTTGTTTCAATTTAATGAAAACATTTTCTCACGCTCGCTCACAATATGGTCAGTGTGACATTTTCGAACTTTTGCATGATTTAAAATTGAAAAAAAACTCGACTCATTCATGTTCCATTAATTAGTGCTACTGAGATACAATAATATACTAAGCGTTTGAAATAAAGAAGCTTTAAGGCAAGTGTTTCGATGCGTTTTTTTAATATTATAGATATAACCAAAACAACAGTAAGCAAGTGCAACAGTACTAGATGTCCATATTTAGGAACAATTTGTACATTAATAACTGACAATGAATAATAAAAAAAAATATATATAAAAAAACTGGGCGCTGTGCTGTTTAATTATAAACTCTGAGAATGCAATCGTTAATAGCAACTACAAACAAAACTATTAAACAATTTCAAACTGAATATTTCATAAGAATTTTTGTATGTGAGGAAAACTACATAAAAAATTAATAATATATAGTGGAATTAAATTGTATAAATGGGTTTAATCGCTTTTGCTGACAGTTGTGGGAATAAAATAAAAGACCTCCAAATTTAATTTTTTTTTTTAATAAATAGGCCAAGTATTTGCAACTGGCGATGTTGAAGGCTTGTAACGACTTATGAGTTATCGAATCACTTAATGCATCTATAAATGCGTTTCTATATTAAAATATGTTTTAGCTCTAATTGATGAAGTTCTACAACTTATTCCAACGTTTTAAGACTCGAAGTATGTTCTAATGGGGTTTAAAGAACATGTTGAACATTCGATTTAAAGCAGCAGTTCTGTCCTCGAAAATATCTAATAATGTAATAAATAAGGTGGCTTTTTACGAGGTAGATAGTCAAGTGGTAAACTCTCTATATTCTCAAGTAAACTCTCTATATTCTCAGAAATATAGAGAGTTTACCATGAAATAAGGAATTGGAGAGTATCTGATGAGAGATCGTTTTTCGATCATAACAAGTTCACTTAGAATACTATGCTGGTAAAGACCACTACATATGTAGTTAAAAACAAATGAAATTTCACTTGAAGAATGGACGACTTACATTTTAGTAAATTCAACTAACACTGTCATTTGTTTTTTACTATTCAAAAATGAACCACAATTGTAGTAAAAATGTGTTATTTTTTAAATACTACATTATTAAATGAATGTAAAATCATAATACAGTAATTTGATGTGGTTAGTTTTTTAAATGAACTACAATTGTAGTCAGAACTAAAATTTCTTCTACAAATGACTGTGTTTTCACTTAAAAATAAAGATACTATATTACAACTCAAACAACTACATTTATTTACAGCAGAAGTTCCCTGAGTGTATGCTTCAGGAACTCTAAAATTACTGACATGATTAAGTTCAATGGAAGTTTCTAGTTTTGGTAACCGGTCTCGAACAATTGGTAGGCATTCTTCAAAATGTGGTGTTTAAAGTCTCCTGCCCTCAGGCTAGAGCGAAAAAAAACTGCCCTTAATAGTGGAGTAAGGAAATCTTTGACCTAAGCAAGGAAGTGCGAAAAACTTAAAAGCCATAGAGGTAAGTCAAAGCACACATAAAAGGATAATATATATATGTATATCTTTTTTTCTAAAGAGAACCAACACTCAGGAAATTCTTCCTATTAATTAATATATTGCTTTTTTGAAAAGGGGATAGTGGAGAGATGAAAGGTGGGGAAAGATGACGGTCTGGCAACACTGTAATTGCAAGAGTTGATAAGTCTTAGTGGCGATCAACGCCACCTGATGGAGAGTGTGCGAAATTTTTGAAGCTTTTTGGTTCATAGCTCTGATTCATTATTTTACTTCGGTGGGGGTTAAGTGCTATGGGAACACCGAAGGTTAAATATTAAGCTGCCAAAACAAAGAGTGCACTTGGTGGCCATAACGCTCATTAGGATTCCCCTAGTATCCCCCAAATTAACATGAAATAAAAATATAGAACACTATCCCAGATTTATTAGTTAGTCACCGGTTTCTTCATTTCTGTACACTCACAAATCAAATGCTTTGCTATACATTTCTCTAATACAACTGAGAGCGATACGTACTCGTTTTACACCAAAGGCCTTTTAATTGCGAAGACTTTTGCTGAAAAAAACTCCCGGAGCTGCATTGGGAGCAGAATGGGCAGTTCGCCAGAATAAGCTCCAGATCTTGCCCTCGTCTCCATCTTCGAACTGCCCATATATACTTCGATTTAAACTCTCAGAATAACATAGCCGGGTGGCCCTGTCCTCCCTGTTCGGAAAATCACCCAAATTTCGTAATCTGTAAGCATACTTACACTATTACAAGAAAGCTATCTCAGCTGAAAAAAGAACTCTTAGAGAGAGTTATTCTAGTGTATCGAAAACACTATGGACACTGCAAGACCAACCCAAATTCTTGCTAAGAAGCACTAAAATCTACTACTCATGCAAAACAAGATCCCGGATTTATATCGGAATAGTCTGAAACGTCTTTGAAGAGTCTTTTAAACAATTATTTCAGAATATACACGGACGCCTCCACAAACGAAAATTTTCACTTTTCTACACCCATAACCCCTTGGATAATGAGAAAGAAATATTTACAATGCAAAGTTTTGCTTGGGAAGTTGAAAGCCTCAAAGAAGTCTAATTTGACGCCACTGAACCCTTTAGTTGTTACAACCAAGAACTCGATTTTCACAACCCTAATTATGTTATTCCACCTGAAATATGGGCTTTTTTGTGGCAACCCAATTCACGGTTGCAGCAACCGAACGAGTTAGTTGGCGTCAAATTCGCTTGGGACAACAAATGTTTTTACCTGTCTGAACCCAAACGGTATATAGATTCACATGACAAGTACACACTCACATAACAA
>CM037854.1:198761128-198781598 GCA_021234595.1 Delia radicum
TTAAAAAACATAGCTTTCGAATAAATTTTGAATAGCGGATAATATAATTTAAAGCGAATAATTTAAGAAATATTTATCTTAACAAACATTTTTCGAAAATTTATCAATTTTAGGAAAATTTTACAAAAAAAATCTAATTGAAAAAATAAACTCAAAGTTATGTTAAAAAAATAACTGAAATTCAAAAACATCTATTAATCGCTTTTCACGATATGAATGCTGGAAAAGTTGCATATTTATTTGAAAAAAGTTGCATATTTATTGGGAAAATTTAAAATAACCACTTTCAAAATAAATACTTTTCAAAAACGGTTGTACATGAACATTAAAGATTTGAGAAAAATTGGAAAGCTTTAACCAGTATCGACCAAACTTCTCGATTTTTAAAATTTTTCTTAAATTGCTTTAATAAAAATTATGTTTATTAACTTTGGCATGTTGAGCACGAATATCTCAAAATATCCAGTTTACGAGATATGGCTAGTTGGTTTTTAACCTCTCTACTGCGTAAGACGTACATAAACGTTTTATATAAACTATATTCTGTTGCGTAAGACGTATATATACGTCCATTCTGCAAGTGTTTTAAGGAGTAATTTTGTCGCAACAGACGAAGATTTTTCATTTTGATTACGCAGTTAAGTAGTTAAAAAAAAATGTAGTTCTTTTCTTCATACCAGAAATTTTTTTTAAAAAAATATCCCAATTTTTTTATGTTTGCGATAGTAAAGTTGACGAAACGACTTTTCATTTGAGCATAAATATACCATTATAAAATTGAGGATACACTGAAAGTAAAGTCATCAAAAATTTTTTCTGAGCCAGAAAATATTCTGTCAGGACGGTAAAAATTGCTAGTGTGAGCAAAATATTTTGCTGAAAATCAGCGAGATGATTTTTAGCAACAAAATTAGTAGATTCAGCAAAAGTTTCGTTAACACTTAGTTGATTAACAATTAAAAAATATTTGCTAAAGTTGAAAAACCTGTTACTTCAAATTTGTTTGCTTTTTTTCTAATAATGTTTAAAAAATGTTTGATAATTTTAAATTAATTTAATATACAGGGTAACAGAAAAGTTTGTTACCGAAACAGTAGTTGATAATGATTAAAAAATTTAAAATTTCAAAAATTTAAAATTTAACAAACAATTAAAATTAAAATTTTTATTGGAAACAACAACACTCAGGGAACTTCTGCTTTAAAAATATGTAGTTGTTTGGGTTGTAAACAGTTTCATTATTTTTAATGTAAATGTAAGTCATTTGTAGAACAAATAAAGTTTTTAACTAACATTGTAGTTCATTTGAAAAAACAACTCACATCAAATGACTGTTTAATGATTTTACATTCATTTTTTACAGTTGTTTTTTGTTATTTAAAAAAATAAAAAAAAAAAAAATTTGGTTTATTTTTTACTACCATGTGGTTCATTTTTACTAAAATGTTAGTCATTTTTTGAACATTAAAAAACAAATGACAATGTTAGTTGAATTTAATGAAATGTAAGTCGTCCTTTTTTTTAATGAAATTTCATTTGTTTTTGACTACAATTGCTGTCGTCTTTACCACCATAATTTGCTAAGTGAACAAATGTGTCAGTTAAGGTCCCAGTTTGCAGCTAACGGATCATTGTGAAAATGGGGCTAAATCGGTTAATTTGAAATTTTTGGGTTAAACTGAGAAATACTTTAATTGGGCACTAAGAAATTTTATCGGCGTACAAATATCTCGGAAACATAAAATTCACATAGGAAAATAGTTCTGCTTTTCGAAAACAAAAAATTCTAAATTAATATTTAAAATATTTCTAGGATAGAATAAAAAGACGCCATTTTTAGTGAAAATTAAATTGCAATATCTAATAAACCTTTAGTCCGATTTCAAAATTTTAAAATGAAAATTATTCAAGTTTGAGGCCATACTCTATATTTCTTTATTAGGATATTGTCCTAACAAATAATCTATAGAGTTTTTGTTTTCAAATTTATTCTTTGACCCTTTCAGGAATGTGTTGATAGATCTATTTCGGGAATTTTTTAGGTTAATCTTCAGCATTCCAAAAATAATAAAAGTGGTGTACCACAAGACATATTTTTATGAAAGCAATTTAAGGCAAATTTTTAAAAATCAAGGACTTTGGCCGCAAGGCTCCAGTGTTAACGCTTCCCAATTTTTCTCAAATTCGCACAACATAACTTTTAGACCTAGTACTACAATAACAATGTAAGTAACATTTGCACTTTTGAAATGACGCACCAAAACCCCGGGACACGTAAACTTAATTTTGGGTCGTAGAATCCAGTGGTACACTCCGTTTGAATAGGTTAGGTCAAAATAAAAAGATATCTCAATTTAAAGTTCGCATTGACTCAAGCGTTTTTTTTTTTTGCTGTATTTTAAGGAGAAAAACATCGAATTCTCTTTTGAAATTACTTTATTTATTGTTTATATGTCGAAACTCAAGCTAACAAAGATGGATGTCAGTGATTTAGACACGGCATAGGGAAGTAAGTTACATTTAACATCTGTTTTTTAAAAAATTTAAAAAAAAAACTGTTTTTTGAAAAAGTGAATAATTTGTATGCTCTAATAAAACAATTTAAGTGGCTTTGGAATGCGGTATCAATGACGCTCGTAGCTTAAGCCGTTAAAAAGATATGAAATATTATGTACGACTACTTTTTAAAGTTTTCGAATATTTTTCATATTTTGAAACGCAATATTTCAAGATCCGCCGGAATTAGACGAGTTTATAGTTACATAATGTACACCTTCCGTACCAAGTTTGGTTCAAATCAGAAGGGGCTGAGGAAACCGAGTTGTTGATTTTTTATGTTTTCAGACAATGGTAGCACGTGAACACTGAAACTGTGAATTCCTCACACAGAAAAATAAAGTGCTAACCGAATTGAAAACTGAATTTTGGTAGCTACAACCAATAAAATGGGCTAGTACAGATAAATTAATATGCGATTTCTCAATGTTTTTTGTGTTACAATTAACATTCAGTTGTTTTAACCGAATTTTGTTGTGAAAATCAATATTCAGTTGTTCCAACCGATTTCGGAAGTAGTAAACTGAATTTCAGTTGGCAAATGGCAAAATTTTCTCTGTGTGTTTTTATGCTATTTGTACGGTAATTAAAATAATATCTTTCAGCTCGATGTACTAAAACTATCGCCGATATAGTTTTTAACTTTTTAAAGATTTTCAAAATTTACAACAGAAAAAAAGTGACAACAACCAATAACTTGAGGGTTACATGGTCAAGTTTTGAAGTTTTAATACACTCACACTTTTTTACCAATACACTCACACTTTCTAAAATTGAAACGAACTTGCTTCAGATTTCTCTTTCAAGTGGAGTGTATCAATTTACATTCAAGAAAACAGCTGATTACAATTCTTTTGAAATTGTTTTTGTTTTTCCTTTCAAAATATTGAAATTGCTTTCAACTTGCGTGCAGCCTACGTAACAGCGGTCAATTTTTACATATTTTGACAAACAGTATATGTAAAAGACTATCAAGAAAATCTTGATCGTGTGACTGCAGTGTAAGTTCCGTTATCACAACTAAATTCAAATTTAATATCTGAATATTTTGGTTGTTGCCACTAAAATTCAGTTGTATTGCCTGATACTTTGTTGTAACAACCGATTGTCGTTGTAGTAACTGAATTTAAGTTGGAAATTTTTCCTCTGCGTTCTTTGGTCTAATAATTATTTCATTTGAGAATTGGTGTTGTTGTATATTTAAATCGGAAATCATAAAATTGTTACACATACCCAGAAAAAGGATTGGGTGGAACTCGGTCGAAACTACTAACATTTATTTGATAGGATTTTTTTTTATTTGGAACTACCATTAATTAATTAACCCAGGAATATATTTGATTGCTGCAACCAATCATTCGGTTTGCATTAAATTCGGTTGTCACTACGAATCAGTTTTCTCGGTATTGAGATGACAGGGTAAAATACTTTAATTATTTATGTATTTTAAAAATTATTTTGATTCGTTATTCATTCGATTAATCGAATAATTTTGAAAAATTAATCGCTTTATAGTTCGGGTAAAAAATTGTTTGATCATTTAATCGAACAAAATAAAAACCCTAATAAATGACTACCCTAATACAATATCCATATTTTTTTTGCATTATAAAATCCTCCCATATTTGTATGAATGTATTATTGCAAATATCCTTTTATGGTAAAACATGTCTGTCACTTTATTTCTTTTTTTTTTTACCTGTTTGTGTCTTTTTTCTCATGTTTTTCATTTTCAATTTCAATTTATTGAAATTTTTATATTATATTGACCTCAAGCACGTTTATCTAAAATTGCTGTATTTTTGAAAATATAATAAATTTAACTAAATATTACCCTTTTTCAATAAATATATTTGACATGTCAATTGTATGCAGATAATATGTCTGGAATATATAGTTACAATAAATAAATGTGAATCATTAATAGTTTTTTAAATTTTAGAAATTACTACGGATTATAAAATGGGGTGAAATGATGCTAAAAAGATTCGAATTTATCCAAGGTACTTTTTATGTTAGTTGAAACTCTTTATTTTTTTTAAAGACAGAAAATTTTTTTTTTAATATTGTGTAAGCTGTTGCAAAAGTTTCCCCAAAACAAATTTAAATTCCAAAAGTTAAAATTTGTCTTGAGAAAACTTCTTTTCCTTTTGCAAACATGTATTTTATATAATTTTGGCACGATGAACACAAATCTGGAAATCGCAAGTGGATAGTTTTCGAGATATTTTAAATTTTAAATTTTCATTAAACATCCTGTTTTTAACAGTATTTCGGAAGAATAGTTTCTCTCTTATTTATATTTCAGGTCTCAGGGGCTGTGACCCTAAAAGTCAATTGGTAACTTTTTGTATCGATTTGAGTTCATATTGATCGACAGCAGCGTTTTAATAGATATAGCTTTTTAAATATTCCATTTTCGTTTTCCTATTCCTCCGGTGTAGTTGATATTTTATATACTCTGCGGGAAAGGGAAAGGGACCTATCACTGGACACAGCACGTTAATGGTTCATTGTGGTAGTGACCGGCTCTCTGTGACATGTCTTAGCACCGGTCAAAAAGAACATGTCCCAAATAACCCCAAAGAAGAACTAACGCAAAAGAACATGTCCTGGAACTATCACCAAACAACATCACAGAACTACAGACCTTTAATGCAATATTTCAGAGAGGTCGGTCACGACGCTCTGTGACACGTTAATCCCCGACAGGGAACCATGGTTAAATGGGATCTTCTTGGGGAACCACTTTTACACGGTTGGATCGAAACTGGATGGGAAAACGGGTCTGGGCTTCTGTGACTCTGACTTCAATCAATGATATTGTGATTTTCACGGATAGCCAAGCGGCCAAATCATTAGCCAATGCGGGGACGCATTGGCTAATGATTTGGCTAGGGGAGGATCTTCCCTGGAGTTAGTCACTTTGGGGAACGCTAAACCTTTTCGAGCTCTCAAGGCGGAGCTGGTGGACTGAGCTTACACCATGTATATGACCATCCGGGAGAATGCGGGTGTTGGCAGGACCACAAGTATTCTCTGGGGCAACCCGGACAAGACGAGGTAAGTTTTGAATCTTAGTAGGAAGGAACTGAGTCTTTTGATGGAAATCCTCACGGGACACTCGACACTAAGGGCCCATCTCCACCGTACTGGTAGGGCGGACTCGAGAGTGTGCAGGGCCTGTATGGAGGACGAGGAGACCTTGGAACACTATCTCTGTGAATTCCCGGCATTTGCCGTGATCCGGGTCGAAATACTATCCAGTGACCCAATATCCACATTGGGGGGATCTTATGGTCATAGTATGGAAGAAGTTGAGGAGTTTCGTCAGTGCGACGGAGTTCCTGGGGTAGGAATGTGACATAGGACCGATTGTTTAGAGCGCGTAACAAGCCGACATTCTGGCTTAAGTGTAAAAGTCTCCAGGGACTTGAGTCGGATTAGGGAAGCATTTTCCTTTTTCCGAATCCTCTTTTCGACCTAACCTAACCTAATGCAATATGTTTTAGCCAATACTACTTTTTTCAGAGTTGCAAAGACACTTAAACCGGTAACGTGATAAGCTCTTCAGGATCCTGTCTAATTTTCGGCTACGACAGGCCTGGTATTTTATGACCCATCACTTGATAGATGCTTTTAAACCGATCACGAGGAAGAAACTTTGGGAACCAGTTCTGTTTTTACCTACCACGGGACTAGTACTTTCATACACATCACGTGATAGCAATCACGTGGTACGAACTTTGGGAATCGATCTTGTACCACATGACTGGTACTTTCAGATCAATTACGTGTTAAATACTTTTATATCGATCACATGATAGGAACTTTGGGAATCCATCTGTTTTCATCAACCACAGGACTGGTACTTTCAGACCCATTACGTGATATATACTTTTAAACCGGTCTTTTCAACCTATCACATGATATGTTTTAACGTATACCGAGACAATTCCCAACTTCCCATTGACCCTTTTTCCCCACAGGGCACTTCGTGCAAGCCCGATTAAAAAAGAAGTATTTATGGTATTGTGTTTTTGTCATCTTAAAATATATTATAATATATGTTTATATATGGTAGCATTCATATCCATATATTATTATATATATCTTATGTGGTAACATATATAACGATATATTGTTAAATATTAACCTTTATAAAATAAGATATTAAGCATATATGCTAAACATAATAATATATAATATGTATATATTGTCATATATAATAATGCATTCTCATATATAAGACAATATGTAATCATATATGATAACATTTAAGCTATATAATTTAAGATACATAATATATGCAGTCTTATAAAAAAATATTTTTGTGTAGTATATAAAATATGCTTATGTATGGTGCAATTCAAGATATAATTATATATGCCATTAAGATTAACAATTTAGTTTGAGATATGATTATATATGGTTCAATTTCTTTAATATTTTCCATGCGTAAAAGACGTAACTATGTATTGCAATATATAACCCCATATATAATTATATGCTCAAAAAATTTTTCTTTAATTTTTTTTTTATATTCTTATTAAAAGTAATATAAATGAATCCAATTTAATTTGAAAACATCTTTTTCTTTCCACCAAAAATAACCTAATCTAAATTCATCCCTAATCTAAATGATCTAACTTAATCCGGTAATATATATGAGGTATCTAATCGAATATTACTGGATACCCCAATATAGAGATAAACTTGAATAAGAATAAATATCGATATATATTAAATGAGATCTGATTTTGTATTTGAGATGTAAATTTTTTTTTGAACGGGAGTACAAAATCCGTAAAATTAACTTTTCTGACCGATTAGAATAGTTGACCTTTGATTCGCTGTAGTTAAAAAATCTACCAAATTAACTCGTACCTTTTTCACCAATTAACAATAATTATTAAAAAATTAAAACTTTCAATTGAGCTAAAATAACTCAAAACTTAATTAAAGGTTGCTGGCTCCGTTTAACCATACCAAATGAAGGAAAGGTAATATATCATCAGTATATTTAAAAATAGACATCTTTCATCGTAGTTTAAGAAATAATAACATTTTGAATAAATTTACATTACACTTCAAATAGCAGATAGAAAAGTTTACGTTTAATAAATACACTTAAAAGCAACAAAAAAAACTAGCACTGAAAGGATAATTCAAGGAAATGAAACGCCTTCTCCTGCTCTACTTACCCCTTGTGGCAGTCAAAGTTTTTCTTCTTAAGTTGGTTTTTTTTCCTCTAAAAACGTAAGAAACATAATTGAAAGTTCAAAAAGTTGTAGCGCAAGAATATAAAGACAATAAAATAACATTTAAAATAAACTTTAACAAAAGGCCTTGTAGTATTAAGTAAGATATTTGAAATATTGGGAGGCGGGTTTAAAACATACAAAATGAGTTCATCCTGCAACGTAAAATATGAACTTTATACAAAAAACCAACGGGTGGTTCTCAACGTAACATCTACCACAACCCAGTTAGACTCAACCCAATTTTGCTTTATCATTTGTGGCAGATGCTGCTGGTTGCTATTGTTTCGTCGTCGTGGTAAAAATGTAAATCCCCAGGATGCCATGATTAAGTCATAATAACTAAAATATATTCACACTTGTCTTAAATTGAAGTTTAATTTGTTTTTACAAGCTCAATTATGGCATTTAAATGGAAATTTGGGTTGAGTACAACAACAAAAAAAAAAAAACAAGAATCCTTCGAAGCAGTTTGTATCAAATCCTTTTAGAATATACGACTACAATGCTACACAAATGCGTTGGTAGATTTGTTAAAACAATTTTATTGTAAGTATTATTTAGCGTGCATATGTTTAAAATGTCGTTTTAAATTATTTAAAAAATATATAAAAAATTTACTTTGTCTGTAAGTTTGGTTGAAAACAAATCATCTACAATGATACAAATTTGCATAAATACAATTAACAACAGTTGTTAATATGCGTTATTTTATGCGTATACTTAATATTATTTAATTACTTATACGCTTCTTGTATTATAACTCTGTTCGGGTTCTTGCCTTCCATATTCGCCTCAATTTCAAAGCAATTTAAAAACCAAAAATCCAGTTATCCGTTTACTAGGACACTTTTTAATAGTGTCTGACCGAAAATTTCGGACAAAAGAAGCGCTGATTGGTCGGTATTATTGACAAATTTAGTTTATGGCTAATTGAACGCGAATTCAATTCGTAAATTCGATTACTACAACTAAAATAGATTGGTATAACTGAATTTGATTCACAACAAACAAAACATTCAGGAATCACATTGAAATTAAATATTTAAACATCAAAATTTGGTTGTCCATTTGTTTTTTCCGTAAATTATTAGTGATTTGTGACACTGATCCGCAAACTACATTACAGACATTTAATATACTAATTTTTAAGGCGATAAACTAGAATATAGGAGATGGTGAGGTGCGGAAGGTGGTAACAAGAGATACTCCACATAGAATGTGGTCCTTTCTCCTCTTCTGTAGAAACTTGTAATCAATTGAATTCCCGATTTAAGTTATTGAGAGGACAGGATCGAAGGTTGTGGCATACGACGTTGTGCTACTTATCAGAGGAGAATTTTTCAAACGGCTTGTCAAACGCTTTTGAAATTGTTCGTTCCACCAAATATTCCGCCGAATGGTACGTTTGTACTTACTGGTTTACATGTTACTTGCTGAGACTATCTACATTGGGAAAAGAGAACGGTATGGAAGTCAATCCGGTAAAAATCGTAATAAGTTTGTTTTGGATGAAATGCACTGTGGAGGAGTTTGATTTTTCTGCTCTTCAATTTCGATGAGAATTCGGTAACCACAACCGAACCTTTTAGCTAGCAATAAATTCGGTTATTAGCACGAATCTGCCTTCCTTTTGAAATCATATTTCTGCTACCGACTGTCACAGCAGGCGGGTTGGGAGGGATGACCGGCATCTTGTCGATGATCATATACGAGGCGGTTTCAAAATAAGCCGACCTGACGTATTTGATGAAAAGTGGCAACCTTTTAAAACATGTGTTTTAAGATTCAAGGTGCCACGTTGTTTAGTTTAGTTTAGTTTTTTTTTTTTTTTTTTTTGGAGTCATTAAAAATTAACGACCTCAGTGAATTTGTAAACAAGAATAAAATTAGTCACCGTTGTTTAATTTCATACTTTCATTTTAAAGGTCTTAGTCCAACCAATTTTAAATTCGAGATAAATTCTACTCTGGGGAAGTCTGCTCATTCGTTTACGACTATGAAATATTTTGCAGACTTTAAAGTCTGTACGAGCTACGAGCGTGAGCTAAAATGACCGAAAATTTGGATAAATATGCTACGAACCTAAGTCAAAGAAACAGTCATAGCGTGGGCTGCAATGGTAAAATCGTGTCCAAAAAGGTGAATACATTTCCTTCTGAAGGCAAGGTCATTTCCCTCTGCCAACCCTGTAAAGTTTATTATACAATTTGTTTTGTTTTTTTATTTGAAAGTTTTAAACATTAAACAAATGAAAAGAAGTTTTGACTGTTTATAATAAAATACTATTTTATAAATATACACCCAGAAAACAGTCTCGGTAATAGCAACCGTATTTGTTGCCAATCGAATGCTTCGGTTGTTGTGACCGGATGTGATAACAGTAAATCGGTTAAAGTAACAGAAATTCTGTCACTACAATAGAATTGCTATTGCTTAAATAGAAATTCTGTGATAGCTGCAAAAAAGTTATATAGCAAGAACCAAACCATGCGATTGGCTACAAATACGGTTGCTACTACCGAGTCTGTTTTCGTGGTGTAGGAATATTTTACGAAATAAATAAATAAATAAATACGAAATTTGAGAAGAAACGAAGAAACAATTGTTAATTTCCATGCACTTAGAATACTATGTAGGTTAAGACCACTGCAAATGTAGTTAAAAACAAACGAAATTTCACTTAAAGAAAGGACGACTTAAATTTCTGTAAATTCAACTAGCATTGTCATTTGTTTTTTAATGTTCAAAAAATGACTAACAATTGTAGTAAAAATTAACCACACGGTAATAAAAATAAACAAACGTTTATTTTTTTATTTTTGTCAATAACTAAAAATAACTAAAAAATAAATGTAAATTCATGAAATAGTAATTTTATGTGGTTTGTTTTTTAAATGAACTACAAGGTTAGTAAAAAATTTAATTTGTTCTACAAATGACTGACGTTTACATTAAAAATAAAGAAATGTGCTACAACCCAAACCACTACATATTTTTAAAGCAGATGTTCCCTGAATGTACCTGCAAACACTCTTAGTGTACGTATATATAAAATACGAAGCGTATTATGAATCCCCCATTATTTTGTTATTGCTTTTAAAAGATTTATATGTAAAATATAAAAAATATTGTATTGTTAATAAGCGAAAGAGTTATAGGAGAAGGAATAAACCTCTACGGTAGTCTTTACTCTAAAATTAATATGCAGTCGTTATTTTGGCCGCATTTTCACTCGCAGCAAGAAATTCTGGGCGACACTTAGACAACCATTCTAAAAAATAACTAGCCAACAATAATGTACTTTGTTAACACTTGTTTTGAGTAGTTATTTTAGTACTTTCATAAACAACTACTAAAAACAGTAATTTTGCAGTAAACAGTTAATTTTTGTTAGTTGTTTAAAAAAAAAAAGAAGATTATGTCGAGTTTATAAAAATTCTCATTTAGTTTATAAAGGGTCCGCCATCTAACGTTTTTTTTTCAACTAGTGCTTATTTCGTGAATGGTAACACTTAGCTCATGTCTGATTTGACAGATAATTAGTTTTATCCTTCCGCTGAACGAATATGGTTGTGTATACGCTTGAACAACGCTGGGAAATATTGCGACATTACTTTGAAAATCATGGTAATGTTGCAGAATGTGTGCGAAAGTTGCGTACGGATTTTGGAAGAAGAGAAGCACCGTCAGCTCCGTATGTTCGTTATCTTGTGAAAAAAGTGAAAGAAACTGGAATCCTCATCGATAAACCAAAGCGTGAAAAGCCAAAAACAGTGCGTACACCCGAGAATAGCCAGAGACAATTGACGCTTTAAAGGACAATATTCGTGAAGCCATTGGTGAAATACAGCTACACACAATCGATAATGTGCTTAAAAATTGGACCGATCGTGTAGGCTACTGCATGGCCAGCCGAGGCTGCCATTTGAATGAAATTATTTTCCATTATTAACCGGAAGGATTGTACCTTCAAATAAAAAAAGAAATTTGAGAAAATATTCAGTAGTTTTTTTTATAGCATTTTCAAAAAAAAAAAAAATTATTTGGCGGACCCTTTATATGTTATATATTATTTATTAATATGCTCATAGTTTGCAACGTAATAACTGCAATACCGTTTGGAATTTTATTTTATTTTGTATTTTAAATAGGATGTAGGAAATAAATTTTTTTTTGATAATTAAAAAAAAAAAATTTTTTAAATGTTTTACTTTTAAATTTTAAAAATTAAAACCAAAAGTTTATTTTTCGATCTTTTATCATACATTATGATGTGAGCAAGATTATTCGAGTTCAAGATCATTTGTTTTTTGTTAAAAAACCGTGCAATATTTATTTTTTACTCAAAAAGTTTTTGCCCGCTTTCTTATAGCAGTCTTTATCTACTGACAGGTCCTTACATGTTTCATTTCGCGTCACCGAAAATCATCAGAGAACCAATGTAGAAGGGCTAGAATTATTCTACCCAAATTTTGAAGGGAAAAGATCAACGCTTTACCCGTATTGTTATATTTACTCGATGAGAAGTAAAAACAAAATTGGAAGAATTGAACTAATTCAAATCAAAAATAAAACATTTTTAAGTAATAAACATTGTTCGTGTATAGACTAGAATCTCTAGTCATAATACACTGTGTTTTTATTGTTATTAATAAACAACAACACTTTCTGACTATAGTATTAGGACCATAAATCAGTTTTTGCCGTACTCTGCAATTTTAAATGTTTTACTTTTAAATTTTAAAAATTAAAACCAAAAGTTTATTTTATACGGGTAAAGCGTTGATCTTTTTCCTTCAAAATTTGGGTAGAATAATTCTAGCCCTTCTACATTGGTTCTCTGATGATTTTCGGTGACGCGAAATGAAACATGTAAGGACCAGTCAGTAGATAAAGTCTGCTATAAGAAAGCGGGCAAAAACTTTTTTGAGTAATAAATAAATATTGCACGGTTTTTTGTTTAACAAAAAACAAATGATCTTGAACTCGAATAATCTTGCTCACATCATAAAAAATTTTTTTGTTAAAAAATATTATTAAAATACCAAAAAAAGTAGTTTTTACAATTTATGTAGTCGTTTTCAGTTCATTATTATTGTTTTGTTGCTCGTTTTTATGGTTTATGCATTCATTTAAGGCTAGTTGTTTTTGACCGCTTGGAAAGTCGTTTTTACTGCCATTGTAGTTGTTTTATCAATAGTTAAACATGACTACATGTTTAGTCATTTTTATGACAAATGTAGTCTCTTTGACTACATTTGTAGTTATTTTAACTGTAATTTTTTGTCATTTCTACCTGAGTGTTTGATTCGGAATAGTATTTGGTCAAAATCGATTTTGGGCTACTGACTACTGACATGCATTTCCATGAAATTCGTGGCCCTAGTGATATTTATTCCCAATGTTATCATGTTAATTCTGGAAAGTTTGTGCTCCTAAAAATATTATTAACATTTTGTAATAAGTAAATAGTTGACCCTTTGATTGTTAATTAATTTTTATTAATTTGGCTTAAGGTCATTTAATAAAATTAAAAACGAATGTTTAAATTTTTATTATTTATTTATTCTCCTCTTCAATATTTCGACCTACGTCGTAGGTCATTTTCAAGAAATCTATTAAAAATATAAAAAATACAATTAACATTAATAAATTAATTTTCACAAAACAATTTTTTTTTAAAAATATAATTTAAAAAATTTTTTTTTTTTTTTAATTATTACTTTTGAATAATAAATAACACAACAAAATACAATTACGTTGTTTACTGTTTAAAACCTTTGTTCTTATGCTATAAACACATAGACGACTGCAGCTACACGACTACAGCCTGTCAAAAATAAAATACACACGTTTATATGAAAACGATTATTTTGGCACCAACACAACTACACGACTACCCGACTACTTTTGCCGCTGTAGTCAACTTAGGTTAATTTCTATTTTTGTTGGCTGCAAAACAAAAATAGTGTTGACAATAAAACAAATATGTAACAAATTAGTGCTTAAAATATTTTATTTTGTTAAACACAAAAAACGTCGCAACATCAAATGGTATAATTGCATTAATATTCAAGAGGGGTTATATAAATTTATTTTCACGTTATAATAATGTATTATAAATAAGTAATTGTATTTTAAGTGAACTTTATATACGTGTCTACAACCAAGCATGTTGTTCTATTTTAATAAAGAAAAAAGATGTAATTGGCACTACTGAAACAAAAATTCATTTGTATCAGGGATGTTAAATGGAGTTTTCAATTTTGTACCAACATCCAAAAAAAATTGTACTTTTTGGACGTTGACGGTACCATTTTTTTTAAATTTATTAAAACAATAAAAAAAAAATACATAAAAATTCTCTTGTACAGAAAAAAAACAAAACCTTCCAATAACATACATTATATGTATGAATAAAATAAGGCATAAAAAGTCTTATGAATATATCATGGAATTATTTGTTTAGTTAATAAACTATTTGGAATTTCTACATCATAGCAGCATAAATTTGTCGCTCTTAACCAATCCTTAGTCTGTATGAGACTTGATAATGTTGGCTAATGTAGTCTGTTTCTTTCCTTAGTTTTTATTATATTTTGAAAAGAAAAAAACTCTTTCCACATTTGCAGACCAGTGTGGAATGGATAAAATTCCAGCAACGACTAGAAATGTCTGGAAACATATTGACATTCAGTTCATTTTGAAAATTAGCTACTACCGACCAAAAACTACAAACGTTTAATTTTTTAACGACTTCAGTTAAAAAAATTTTAGTTTTTACTCTGGCTCAAGTAATATTTTTACTAAGAAGACAAGAATGGAGCAAAATTAATGATTAATCGGTTTTTTGTTAAAGTTCTGCCTATTATGGAGGGTATAACTTTTCTAAAACATTGGGTTCTGATGAGATCTTTAACCAGATCGAAATACTAGTATTAACCTAGCTAATATGTTTGATTTGCTTTATTTTTGTAAATATACGGAGGTTGAGAGCTCGTTCTAAATTAAACATATATAAGATTGTTTGGAATTTTCTTTCATTTCTTTAACAATAATTTAATTTTCGTTTGAGTTTGAATTTTAACGTCATTTTCAGACAATTGCAGTTAATACTATAATTAATATGCAATTTTATTTAATTTAATTGTGAAAGGCGTGGTAGAGAAGAATGAGTGTATTTTCCTAAAAATCATAACTACATTGCAAATATTCAATTTTTCTGAATCAGACTGCGCAGTTTCTGGTATTGAACGTTCGTCAGTGACCCTGTTTTTTTTTTTGAATTTTTGAATAATGTAATATTTGTTATGTTTTTATTTGTTCGATTGCGTCTATATAAAATTTTTCTGTGCAATCACTGACCGTGGTATAGATAAACTGATTTCTAATGCCACATGCACTCGCACTACACGTTAGACAGAGCGCTTTAGCCCTCTGAGCTAAAGTTAGGTCGAGTTTTGTTGTGATTAAAACTAGTTTTATTCAATACACGGTGTTTTTGTTCTTGCATACATAATCTCAGAAGTACAACTCCAACAACACAACAGTTCTATTTTTACAAACTCACCTCACTCTAATGTCCACTGTTTTCCCATATGTTATAAGTGATGCCATATCTATATATCAATTTTCACTTCTTCAGAATTTTAATAAATTCAAAATAAAAGTGAAGTTGGCTTCAACAAGTGTCAATATATGTAAGAGCTGCCAGATAAATTTTGTAAAAAATCGTAAATTTTTAATCGATATTAAAAAAAAAAAAATTGCCAACTTTATTCTTCAAATCCTTAAAATGATGATAAATCGTAAAATCTGGCGGATATAGTCGCATATATTTTAAGAGCTCATTACATAAAACGAATAAATGCAATGAAAAAGGACACAATAACAATTTGTTTGCTATACTAAAAATTCAAAAAGGGGAAAAATTAAAAATTTTTAAATTGTACCAAATGAGTCGCGGTAGTACCACGGTACTTTAGAAGGTCATAATGTACCAAAAAAAGTACAATTGTACCAACTTTAACATCCCTGATTTGTATAAAAATATATTTTTAAATTGAATCGTGATCAGCTGTTTACTATGCTGCTGTCGTTTCCAAAATAATAAGTAGCTGACCACACGGCGACGATTGCAGTCAACGGCATTTGCAGTCGTGTAGCTCTGCAGTCTGCTGTGGTCTATGTGTTTATAGCATTATTGTTTACATTTTACTCTATGTTTGTCTATCGAGTGCCTGTAGATTTGAGCACACTTGTCCGTATCAATTTTATAATTAAGTCTCTTTTCATTAGATCAAAGTAATCCAAATATTCATTTTCTGTGCACAATTGTGCTACAAAAACAATAAAAAAACTCACACCGACGCTTGTTCTCTTCTATTTCAGTTTGATTTCAGTCGTTAATTGAGTGTTAACGTGGGCACATGTGCGGATGCTTACTGCTTTTTTTCAGCTTTATTGTTTTTTCAGCTTTGATTTAATTTCAAAATAAACCAGCAAACAAAATAGTATAATGGAAGACAGAAATTTTTGTTTTGTCATTAAAAATGCTTTTGGTAACATGCAATGCATTTTATGTTACCAAACATTTAAAACAAAGTAAACATTTTCAATTAAAAGGCATTTTGACCTTTTTCACAAAGAAATAAATAAATTAAAAGAGGAAAAAAGGAAAATGTTTTTTCTTGAGCAAAAAAAAACCTTTATATGCAAAAAATTAAAGAATGGGTTCTGCAAGAAGAGCAAAATGATGAAATTTTGCTAAATAAAAAATTAAAAATGGAGATTTCAAGCCAAATAAGCTTGGAAATCGCTCAGCAAGGCAGACCATTTATGGATGGAATGCTAGCAAAAAATATTTTACAAAAACTTTTCAAACGTTAAATTATAGAACAGATTTCATAAAGTCAATTCCCTTGTCACCCCAAACTGTGGCTAGGCGTAGTGCCCAAATAGGAAATTCTTTGGAGTCTTCTATTAAAGAAAAATTGATAAATTGTAAATTTCTTTCGTTTTGCTTAGATGAAATTACAGTATTTAATAACCCTTATAACTGTGATGTTACTCAATATGAGTTCGATATACAATCAGAAATTATATTTCTTCGAACCGAAGTCCAAGCTCTGGGAAAAATGGGAATAGAATTCTGGAAAAATCTAAATGATTTCGATTTTCCAGAGTTAAAAAGAAATGCTTTGAAATTGTTATCCCTTTTTCCTTCTACATATTGCTGCGAACAAATTTTTTCCGACTTAAAATTTATTTGTTCCAAGCAGAGAAATAAATTAAGTTCTTCAAATTTAAAACATATTATGTTAATAAGAAATTGTTACAAAATCTTAAATTTGGAAAACTTAATTTATAATGCCTAAATAAACTTAGTTTTTTAAGTTTCAAATATGTGTGAAAAAAATTGCCTAATTCTGTAAAAACTGAGGCATATTTTGTATTAATTTTATTTACTTTTTTTAAACTTCATTTCCATTTTGCTTTTAAAAGTAAAATTCATTACATTTGTAATGCTTAGTTTTGTGTTTGCTGGGAAATATTATCTTATCCAATACAGACGCATTTCATTTATTGAGAGTTTGGTTAACTCTGCATTAGATACACCTACAATATGTAGCATCTCAAGAGTATATCTCTTTCTATAATTGTTTTCGCTCACTAATACTTTTACATTTTCAAGTCTGGTCTACGTCCAGTCAGTGCACAGTGGGCAGCAAGTGCAGTTTTCTGTGATAAAGGTTTGCTTGTGGCATTAAGATCAGACTTATGTGACGCTAATCTAGTTTTAAGTTTAGTTTAGTTGTTCCAACATAAACTTTTTGACAATTGTTAGAATCATCACCATTGCAATTAATCTTGTACACCAAGTTAGATTTTTCCTGTGTATCTATTTTTGATTTTGTTTTACTAAATAATTTGTAGAGTGTATTTTCACTTTTCAATGCCAAACGATATTTTTCTTTGTCATAAATGTTTGAATTTAATATCCTTTCAGAATACCCTGGAATATAAGTCATAGACTTATAAATTTTCGGTGGTTTTTCAACTACAGTATGCTCGACGTTTATCTTCGATTTTACCTGAACAATTAAATCAGTGATGGTTTTATGAGGGAAATCATTTTTGCATAAAATATTTTTGATTTGAGTTATATTTTTATTGTGAAAGGTTTTATCACTTATCTCTAAAACTCGCGCAATAAAATTTGTCGCCGTGTTGATGACAATTCGACGTGGATGTCTCGAACGAAATTGATTAGCCTCCCAGATGCCATTGGTTTCTGAAACCAATCAAGTTTTAATAGGTTGCCCTGTCTTATTATTTTGTTTTAAAATTTTATAAGGAATTTTGACTTTTCTGTAAGTTATTTGACATGAATTTCGGATCTGTTGACTGTCTCCTTCGTATCCTTTATCTCTCCACAACATTTCCTCTAAGATTCCAATTTGTCTTATCGCATCTTAGACTAAGACTTATAGGGGTTCTAGTCAATTTAAGATGATACGAAAGTATATCGGGATCTACTTTATATTTTCAATTCGCTAAACTATATCTTGTGGATTTAAATGCAGAAAGTACTTATCGTTCTGTACATTTCAACTATGTATGTTTATTTCAAAAAATAATTCTTAATATGAATGTCCTTAACAATTTAACATAACATGTCAAAAAAAGCTTAAGGTTCACACTTTGATACAAATAAACGTGCAAGTGTATGTAAATTTACCACTTTATTTTTAATCCTGAAAAACGACAAATTGTTTATAGATAACAAAATAAAAACAATGTGAGAACAACAAAATAAAACTCAAACCCCATTCGCGAAATTCATTATACAAGGCACCTGTGGTTTCTCATCATACAACAGGAAAAATCGTATAAAAAAAAAAAATACCTTGTACAAAAGTTGTATTGACAACTGTCAAGTGTTGCAGAATAGAAGGTATGGTAAAGGTAATGGGTAGGAGTGATGTTGTGGAATGGAATGAGTATGAATAAGTGAAACTGAGACCTTGTTATTTGGATATATCATCATCACGGTCTTTTCATATACCAACACACGAATTTTTGTAGTTGTTGTTCTGGTGAAAATAGCGTGTATTAAACGGTTTTATTTAAAATCGTAAAGGCGGAAAAAACGCATAAACAAACAAAAAAAAAAAAATAAAAACAAAACATTGAAACAACACGACATAATATACATGTGGCAGGGCCGTAGCCGGCCCCCCGAAAATAATTTGAAATTTTTTTAAAAATTTACCTTTAACATAAAATATTTTTGGAAGAATTTTGAAAATCGAAAATATGCTCTTAATAAATGCAGTAAAAAATTCAAAATATGCACTGAAAATATGCACTTTAATCGAAATATGCACTAGAAAACCAAAAAATATGCAAAAAATATCCATTTAAAATTTGTGGATTTTCAAAAATCGATTTATTACTCGAAATCGTTGGTTTAAAAATTAAATCTAATACAAATGTCTTACATATCGCTCAGTTACTGCAAGACTGACATAACTCAAAAAACTCGATTTTGCACAAAACGAGTTTATAGTTTTCAATCTATATCTGTCTGGCAGGACCCTTTCTCTATTTATTTGGTCACGTTTTTTTTATAAATTCGGGGTTTTAGTGCGAGTAGCGAGTAGCACAATTTGTATATATAAGCTTTGCACAAACTTTAAAGAAAAAATAAAATATATTATCATTTTTCTCGAAAAGTATACATGATATTAATATGAAATTTTTACACAATATAAATAATACACAATAATTTACACAATACTAATAAATCTGCATCACTAACTCAAAAAGTCGCATTTTCTGACTTATGACAGTCTTGAAATAAATGAGCGATATGTCAACAAGATGCTATGTTAAGGGTTTAAAATGATTTAATTTGTTTATTTTTAATTAAATCTTAATTTTTATATTTACAAAAAATGCAGAAATATGCAATTAAATTGAAAATATGCCAAATATGCAACAACAATCGCCAAAATATGCATTTATGGCAAAATATGCAAAAATATGCATTTGTAACAATTTTGGCAAATCGACAAAGCAACAACAAATCGATGTAATTTTGTTGCAATTCTTTGATTCGAAAAAGTATTTTTTCGGTTCTAGGCTACTGACTACAAACATGTATTTGCATTAAAGTCGCTGCCCTGGCTATAAGTTCTTTTTAATTAATATAGAAAAATGTTCACAGAATTTAAGATTTCTTATTAGTTTAAAAATGTTTTTTAATCCGGCTTTTAGTCATGCAATATTTTAATAGCAAAATACTTACAGTTTAATCCGCTTTAAGCAATAAAACACTCTGATTTAGTGCGGTTTCTGACAGGAAAGTTTAAATTTTTGATTTGAAACGTGGAAAAAACTACACAGAATCTATGAATTATTAACAGAATCTATGAATCAACAAAAAACTAAAAATATCTATAAAATATGCTCCAAAATATGCTTTGTTATAAAAAGTTCAAAAATATTATATTTTTTTTAATATGCTCTACACACAGAGAAAAATTTAGCTATTTGCCAACTGAAATTCGGTTATTGCAACTCAAATTCGATATTACGAATTTTAGTCGGTTGACACAACCTAACATTAGCTTTCACAACAAAGT
>CM037854.1:198781698-198843213 GCA_021234595.1 Delia radicum
TAAACTCTGGCAACCCTAAAACACCCAAACGCATTTTTATTCAATTTATTACGATCAATTTGAATTAAATTGAAGATTTTGTATTAATTGAAAATCTTCAAAGCTTTCAATAAATTTTTTCGCCCACTCCAAAAAAGAATGACTAAACATCAGTGCCACAAAAGTAATAAAGACTTGTAATTAAAAAAAATCCAAATAGTCATAATGTCTGATCTGTGTTACTCAATACGTAAGGGATTATTCTCTAAACAGGCCACGTTCGCTAAAGTGAATCTCTCGTTTTTGTTGTTTTGTGTGTTGTGGTATGAATATGTTAAAACTGTCAACTGCCATCAGGTTTAATTTCCGCTATCTCTATTTAAAAAAGTTTCGACGTAAATGCACACATTTTTCCTGTTGTTTTTTGTATAGTTGAAAAAAAAAACCGAACATAAAGTTTCTTATTAACATAAAAAGTGAATAACAAGCAAGTTTTAAAGAATTTTGTCAAGTCGGATTTTTGCAAATAGTAAGAATTTTATTCGCAATTTAATAAAAAACTATTTAATTAAATAACAAGATATAATTCATAACTAAAACAAAATTTCAAAAATTAAATTTCAGTGTTTGCTAAAGTGATCCTTTGATAAATTTGATTTTATTATATTTTGTTTGTTTTTTTTTTTTTTTTTTATAAAATGTGATATATAATGCCTATCTGGTAACCACTTAAGAGAGACATAAAACTCTTTAATAAACAAAATTAAAATAAATTTGAATTTATATACCCGAGTAAAAAAAAAATATATATAAAGGGTCCGCCATCTAACGTTTTTTTTTCAACTAGTGCTTATTCGTGAATGGTAACACTTAGCTCATGGCTGATTTGACAGATAATTAGTTTTATAATTCCGCTGAACGAATATGGTCCGTATGCTCGTTATCTTGTGAAAAAAGTGAAAGAAACTGGCATCCTCATCGGTAAACCAAAGCGTGAAAAAGCGCCTCAACATCAATTCACCGTCGTTCTCAACAATTGAACATTTCGGAGACA
This sequence comes from Delia radicum, assembly GCA_021234595.1. NCBI lineage: Eukaryota > Metazoa > Arthropoda > Insecta > Diptera > Anthomyiidae > Delia > Delia radicum. Next base: position 198,782,732 of record CM037854.1, read on the forward strand.
TCATTGAGACGAATTTTGCATAAAGACCCTGGTATGACGCCATACAAAGTCCAATTGGTTCAGGAGTTCAAAAAAAAAAAAATTATTTGGCGGACCCTTTAGATAGTTATATATCTGTACATAGACAAATATGATTACATTATAGCCAAGTGTGGTAATATATGTGTGTGGATATAATTATGCATAACTTTAATTTTTTTAAACAATTTCAAATATGATGCTCATTTAAAAAGAAATATGAATAAGTATGTTCCCATACATATCTATATATACAACATATGTAGTTAGATATGCTCGGAAGTTTTTAAGACAGTATCATATATAATTAAAAATGGTTTTAGAAAATCATAGCAAATTTATACAGCACCATGTTTCAAGTTCATTTCTATATAATTAAACTATAGCTCCATGTAGAAAAAAATCTACGATCATTTATATATAATCCAGTATAGCCCCATGTAAAAAAAATTAAAGTTTATTTCATATCTATTTCAGTATAAACAATGACTTAATCCACTAGGGGCGGTGGCCAGAATCGCTGATTAAGCTCCGTTTTACCACTTTATATGAATTTTATCCCGACATTCGATTCTTCGCCAAAAATTTTATAAAACAAACTTTATTAGCTACAAGAAAATGATCTACAGCAAACAAATACCCACTAGGGTAATAACTTTTTGAATTTATTGCAAATATCAAATCTCCCCAGACAAAATCGTGTGTAGGGTATGGACAAATTTAAGAACTGCGTTTTTAGTTAGTTTTTCGCTATCGTTAAAAAAGGTTACGCACCAAACGCGTTAAAGTTTTGAATCAAAACAAAGTTAAAAAAAACTTTTTTTGATGCCTCAACGTCTGACCATCACATCTATATAATTAAGGCATGCTGATTTCAATAGTAAAGTCCGTTTTCGAGTCAATGGAATAGTTTTCTTCCAAATTGCTTTTAATTTCCGATTTTTTGCAGTTTTTTATATAAAAAAAATCTGTTTTCACATATTAATATATAAAGGCATTTTAGAAATCGAATCGCTGTCGGTGCGTAAGGTTTTTTTTTTTTACCAAATTGAACTGAAATTGTTTTTTTATCATTAATACAATATTTTCCATTAGAAAACCCCTGGGGAGAATGTTTTCTAAAAAAGTTATCACCCTAATACCCACATTTGAATACTGTATAGGTAAGAAAACTGTAGGTAAAGACCACTTAAAAAAAATGAAATTTCACTTAAGAAAGGACGATTTACATTTCAGTAAATTCAACTAACATTGTCATTTGTTTTATGGTGTTCAAAAAATTACTAACAATGTAGTAAAATTACACACACGTTAGTAAAAATAAACAAACATTTATTTTTTTTAAATAAGTGTAAAATCATAAAACAGTCATTTGATGTGGTTTTGATTTTTTAAATGAACCACAAGATTAGTCAAAAATTTAATTTATTCTACAAATGACTGACATTTACATTAAAAATAAAGAAAAAAATATTTCAACCCCAACAACTACATATTTTTAAGCAGAAGTTCCCTGAGTGCAGAGCAAATATATCAGCATGTAGGTCAGCTGGATTTTGTAATATTTCACTTAGTTTTTCTTTTGTATAGCACAAAAAACCAGATGTAGGGCCACATTAACATACATTCCCTTATAGTATCTACTACTTTGTACCATCCTTTGGTTGATTTTAAAATTGAAATACAAAACTACAAAAACAAAACACCGCAATTATTTAATTGTTGCTTCAATGCTGTATCATTCAATAGACTACAATATGGGAAATTATATTTCGGCTGATATTTAATGAAAAAATTAGTTTCTTTTAAAAAAAAAAACTGAATTTAAAAATCATTAACAGTCTTAAAATTTAGCAGATGACACCAAGTCACGCAATCGTAGTAGGAAATATTGGTGTTCCGTTTGGCGGTGGGTTTATTTGAATTTATTTCATGTGTTCATATTTTATGTGCCCGATTAAAAAAAAAAAAAACTTATATGGAGCTTTATCTAATTTTATCTATTTTAATATGACCCCATTATTATTATAAAAAATTTCATTAGAAATATGGGCAGAAAAAAATTTTAGCAAATTACATCTAATTGTATCATATCTGATTAAATAAATACAACTAGAAGTGCTTTGATATATTGTCTGTATTTGTCCTCATCTAATTTTATTAAATAATACTACTTTATCCAATTTAATATAACATAATGGTCTGTATATTTTTTTAAATATCATATGGTTTCTTTAAAATTTTAAAACATTAATATTAATATTAATCATAAAAACTCGTATATTACTTGTAAATATGATAAAAACTGATAAACATAAAATTTCTTATATATTTCTAGTTCATCAGTTGAAATCAAGAAAACTATAAATAATTTAAGTTTTCTATTTGAAATGCTAAAAATTTTAAAAATTTTCATTTGCAATCATAGAAGTTATAAATTAATTAAACATTTATTTTAAATTTTTAAGTAATAGTGTGAAAATTCAAATTGAAATTAAGTTTAGCGTTATTTACCATGTTAGAACAAATATTCACAGTTAAAATTAGTTAATCACAATATATTGTATAGTTTTTGCAAGTTCTAATGCAAAATTCCATACTTATTACGAAAACTTATTTAACAAATTGTGAAAAATAATTTCTTGTAGCGGATTTCATTCTTGCCCAAGGAAATAATTAGAATTTTCTAAAGATATTTTTAGACTAAATCACAAACTCAATGAGAATTTCTGTTCTCGTCTAGAAGCATGATTTAATATTTGAAATATAAAAGAAAAAACAAACACAACCAAAAAAAATTATGCACTTTAAATTTTTACAAAATTATACACCCTCGACAGATTCAGAATTTCAGAATTCAACAGATTCGATGTAAAACAAACGTTCGCAAAGAGTGCTTTGCCAGTACTTGATTTACCAAAATTTACAGCCGTTAAAAATAAAAAAGCACTGGCACAGTACTGACTTAGAACGCTTTCCCAACATTGGCAAAAAGTGCATTGCCAGTACTTATTTACAAAATTTACAACCGTTAACTTAATAAAAACAGTGGCACATCCCTTGTTCACAACAAGAGTGGAAAAACTCAAAACTAAATTGCAATTTATGAATATTAAGGTCTCCTATTATAGTCAGCACAAAGTATAGTTTCTGTACTAAATTTTACTTAAGAAATTTATTTTCAAATATTTTTCTTTAGTAAAATTGTAGTAAAAAATCGTGCTAACTTATCACAATAATAATTTGATAAAAAAAAATTCAGTTATTATGTAAATAACTTAGCTGAAGGCAAGCCTATTGTTATTCTGTTCAAATTACCAAAATCATTCAATAAGAAATAATACAACTCTTTACTGAAGTAAATTACTAATTGGTCGTTTTTGGTTTTGGTACTGGCAAATCGCTTATTGCCAGTGCTTTGCAAACGTTTTAAAAAAGAAACGGCTAAGCCTTGCCCGGTGTTATCATTTTGGGGTTGGCAAAGCACTTATTATATTATTAAACAAATCACTTTATGGTTGTTCTACCAATGCTTTGCCAACGTTTTAAAATTATGATTTTGGTACTGGCAAAGCGCTCATTGCAAGTGCTTTGCCAAGTTTTATAAAAGGAACGGCCAAAACCCTGCCCGGTGTTATCATTTTGGGGTTGACAAAGCACTTAAATATTCAGATATTCAACGCTCTGCCAACTCTCATACCACCGTTGACAGCACTGGGACAATGCTTTGCCGTTCGTATTTTTCTGGCTGGGAATATATGGCACACCTACTGTAAGGTTAACCTACATTTATTTAGATATTAATATATATAGGAGCATATCAAAAATTTTCAAAAACCCAAATCCAAGATAAAATTATATATGATTATTTGTATCCATATTAAAGCAATATGTTTTTATATAATATTATAGTATAAAACGATATTATTGTATATGACGTTTTTGCTGGGGTTGTTTTCTTTTTAAAATCGTTGCAGATTTTATACCTGTTGTCTTGTTGATCATTTCTGTTTTTAATTGATACAAATCAACTTGTTTTTTATATTGAACTGACCCTCCTTTTACAGCACCCACATAATAACCCAACTGTTTGAGTGATATATATTGAATATATACTCATAGCAATGTTGCCAATTTAGCTTTTTTTCTAGTCAACTCTAGCGACATTTAGCGGAAATTAAATACGCTTTATGATTTTTGTAAAAGCCCGGGTAACAATTTTATTATGAAGTCTAATAAAATTATAAATAATTGATAAGTTCGCATATATAAGCACATACCAAATTGATCCAAAAAATGAGTCATCTAATGTATCTACTTATAAGATTTGGAAGATATTAAGTACCGTATAATAAATTCGCCACAATAAAAAAATTATCAGATTGTATTTGTATATAATGATATAAGCAGTAATGTGACTTCATTTAAAATCATATATGGCTAATCATATTATATATGACTATATCTAAACTGTTTCTACCCGGGAGAATTTTGATGTTTTTTTTTGTTCAATTTTACTGCATAACATCAACAACATAAATGAGGTTCTGACCATCAATATATATTTGGAAACGTTGATTTCAATGGCGAACTTTATTTTGCCATGTATGTTACACTAATAGAAACTAATTAAAACTACTAAATATTACGTTGCAGAAAAAACTGCTCAAATAGTTGATTTTTTTTTTTGCTAAATATTAGTTAGATAAAAATAGCAAAAAATAAATCTGTTATATCTACAAATACTTAGTAATATTTAAATAAATTTTTGTTAACAAAATTTTTTCTAAATATTAGTAGACTGAAAAACCTCAAAATTTTTTAGAAAAATTATGCTTTAGTTTAATTTATTTCTTGAAAATCCTTAACATTTTTTGTGATTCTTTTAAAAATATTTTACAATAAGTTACAAAATTTGAAAGTGTTCATACTCCCACATTGACGACATGAATTAATGTAATATCTGAAAATATATAGAAATAATTATATGTAACATAAACCAATATTATCTTTCAACTACTTTCATCAATGGTTGTCTAAATGATGGCATCATTTAAAGAAAGACAAATGCTGTAGATAATGCTAGAAACGAAACGAAATAATGACAAAATATGACATATACAACTCTTTTTTTGCAATAAGAAAAAGAAAACATAAAAACTGACCTAAGATGTATGTCCTTGTCCTTTCGCTTTAGTCTGTCTACCTAAACGTATATTTGTTTGCAATTTCAAATTGCCAGTTTAAACCACAATGCTATCACTATAAACATTTATACACATTTAATATATATTAAATTTAAATATTTTATCTTGTCTCTAATTTAATTAACAGACAATTACTTTCACAAGCAGGCGACAACACAAAATTTAAGTTATTTTAATTAGTAGTACGAACTTTTTAATAAACAAAATGAAATTTTATTAAGTTTTATGAAAAACTGCATTAACTTAATGAAAAGTTTCAATGCGCGAGTTCCAGTGACATTTCAAAGATCTAATGCTTAAACTCATTAATACCATGCGAAGAATTCTCTCAGTGTCGTTGATTTTTTTTATGTCTTACAAGAGTTGTTATTTTTAGTATCATTTTCCTCTTCTCTGCTACATCTTGAAATGCCTCGACATTTACTTCATGCTGCGTATATTTTTCAATCTGGTTGTCGTCCACACTATTAATGTGCTTATCAGCACTATTTCTTTAGCCAAATAAATTAGTAAAACATTAGTAAAATATTATTAAAACATTAGTTCAAAACAGTTAAGTGATGAACAAGTATAACTAAAATTTTAGCTGAAAACATAATTTCAGCAAAAATTTTGGTGAAAAATAGTATACTTCGATTTACAAGATGTTTCAATAGCTTTTCTACTAACTTTTTTTTTGGAGTGTAATATTACATTTACATGTTTGAGTGTTTTTATTTTATAATTAGTTGGTTTCTATATAAAAGATAATTCATAATTAATACAAATTTGAAAATTTTAAAATTTTTTATTCGATTTAAAAATTAAAGATTTAAATAAAAAGTTTTGGCAACTCTATTCCTGAAAGTGTTACCGCAGTAAGTACTTACCTCGATTTACATGCCCTTGTTAAAACAACACAGGCCGACTAAATTTAATAAAATTTTCTAAAACACGTTTTTGGGTACATTTGAGGTCCTGAAACTACCAGAAAAAAAATTTTCAAAAAGATCGTTACGGTATCTAAAAGTGCAACTCCTCCCCTACGAAATCCACTTTTGAATTTTTAAAAAATCTTTATTTTTCAATGTATGAATTCTGGTCAAAACGTTCATAAAATACAATATTTTAATAAGCTTAATACTTAAATCGAAAAGGTTTGAAAAAATTATAAGTTCTAAATTGTATGGAGCAAACAACATTTTTAAAATTATTACATAGAAATTTTAATTTTTCGAATGTAAAAGTTTTCAAAATGATTTCCTGCAAATAAGTAACCCTAAACCCAACTAAATATCATTAAACCGGCAAAAAGTTCGTGTTTTCCAAGATAATCGCGGTGTACTTTTTAAGTTATAATATATGACAAAAGATTTTTTTTGAGTGTATTTTTATATTTTTTGGCACATTTCAAAATATATATTCTTTTGAAGTGTGACACAGAAAAAAATATTTCCCAGTTTTTTTTTTTTTCAATTAAATCGATTTGTTGTAAGTTTTAAAAGCTACCAATTAAAAATTAATTGAATCAATTAAATATTTGCTCAAATTCGGAACTTGATTGACATTAGTATCCATTTTTGTAGTTTTTTATAATAGTTATGTATGTAGTTGTTTTTTTATAAATTACATATTAGTAACACATATTTAAAATCCATTTTAATTAGATTTTATTAATTCTCATTAGGTTTATTACTTTATTAACATAAATAATTTAATTTCAGTAGTTGAAATGTGAATATTTATTTATTTCTAAACATCTAAATAAAATTATAATGTAATTTTTGAAGTTAAATTTTGTTTAATAAAAATTAAAAAAAAATGCTTAAAATTAAATTAAAAATTATTTTAAAAAAACTACTCTGGTTTTATAAAAGGGCTCACTTTTGCAAAAAAAAATCTAAAAAAATTGACATTTGCAATTGCTGCCTAGTTTCATAGAAACGTAGGAGTAAACTTTTTCTTTAAGGACATATAAACAAGAAACTGAAGTCAAAATAGAAATAAAGCCACAAACAAAAAGTCGGTATTGAAATGGTTAAAGATATTAACAAAATTTTTTTATTTAATTGGCAACTCTTATCAAGTTTAAAAATATTCCCCAAAAATAAATTCAAAGACATTTTGGCCCGCAATTATAAAAGATTTCAGTTAAACAAAAGCAAATACTATGACACTGCGTAATTATTTTCATATTTGGTTTATGATAATTCCAAGTCTACAAAAAAGGGTGGTTGGTTGGTTCTTTAATTATACATTTTTAAAATTAAATAAAAAAAAATATATAAATTTTTATGTATTTTTAATTTTTATTTTTCATATTCAAAAGTTGTGACATAAAAGGCGGTTCTTTTGTTTTTTGATTTTTTCCTCAAAAAATTTCTTTTCCTAAAATCGCACCAATTTAAAATGTTTCTTTAAAAAATTATATCATAATTTTTTGCTTCAACTGTTTAATTAATTTATATGTAAAATGTCATTTGTTTTAAAAAGGGGTACTCCATCGATTCAAAATTTTTTTATTTATGTACTTCTGTGTTCCGCCGCAAACTGACCTTTGACTACTTGTATCATTAGCATTAGAGTGTTTTTCTATATGACTTATGATATCGTATCGTATTATATAAACTTCAACCATGTGAGTAGTCGATAAAATAATAATAATAATAATATTTAATATTTACCATAAAAATATCTCATAAAATACTAATTATGGCAGTAAGTAGTACGAGTAGTTATTAAAAGTATTTTACAATACATTCTGATATAGTTTTTAACTTTTTTTAGCTGGTTATCGCATACATTTTTGTTTAATCAAAATAATGATAAATTTTTATCGTTTTATAATTTTTTTATACCATTGTACTTGATTTCTTAAAGAAATAATTCACTTAAGGGATGCCAGATTGTGTTTATATATAGTGTTGCCAGATAACAATATGAAATTGGTTATCTTAACACTCATTGAAATAAACCTGTAAAAATAGACTGATAATAATCCATGCGTAAAATTACGAAAAAATTTCAAAATAAACAAATTTTTTGTAAAATAATTTGTACATTTTACGAAAGTTTTGTAGTTTGACAATAATTTCGTAATTTTATGCATGCATTATTATGAGTGTAGCAGAAATGAAAAAAAAGAAAATGAAAAATAAAAAGTTGGTTAAAAATTTGCAGAAAAATCTGCCAAAATAAGCAGATTTTTTTTTCTAAATATATAAAATATAAGAACAGCAAAAATAAAACCGTTAACTTTACAAAATATTAGTTATATTAGAGTTGAATTTTAGTTGACTTAAAATAAAATTTTTTTTGCTAAAATTAGCAAAAATTTCTACTAAATATTTGTTGACTTAAACAGAAAACAAAAACTGTAATCATCAAGATTTTAGCTATATTTCCCTTAAATTTAGTAAAATGCAAGTCACAGTATATTTTACTAAAATCAACAGAAATATTTGCTAATTTCAGAAAACTTTTTTTTTAATATTAATAAAATAAGAACAGCAAAAATATAATATATATACTTACAAAATAATATTTACTAGCTGACCCGGCAAACGTCGTTTTGCCTTCAAATTTTAATTGTAATTAATTCTTTAAATCAAGAATTTTATTTTTACGCAAATAAATAAAGGGTTCGCCAAATAACTTCTTTTTTTTTTTGAACTCCTGAACCAATTGGACTTTGCATGGCGTCATACCAAGGTCTTTATGCAAAATTCGTCTCAATGATGTCTCCGAAATGTTCAATTGTTGAGAACGACGGTGAATTGATGTTGATGGTCGCTTCACGTACACTTTCTGCCACAGCAGCAATATTCTCGGGTGTACGCACTGTTTTTGGCTTTTCACGCTTTGGTTTATCGATGAGGATGCCAGTTTCTTTCACTTTTTTCACAAGATAACGAACATACGGACCATATTCGTTCAGCGGAAGGATAAAACTAATTATCTGTCAAATCAGACATGAGCTAAGTGTTACCATTCACGAAATAAGCACTAGTTGAAAAAAAAAACGTTAGATGGCGGACCCTTTAAATAAAAAAATAAATTCACATTAGTAAATCATTTTACAATTTGTAATTTCATGGGAAACACAACACCTCTTTGTCCTTCTATCGCCTTTATTTGCTGAAGTATATAAAATGAATAGCTGAAAACAACTGCCATAACAACTGCGACGTCACCTATCACCGGTGCATTGAAGCGCCGCTCATGCTCACCAGCCGGCTGTCTTGTCAGCTCTTATCACAACCGTATAATCATCTGTCGGCATCTGGTCTAGGACTGTTTGGAATAGACGAATGAGGCTGTTGTGTTCGTGTAACATAGCTTGAAGATTAACATAGGTTTTTTGTAAATATCTTCGGAACTACATAACCGATTTAAGAGTTTGATATCTCGTTTTGAAAAACATGACAACGGATTTCAAAAAAATAAAATAAAATAAAAAAAGCAAAAAAAAAATAAATATATGTATATGTCATTGGTGGTACAATATGAAAATTGGATTTTGCCACGCCCTTCCGCCCACAGACCGAAAATCAAAAATTAGACTTCACAGTGTCACCCGCCTGAATATTCTGAAGATTCCCTGGAAATTTCATCAAAATCGGCGCAGCCGTGTTGGAGTCCATACGTTGCATACATACACACATCCTGTTTTATATATATAGATATTCGAGTTAAATTTTAGTTAAGTGAAAGTAACAATTTACTCTGTTAAAATTAGCAAAAACTTTTACTAAATATTTGTAGACTTAAAACAGCAAACAAAAGCTATAATGAACAAACATTTTGCAAATAACTGTATATTTTTCTAAAATCAACAGAAATATTTGCTTATTTCAAAAACCTTAAAACTTTCACATTTTGTTTATAATTTTTTTTTTGTCTACTAATATTAAGCAATTTTTTTGCTGATTGCGTTACTTTCAATTAACTAAAATTTAGCTCAAATATTAATTTTAATTTTTTTTTAAGAAAAGCAACACTCAGGAAATTCTTCCAATTAGTAAATGTGATGGTTTCTTTGGAAAGGGGATAGTGGAGAGATGAAAGGTGGTGAAAGATGAAGGGCTTCAAACATGGCAACACTGCAATTGCGCGAGATGATAAATCTTAGAACAGTTGTTGGTCGCCACCTGATGTAGAGTTGGCGAATTTATTGAAGCTTTTTGTTTCATAGCCCTGATTCATTATTTTACTTCGGTGGGGTTAAGTGCTATGGGAACACCGAAGGTGGGCGCAGTGATACATATAAGTGATATAAAACTCATACATATTATTTTTCTAAACTGATGTTGTCGTCACCGGGAATCGAACCCGGGACCATCTGTGTAATAGTCCAACGCGCTAACCATTACACCAGAGAAATAAAGTGACAACCGAATTGAAAATTCTATTTTGATGGTAACAACTTATAGCTTCAGTTATAACGATATTCACATTAGATTTCTGAATATTTTTGGTGTTGCAACTAAAATTCGGTTGATTTAACCGAACTATGTTGTATCAACTGATGTTCAATTGTACCAACCGAGTAATAGTAACCAAGTTTCAGTTGGCAAATAGACAATTATATTTTATCCGATTCGGAAAGAAACCCACAATTGTTATATCCAATACATCACTCGACTATGTTTGAGCGATCATTTCAGATTAGGCTTTCGAGAATATAGAATGATTTACCTATACACCTGAGAAGTTTTAGTTTTTCACCACAGGTCTTTAGGCAAAAGCTGAAGGATTATGTATGTGGCTGTTCATGATTTGTAATTTTTTGTGTTCGCTATCTTTTTTATCTCTCTCAACGTTTTTTTTTTTTTATTTTTTATTGAGATGTAATTTTTTATTAAAAAGAAATGTTTTTTTTTATTATATATGATAGTTTTAAGTTATTATTTTGATATATAAAATATCATTAATTAGCTTTTGTTATAAAGTACCTTTTAATAATCATATATGGCCCTAAGGGCTTGGGTTATGTAAATTGGAGGGAATAAATTCTATATTTATTATAAAAAAAAAAAAAAAAATTGCTAAATTTTTCTCTGTGTGTATTTGCTACATTTATCTTACCGCTAATTTTAGCAGATTTTACTGCAATGTCATTTTGAATACATTTTTAGTAGTTTAAGCTAATATTTTTACTAATTATTTTCTACTGGTATTTATTAACTCATTAAAGACACGCCATAGATCCAGTGGCCATGTTTTAACTAAACCTTTCAGATATACAGAATAGAAAGTCCATTAAAATAACGATTTGGCGATTTTCGTTAATTATAGAAATATTTTTTTATAACACTTTTACCCGTACCGAAAGTCGACCGAAAGTGGCCCATGTTGGAAAAAAAGTGTATTATTATTAAGAATTCAAAAAATTCGAATATTCGACAAAAAAAAAATATTATATTTATTCACAGAAAAAAATTATTTTCTTACTTTTTTCAATTAAATCGATTTGGTGACAATTTTAAAAGCTGTCAATTAAAAAGTAATTGAATCAATTAAATATTTGCTCAAAACATATTGTTGTTGTTTTTGTAATAGTTATGTATGTAGTTTTTATGTATGTAAATATTTGTTGTTTTTTTATAAATATTTATGTAGTAAATAGTAGTAAATATTTTAGATTAATTAGATTAGATTTTGTTAATTCTCATTAGGTTTATTAAGTTAAATCATTTTATTTCAGTGGCTTAAATCTAAATATTTATTTATTTTAAAACATTATCATAAAATTGGTAATGTAATTTTGAAGTTAAATTTTGGTTACTAAAAATTTAACCATTTTTTAAACAAAAAAAAAATATGTGAGTTGTTGGTTAGTTCGGTTAAAGATCATGAATTTTTTTTCCATATTAACAGAAAAATTATAATTTTATTTGTGATAATTTACTTTAATTAACAGAAAAAACACTTAGAAAAAAAGTTATTTGACACCTGCATGAATGGAGTTAACTTTCTAGCCCGCAACGGCCTTCATCAACATTCTTCGTGCCTTAAAGTGTTAAATTGTAAACATCATCTATTTAACTCAACTAGTTACGTTAAAAATGTGCCGTAACTTAGTTTTTGAGTATGACGAAATTTACTGCGAACTTATTTCTATAAAGCTATGTTTAGTTGTTAATTATTACCACAGTTGCCAGTTCAACTAATTAAGTTGAAATTTGACTGGCAGTTATTTTCAAATGTCATCATATTCTATCCTTTACATTGTAAGTGAGGGAAAATCAAACATTGAAGATTTTATTCGTTTTTCAACATATGTCGAGCATATATATTAAGCGAATTTTTGCACTGTACCTTGTGAGTGGTTAATAGTGAATTTTTATTGTTGATCTATATAAATTGTATGTGAGTTGTTGGTTAGTTCGGTTAAAGATCATGAATTTTTTTCCATATTAACAGAAAAATTATAATTTTATTTGTGATAATTTACTTTAATTAACAGAAAAAACAATTAGAAAAAAAGTTATTTGACACCTGCATGAATGGAGTTAACTTTCTAGCCCGCAACGGCCTTCATCAACATTCTTCGTGCCTTAAAGTGTTAAATTGTAAAAAAAAATTCATGATCTTTAACCGAACTAACCAACAACTCACATACAATTTATATAGATCAACAATAAAAATTCACTATCAAAAAAAAATATATAAAAATATTTTTTTAAACAAAAAATATTACAAAAATAAATTAAAAACTAATTAAAAAAAAAAAAAAAAAAACAAAAAAAAACTAGTTTAATTTCTGCAAAAAAACACAAAAAACATGTTTGCCATACTCCCTACATTTCAATAGAAAGAAAAAAGTAATTTCCATGTGAATTTGTTTATATAACCCTAAATAAATTTGCTAACTAAATGAGAATTATATGCCGGTTTAAATTCAAGTTTTTAACGTTAAAGCTATAAAAAACATTTGATATGGCAACAACACATTATCTAATTGTTTTTTGCTTTTTGAAAAGGTATACAATATTGATCGCTTTTTAGTCAAATGAGTATTTATTTAATTAAAAAATAATTCAATTAAAGATCTATTACAGTTATATTAGTTTTTTGTTTTTATATACATCGAGATTATTTTTATGTTATTTTAAATTTATAACGAGCTTTCAAAAATAAAGCAAATCAAACATATTAGCTAGGTTGATACTTGTATTTCGATCTGACTAAAGATCTCATCAGAACCCGAAGTTTTAGAAAAGGTATAGCCTCCATAATAGGCAGAACTTTAACAAAAAACCTATTAATCATCAATTTTGCTCCATTCTTGTCTTCTCAGTAATCAAGCACGTGGTTAGGGTCTATTAATATCTATGAATTAGCTATTTTCGTTGTTCGTGGAGTTTCAGCAATTAAAGTTATTGAATCGGTGGTTTTCGGGATTGAAATGGGTTTTATTTTTTTATGTGCTCATTTAATATACTCAAAATTATTTAGATATGGAATTCTTACTTCATCGGATATCTTTACCCCACTTTTAAAGTAATTCTAAAGACAATTTAAAATTCTTAACTAGGAGACGTCGAAAAAAAGATTAAATTGGAAAAATTATAATTTAAGTTTGTTTTTGGAGCGCCTCCTTTCCAGGACATTTTATAAAAATTTAACCTAAAGTGAGCTGCATCGCTAAACAAAATTCGCAAAATTCGTACGCGATACGCATTTCGAACAGAACCATGATTTTCAAAATAAATTTGCACAATTTGGTAGCATTTTTCAGGCGTCAGTCTATTCATGTTGAAATGCCAAATCAAACTAAACATAAATCACTTGACAGCTGACAAAACAGCAGCCAGTTAAAAAACTGTTGCCAACTTAAAGTTATATACCTGTATAAAAAACACGCTTTATTTTTTTGTACTCTACAACATACTCGGAGAGAATTATCTTCACTTCAGTAGTGAACTTCTTTTTAGCTTTAATGAAAATTATCGCTGGAACTCGTTTATTGAAACTTTTTTTACACTCTATGAAACTGGTTTCATTAAAGTCAATGTTTATGAAATGTTTGTAGAATTTATGAAAATCTTAAAAAAAACTAATGAATCATTCCGACAATAAAACGTTAATTCTATGAAACAGTTTTATAAAAAGTTTTAAGAGTTTCTTGAATTATCAAAACTCTTCATGAATGTCTTGAAAACTGCATTGGTAATAAGCCAATGAATCGCTTCATATGATTTTTTAACTAATTAACTGGGCAATTAAAATAATGTACAGTGGACCTATATATACGTCTTACGCAACAAACATATATATACGTCTTACCCAGCAGAGAGGTTAAACAATTTCATAGAAGTCCAACACTAATACAAGGTTACATTAAAATAATAAAGGACTTTATAAAATATGTTAAACACTTGAGAATTAAATCTTAAAACTAAAGTTTGAAATGTATAAAAATTAATGAAATTATGAAATTTTATGAAAGAATAAAAAAAGGCTTTGATATAATTTCATAGCTCGAAAGAAAATTTTCATTAAATTTATGGAAAGATAATTTATGAAATCGAATGAATTTTTTTTTATGAAACTATGAAATTTCATGAAAAAGAGTTCATGAACAATTTCTTAATATTAATAAAATTTCTTGGATATAGATTTAGATTAGATTTTTCTTTATTTGTTTTCAAAAAGTTTACAAAATTTTTCTTAAATTTAAAGATAATTTTATGAATAATAAAAATAATAAAGAAATGTACGGCTTGGTTGTAATTAACCGTCAGCCGGAAAATGGTGTTAAACATAAATAATTTCAAATACTTTATACATTTTAATTTACTTTTATAAACTTAAAACATTTTTTAAAAATTAAATTCAGCTATAAGCATATTTCTATATTTTAATGCTTCTTTTAAAAAACTATAGATACCTAGCCAATAAGTATCTTCACCTCCGTTAAGAACGTCAATAACCAGATCGTCAGTAAGTGTTGTACATCGAAAAAACTTAAATCTTATTGCATTTAGTACGGGACATCTGCCAAGAAAATGAATTGTTGTTTCTGGTTCTCTGAGTATGCACAAAGAACACAATATTGCTTGGCCAGTTCTGAATTGGTTGCCATTTAACCACAGGAGATCACCTCTTGCTTTCATTATGTTGGTAATCTGCTCCTGATTGTAATGTTGGGGTGCAATAAGTCAAGCCTTTTGAGTGATCTAGATTCTTATAAATTCGTTGACGACTACTGTGCACATTTGTTAAATGATCATAATATTTAGCTTTTTTCATCTCATTTATAAGTTTTGAACAAGCATCGTTCCACTTGATCTTATTTTGTTCTAGTCCATCACTACTAATGTTATACAGTCGTAATTTATCTTTGAAGTCAGCATACCAAAATATATTTTTCTCCATAATTTGCTTCGTAAGTCTATGAGGTAGCCTGCTTTCTTCTACATCAAATACAGTTTTTGATATATACCTTAGATGCAAGGAATATGTATAAAAATGCCCTTCTTCGTAGCCAGTTTCTATAGCTAAAACGTAATTAGGGGTGTTTTCTTTAAGTTTTAATAATCGCTTTTGTGAAAAATCTTTGGAATTTATCAATTTCCTCAAATTGCGAGTTTCCCCATACTTGACCTTCATAGGTTTGTATGGCTCTGCAAACTGCTAAAAACATTTTCCATTTAGCTGCTAGTGATACTTCTCTACGCCCAATGAAATTCTTCCAGGTGGAATTAATGCTAGCTTTTGTGTTAATGTTATTCCTAAGTATTTATACTCTTGTACAATCTTTGCGGGTTCACCATTAAATGTCCATTTTTCGTTTAAACTATGCCTGCTACCTTTTTGGAATAGTCATTATTTCTGATTTAGCGAAATTCACCTCCATACCCGATAATCGACAATATTCCTCTAACTTGTTACTCATATTTTGTAAAGTATTAATATCCTCCGCCAACAGCACAATATCATCTGCATACATTAAAACTCGAACATTGATTTCATTTACATACAAACCGCCACCCATATAATAATGAAGATCATTGAGGTAGAGCGCAAACAACATTGGCGATAACAGACATCCCTGCTTAACCCCTGTCCGCGTATCAAACTAACTGGATATTTCTGAGCTAATCCATACCGCTGATTTAGTATTTTGATAGATTTTTTCTATAAAATTTACTATTTTTGTAGATATTCCCATTTGGTGCAGCTTATATAATAATAATCCTCTTGCAACTCGATCAAATGCAGCCTTAAAATCCACAAAGAATGCATATACTTTGCGTTTTTCACCGAATTTTATGTGGACTATAGATGTGAGGCAATATTTCTCGGATATAATGAAAAAAGGAATTCTTGGATATCGTTGAATCTACCAAAAAAAAATTCTATGAAATTGTTTCATTAATATCATGAAGGATAATTCTTTCAGTGTATGTATAGTAATTCTTTCAGTGTATGTATAGTAATAAGAATTTTGAAGCTATAGCCCCGATCGGTATGAATCTAATTGAAAATTGTAAAAGAGGTGGTCATCGCCTGCAATACTGTGATAGGGTCGCCATGTTTTAGTACAGGGTGCACTTAAAGGTTGTAATAGTTGACTACGTCGAGTATAAAAAGTCAGTAGCTTAGAAGCTCATATTTTTTAAATATCTCACTGTGCAGCGGTGCTTGATAGTAAGATTTTGTATTGTGCCTTGGGACGTATGAGTAATCATCAAATACAATATTAAGTATACGGTATAAATAAAATATGTATTCCCAAAACTAGCAATAACTTTCAAATAAAATTAATTAAATTAAACATTAAATTTGTAATTTCTGTCGATTAATTTGTTGGTCAATGATTTGTCCAAAGCACTACAAAACTATTTATTTAAAAAATCTGAAATGAATTAAAACAAACCAATGACCAATTGTCCTGCCAACTAAAAAATAGCACAACACATGATTCCATAAAAAAACAAAATTATACAAAGTAAAACAAAAAAAATTTTAAAATAAATACAATAAATCATTTGTAAATGGGTATTTTACAATAAAAATAAAATGTTCAAATAAACTAAAGCCCACATACATACATTGAAATAATAACAATAAATAGGGCAAGGAGTTTCATGCAACTAAAAAAAATAAAATCGGCGCTTATAAATGGTGGTAAAAATTAAAAATATGCACTTAAAGGATACTTTTTGCTAAAAATCAAAGTTTATATACTTAAAAAATATATAAAAAAATTAAATTTGGATCTAATTTTCACTACACTGATAATAATCCATGCGTAAAAATACTAAAAAAATGTCCACGAAAAATTTTGAAAAATTAATGAAAATTTGTTCATTTTACGTGTTTTTAGCATGGATTATTATGAGTGTAGAAACAGAATCGTACGCTTGTCTTCGATTAGGTAAGATTGTAAAGTGTAAAAATTATTTTGCTTAAATCAAAATATAAAAATGTATTCAAATTTAAATTTTTTTACAAATTGAAAGAATATTTATTAAAGAAAATGGCAAATAACCACAAATAACAAAATATTTAATAAAACCCACCCTAGAAAGGGTGCGGCTAACAACCCTGAAAAATACCGCCCAATCGCAATTTGCTCTGCGCTCTCCAAAGTGATGGAGACCATGGTTAACCACCATCTTGTGAAATATTTAGAGACCAATTCACTTTTAAATGATCGACAGTATGGCTTCCGTAGCAGTCGATTTACGGGAGACCTGTTGGCGTTTCTATCGGAACGTTGGAGCCGGTCACTCCACCACTTTGGTGAGAGTAAAGTGGTTGCTCTAGGTATTTCCAAGGCGTTCGATCGTGTGTGGCACTCGTGACTAAGCTTGTTGCTTTTGGTGTCGGTAATGTCTTCTCTCGATTTATAACGAGTTTTCTCAGAGACCGCACTATACATGTTGTTTTAGATGGGGTCTCATCAAACGAGTTTCAGCTAAATTCAGGGGAACCGCAAGGTTCTGCTCTTTCTCCCACCCTTTTTCTTATTTTTATTAATAACTTTCTTGGTCAGACTTTCAATCCTATATACTCTTTTGAAGATGACAGCTACATTTGCCATTAATTTTCATTCGATCACAGGCCAAGCTCTTTGGAGATAGTGGGCATGCGGCAGAACATGAATGACACACTCAATCAAGACCTTTCTACAATCTCCGAGTTGGGGTCGCGAGAATAAGGTCGATTCTAATGCACGCAAGACCTAATGTTGTATGTTAACCCACAGACGGGCTGTGGAATTAACATTGTCATCTGTAGCTATGGAGGGTATAGGTATTGAGGAATCGGATACTCTTGATGTTCGGGGCATGAGAATACAGTGTGATATCCGTTGGAATAAGCACGTATTTCAAGTATCGAAAGAGGCATTCAAGTGTCTTGGTTTTCTGAAACGGTGCAAGACTTACTTCACTGTATCCGATCTCCTTACTATTTATACCAGCTATATCCGGCCGAAAATAGAATACAACTCTCATATATGGGTAGGGGGCTCCTCTGTCTATTCTGAAGCTTCTGGACCGTGTTCAGGGGAGGGCGGGTGAAGCTCATCAATGACAGTAGTGTATCCTACTCTATTGATTCATTGGAGCATCGTCGGAATGTGGGTTGTGTGCAGTGTTGCCATGTATTTTTTTCAAAAAACTGTAAGAAAAAACTGTTTTTTTTAAGAAAAACTGTTTTTTTTTTTTTCTTTTAATAAAAAAACAGTAGGAAAAACAGTTAATATGTGCATTTTGAATTCAATTGCATTTAATTTAAACATAAAACAACATAAAAAACATTAAACACATAACATATTTATATACACAGAAAAAAATATTTTTTTTTGTGGACTAACTTTTAATTATATGTACTAACAAAAAAAAAAAAATATTTTCAAATGTATGTTGTTACAGATCACAAGTTGTGCTCTGTTATAAAACTACATTTTAATTAACAATAGGAATAATATGTTTTTTTATGTGTACTTGTTTAAAGTAAAAAAAAAATATAATATAAAAAAAAACATATTTATATTTATATTAATTATTTAACATATAGCAAAAAATAACTACAAAATCATAAAAAAAACAAAATAATTCATCACATTTTGAGATCTTACTTAATTACATAAAAATATCAGTTATACATTTTTTGATTAAATTTGATTTTCATTTAGTTTGATTCCACACAAAATTTTAACACAAACAAATGCTAAAAAGGGAATTAAAATGCATTGCATTCAATGTGTAGTATTATTTTTTATTGAAACATTTTGTGCAACTTTTATATTAAATTTACAAATTCAAATAAAAGAAAGTAAACCGAGCAGGTAAACTGTTAAAAACTGGAAAAACTGGAACAAAATGGGTGAAATTAAACAAAAACTGTTTTTTTTCATGAAAAACTGGAAAACTGTAACGCATCCTAAAAAACTCTAAAAAACAGTTAAAACTGGCAATATGGTAACACTGGTTGTGTGACACTTTTCTATCGATATTACCATGGTAGATGCTCATCTGAGATAAGTGAACTTATTCCACGAGCCCGAGTTTTTATTCGTAATACTCGCTTATCTAGTAGATCACATCTGTTTGTAGTTGATTGTCCTGTGTGTCGCACAACGCATTACAGAGAAAATTCGTTTTTTAGTCGAACGATTCGTATGTGGAACAAACTTCCCGCAGAAGTCTTCCCTGTTACTTACAATTTAGAAAAATTTAAATCAAATATCCACAAACACTACTCTCTCTTTCCTCCTTCCCATACTCTATTTTACTGATCAATACAATGCACTGCATGAGTAGGGGGCATCCCCTGAGTATTGGTTAAATTAAAAAAAAAAAAATATATATATACAACCGCAAATCAATGCCATTTTTTCTAAATTTGATGATACGAATAAATATTTATTCTATATCAGTTTTAGATTATCGAGAAAACACATACATTTGCATGAAATTCCTTGCCCTAATAATAAAGGATTTAAATAAACAACAAATAAATTGAACAAAATAAATATAATTGAAAAAAATTGTGCAAATTGAGGGTAAATGGGTATAAAACACTTGTTAAATAAAATAATTTTTGAAGTGGAAAATAAAATACAAAACTCATATATTTGTGTATATAAAATTGAAAATTGTTATTATTTGGGCATTGATTTAAACAATTTGCACACAAAAAATAAATATAAAACCAGTAGAAACTAAAGCTCCACCCATTTTTTAAAAAAAATATTAAAATGAATGAGAATTGTATATTGGTCTATTTCTAACATTTACAAATATTGGGAGCCTAAAATACAAAACACATTTCCCCACAACTAAAACTAAATCAAAGATAACAAATACAAGTAAATCTCATATGACCCATCATATGTATGCGTTTGTTTTGTGTTGTGTGTGTGTGTGAGTGAGTGTAGGAAGAGTGATGCCGTTAAAGGGGGGATATACGAACTCCTCCCCTTGTTTTATGCTTAGACTACATTATTATTTTTGTTTAGTCTGTTTTGCGCCAATCACAGTTGTTTGCTATTGTGCGCATGGTAGGGATCTTACTGATTGTGTTTGTGTGTGTGTGTGTTGTTGTTGTTGTTAGATTCCGTTTTATGTTTTGATTGATAACAAATCTTTATCGTTTTAACTTGTTGGCCTTATCTATTGCTCCACCATTATTGTTATAACATTCTAATGGGAACTGTTTTTTTTTTATTTTTTTTGTTAAAATATAATGTATTAAAAAATGGTAAAAATTTAAATTGATTTTATGATAAATTTTAGTATTAAACCGAAGGCACTTTTTGCTAATCGAAACTGAATATTTCACGGAAAAGGGACAACGGGTAATGGTTAAGCGATCAATAAAAAATACCGTTTTCTTGACAGGCTATTTGAAGATATTTTTATCTCAAAATCGTTTGTGTGAAGCTCTTATCTGTTAATTTAACATCAGGGGAGCCGAATTTGACGCTTATCATTCAAATCTTGTATGTGGCTTCAGAAATTATTTCCGGACCTATTACAATTTATGTCAGTTTTTGAAGGAAATGTGGATTTAAATTATATAAAGATTTTAAGACAACTAAACAAATGTGCAATGCAGATAATTGTTCTTGAATTCAAAAGAAAACATTATTTAGTGTTTGTCTCCTAATTAACTCTTATCAGCTGAATAAAGAACCCGCGTAAAAACATTTACATATAATCATGCATTATTTTATATAAATATATATGTTTTTGCATGCTGTTATATGTAAATACATATGTTAATGTATACCGACGAATAAAGTTCCGATATAATTATATATGATTATACATAGTATCAGATATAACTAAACATAACATCACATGTCATCTGATGCGAAAAGTGGCATACATTAGCTGAACTGATCTCATGGGATATAAACTCTTTTAAGCGTTTTGTGTATCATTTGTTTAAAAAAGGCGTTTCCAACGCTCTCTTTTAAAAACCTGAACTGGTTTTAAGAACATTATATATTATTACTTGAGCCAGACCAAACCTAATTTTTTTATTTTTGGCCTTTAAAGTTTAGTAGCGTCATGTTGCTTGTTAGGAAAAGACCTTAACCACGTGTTTGATTACTAAGAAGAGAAGAATGGAGCAAAATTGAGGATTAGTAGATTTTTTGTTAAAGCTCTGCCTATTCTTTCAACATAATCTGAAGTTTCTTTTCTAAAACTTCGGATTTTGATGAGATCTTTAGTCAGATCAAAGTACATGTATCAACCTAGGTAATATATTTAATTTGTCTTATTTTTGGAAATATACGGAGGTTGAAAGCTCGTTATAAATAAATGAAAATAACAAAAAAATAAAATTTTTTTCCTCGAAATTTTTAAATACCATGCCACATGTCATTACATCTTAGTATATATCGACCAATATATAATCGTACATGACAAACAAAATTATATATGGCTTATCTAATTATGTACGAATGCTTGTATAATTGGATATCACACAAATCAAAATTATATAAAATAACATATGGTGAAATATTAAAAAAAAAATTATTTTATTTTGGATAAACGATATATTGACCTATTCATAGTTATATGTACAGATATTTCGTTCCATGCTAAAACAAATTTAGATCTTCTTTTACATTTAAAATCTGCTTGCTGTATATTAATCTGTCCCGAATTTAACAAATTTGGGAATTCGTCACGTTCTTGAAATTATTGAGCTGTTTATGGATAAAAGGCAAACAATATCATGCTTAAAACATTTATAAAATTTTCATAAGTAAATTTTGGTCCCACACAGCATCATTTAGTTAAATATTAATATGCAGTGGACCAACATTTTTTAAAGTATATGTATTTCAAAAAATATGCTTGCTACAAAAATTCAAAAAAAATATCTGTATTCTAGATTTTTTTATTTTTCCCATAATCAACTGGATACTACGCATCGTTTGAGCACAAATACGTACAATAGTCCGCTTTAGGGACCCTCAAATATGTATTAAAACTTAAAGAAGGTTTATTCGAGACTTTTGTGAAAATCGCAAAAAAACAATATGTTTCTTAATATTTCTTTTAAACTTAACGGATATGATAGTATGAGCATACATTTGTATGAAATTGTGTGTATTATCAGACAATCATATACATTATCAGACAATCATACAAATATTTAACATTTAATACAATTTTACCAGACTTAAAATCGGATCTAATTTTATTTAGAAGTATCTGTTTACATACAATAATATACAATTATATCAGGTCAAAATCCGGATACAAACATATCTGGTTTTTATATAATTATATATATTTGTATCAGTTTAAATATAAAATGATACAATTCGATACAAAACTGATACAATCTGATACAATTCTATCGGGCCATAATTCGAATAAAATTCTACTTTACATTTATCTTATCGCATCCGATTAGATATAACCCCATACAAATAGATACAATTATATGGGCCCATATTTCGGATGAAAATTTAATAAGATCACATATAGCGTCACATATAAATTGATATGACTACATAAAGCTCCATATAAGTTATTAAGTTTAATTGTTCTGATGATGAATATTAAATACTTACAATTCTTGAATAATGACTAAATTTTGTTGGTTGGTATGCAATTTCAACCAATTTAATTACTGTATGCGGTCTGCTGTACTTTTTGAACCTCGTGAACCTGTCTTTCTGTTAGCCTATTAGGAAACATTGTGCATTTATTTTCCAAGTGGAATCTAAATATTTAAAACAATATTTCGAAAGTATGATATGAGTTTAATGATTTTATTGCTGCCGATTTTTTTTTATTTTCTTATCACTACTTGTAGTAGTTTTGTTATAGAATGTTATAAAAATTTACCACTTTGTCGTCAGCTCTAGTAAATGCTGATTTAATTTTTGGTTTTATTAATCTGTTTTGTTTGTTTTTTTTTTTAAGTTAAACAGAAATTTGATAAACTTTATGAAAAAATAAAAATGCGCATTATTATTTTGCAAACGATGTGTTAGTTATCAGATTTTTTTTATTTTATTGTTTTTTTTTTTGGTTATTTACCCCCTGATTTAAAGAGACGGAACAAAGTAAAATTTCAAAGAATTTGTTAGAATAAAAATGTAAAAGTAGTATGAGTCCATTTTTAAAATAATGTTAATATTGATGGCTTTTTATAATATTCAATGACTTCTGGAAAAACTTGAAATAGCGCTGAAATTTGTACGAAATTCTTGTATTGTAAGTTATTTTGAACTACCCTGGAAATATTGCCTGGATCTTAAAAGCATTGATCTCCAAATTCAAAATCTGCTCTTCAAATTTCCCTAGCACGTACCATTTTCGCGAAACTCACAATTTCGTTAATTTTTTCAAAATCCATTATTTGAAGCAAGTTTTATAATTTACATACACTCACAAGAACTTTTCCACAAAAGTTCAATAGTTATTAAGAAAGTTATTCTGTAAAGTTGTTTCATTGGAATAAGTATTTAAATTAACAAAAAATATATATTTTTTAACTTTTCTGTCTGTTATTCAACAAACAAAAAAAAAGCGGACTTTCGGTATTAGTTAAAATTTTCTATTTAAAATAAAGAGTTTGTTTATTGCATTGAGTATTGAAATAAACGAAAAAAATCGATTGTTTTCACCGATTTTATCAATTAGTTTTTTAAGAGTTGAAAATAACTAAAAACTACAATTGTTTAAAATGTTCAATTAATTTTATATGTATATTCAGTATTATTTACGGCAAAAATATTGTGAGTGTATTATTTTCTATGATAAAAACTTAGATCATGTAAAAAAAAAACCGCAAATTTTTCAAATTCATAGAAAATTTACAAAAAAGATAAGAAAACTGGTAAGTTTTTGTACAACAATTTTTGAAAAGTTTTTATTTTGAATGTGAAATGAGTCCATTCAATACCGAAAAATCATTGATTTTTTTTTTTTTTATTATTAATTTATAATCAAATAATTACAAATTATATACTATTACCCTAACGGAGCACTAGCTACTATGGCCTTTGGCGCGTTGTAGCGAAAACAGACCAGTGCCTCTGGTGGGAAGCGAACCCACGACCCCCGCACTGATAAGCCAGCACGCTACCAACTAGCCTACCGGAGCTAGTTGGTAGCGTGATAAAATGCAAATCCTCTCACCACTTTCAAAAACAATTGTTCAAATAACAATTTTATTTAGAATTTCATATAATTTTTAAAGTATTGCGGTGTGTTTTCACAAACAATATTTCAGGCCTGGGAATATATCACACTTTAATCCGTATGTAAGTAATCCTTAAGTCATTTATACTATCTTATTGACTCAAAACTGTTAAAGAAACCCCTATCGACCAGCACTTCGATTAATACTAATAACTTTTTAATATCTTTCTTTACAAATATGAAATTATAGGATTTCCACAACAAAAATACACACGTTAAATATAAACCCCCCTCCCAAGAAGAGATCATAAATTTTATTACCTCTCTAAATGAAAATAAAGAAAACTAATTCACACATTAACAACGAACAATGATCAGAACAGTCAAATATCCATAAAGACGAGAACACGCCACACAGAGGAAAAACTGGTGGTTGTAAGAAAGTTTATGTCGAGCCCACCACAGATAATGACAGTATCAGTATCCACTACTAATCAATACATCCAGAACAGGGATGGAAAAATTTGAGGTTATTTTTTGACACTCGCGGTACCAAAATTTTGTGGATATAGGTAATTTATCAAAATAATACACTGTCGGACAAAATAAAGTGCAAATCTTTAAAAATGTACGAATATTAGCTAAATTAAAAATGTTAAAATTTTGCTAAATGGATTTCCATTTACTAATGTGACACCATTTATTAATCGTAGAAGTCTATGGATTTTAA
Source organism: Delia radicum (assembly GCA_021234595.1). NCBI lineage: Eukaryota > Metazoa > Arthropoda > Insecta > Diptera > Anthomyiidae > Delia > Delia radicum. Next base: position 198,808,306 of record CM037854.1, read on the forward strand.
ATGTTATGTCCGTTTTAGTATATATATACCTTTAAGAGCGTGGCATTTAAAATAAAAACAAACTTATAATATTTACTATTTTTGGAAATTCATCTACCGATTAGAAAATTTTGATCAGATCTGAAAATGACGTATGAAGGAAATCAAACTAATAAAATAGTATTTTAAAACACTTATAAAAATAAAATGTTTGAGCTCGAGGCCTGGATTTTTCTTTAATTAAAATTCTTCTTTATTATTTTCCAATATTTCGAAACTCTTCGAGTTTCATCCTCAGGGAGTATAATCGATTTTAAATAAAAACAAAAAAATTCTAAAAATTAACGTTGTTTATAACTCGTCATCATCTATTGCACTAGATGATTAACGTTGTTTATAACTCGTCATCATCTATTGCACTAGATGATGACGAGTTATAAACAACGTTAATTTTTAGAATTTTTTTGTTTTTATTTAAAATCAATTATACTCCCTGAGGATGAAACTCGAAGAGTTTCGAAATATTGGAAAATAATAAAGAAGAATTTTAATTAAAGAAAAATCCAGGCCTCGAGCTCAAACATTTTATTTTTATAATTAAATTGGAAAGGTCGAATAAAAAACAACTACAACAACTACAATTTTAAAACACGTCCAAATTATTTTCACCAGGGCGCAGAACCCAAAACCAACGGGTTATTTTACAAAATATTTCATTGTTTTGACATTTTTTTCGTATTTTTAGCATGAATTATTATGAGTGTATGATAATAAAATAATTTAATAAAATTTAAATATTTTTCTTTCATAATACTAGTCATAAGGACTTATTTGTCCACTTTTTCGGTCACGTTTGACCTTTCTATGAAAGTGCCCATATTTTGAATTATAGTTTTCAGTTGCATTTTGTAGGCTCACATGTTCACCTTTTTGTACTAGAAATTTCTTATCCAATTTGTATGAAAATATTTGTGGTAGTCTGATAATTTTTTAAACAAGTTTGTCAAAAAGTTTTGTTTTACAGTTTTTTTGTAATAATGATTTTGGTTTACTTCTGGAGACAAAATCATTTTTACAAAAAAAAAGAACTGTAAATATATTGTCATATTATTTACTTTTAAAGGAAAATTGCAAAAATTAATAATATTGCAAAATTTAATAAAAAAAACTTTTTCGAAGAATTGAAAGGTTAAAATTTGTTCAAAGCTTTAAAGTTCAGCAATCTCATATCAATACACTGATAATAATCCACACAAAAAAAAAATAAAATTCATAACTTTTTATGAAAAAGTTCATATTTTGAAAGTTTCATACTATTTATGAAATTTACTTACTATTTATGAAGTGTTCCTAGTTTCAATAGTATTTATGAAAAGGTACATAAAAGTTCCAGTATTATTGCAATTTTTCTTAAATATTAGGATTTTGAACATTGGCCCATTTTTTAAGTACTTTTTTATAAATATTAAGTTTTTCTACATATATTTTAAGAACCTTGTCACAATTTACGAGACACAAACTTTCCCAGTATTTTTTATGAACTGTTCATAAATGTTATGAAAAAGTTCATAAATTAGTACATTGGCAAATTTTTCATAAAATATTCATAAATATACAAAAAATACAAAAAAAAAAAAAATGCCAAAATAGCCAAGAATTTTGTAAAACAAACGAAAATTTGTTCATTTTACATAAGATTTCATTGTTTTGACATTTTTTTCGTATTTTTAGCATGGATTATTATGAGTGTATAAAAACTTTTTACAGTTTTATTAGTTTTTTGTTTTTATATACATCGAGATTAGTTTTATGTTATTTTTAATTTTAAGAGCTTCTAACCACCGTATATTTACAAAAATAAAGCAAATCAAACATATTAGCTACACTCATAGTAATCCATGCATAAAAATACGAAATTATTGTCAAAACTACAAAAAATTTCGTAAAATATACAAATTTTCGTTTCTTTTACAAAAAATTTTCTTATTTTGACATTTTTTCGCAATTTTACGCATGGATTATTATCAGTGTAGATTGATACATAATAATCCATGCTAAAAATACGAAAAAAAATGTCAAAACAACAAAATCTTTTGTAAAATGAACAAATATTAGAATATTTTACAAATTTTTTTGTAATTTTGACATTTATTTGTAGTTTTACGCATGGATTATTATCAGTGTAGTATTTCGATCTGGCTAAAGATCTCAAAAAATTTTAAATTCTGAAAATTGTGAAATTGTACTAAATGAATAGCGAATTGGTAACACGGTACCAACAAAGTTAGAAATGTTCCATAAAAAGTACAATTGTAACATGTTTTGCCATCCATGGTCTAGAATCTATAAAGAATAACTAATTGAGAATGTTTGAATGTTAAATACAACATTCAACGTTAAAATATACGTGTATTATAAAAAAATAAAAAAATTTTAGTTTGTAATAAAAAAAATACTGTAAAAATAAACAAATAAATATGAAATGTAATGAATAAATTTCAAATATATTTATTCGTATTTATTTCAAAAACATTTAACGTTAATTTTGTTTTGGTAAATTTGAAATCTTTTACTTCTATCATAAATGGTTGGCAATAATCGAAGTTTTACAATGGGTATCATAAAATACAATTTTTGACATGAATTTTCAATCAGAATTTTAATAGCTCTTAATAATAACATGGCTATCAGTAAACAATCAAACTTTATCGAAATAATACAAAATTTAATCGTACTAAAATTTATATTTTTGTAGTAGTAATCAATTTCGGTATTAGAATTGAAAATAAATAATGTTTTTTGGGTGACAAACAAAGCACAAAGGCGTAGGAATGAAAATCGCCAGTGGGGAATATTTTTTATATTTTTTAAGAGAAGCAACACTCAGGAAATTCTTCCTATTTGTTAATGTGTTGCTTCCTTCGGAAAGGGGATAGAGGAGAGATGAAAGGTGCGGAGATTTAAAGGGCTTCAAGTATGGCAGCACTGCAATTACGCGAGATGATAAGTCTTAGAACAGTTGTTGCTTGCCCCCTGATGGAGATTTATCGAACTTTATTGAAGCTTTTTGTTTCATAGCCCTGATTCATTATTTTACTTCAGTGGGGGTTAAGTGCTATGGGAACACCGAAGGCGGGCGTTGCGATACATATGAGGGATATAAACATATTATTTTTCTAAATTGACGTTGTCGTCAATGGGAATTGAACCCGGGACCATCTGTGTAATAGTCCAACACGCTAACCATTACACCACAACGCCCTACCATTAATCCCGTGAGAATTGTTTGACTAAATGTTGTAGAAGATGTCTAAATAAGCTTTTTCTGTTTTTGTACACTTATTACGTATTCGCAATTTAAATTTAAACTTTGACGCTTTGTATGTAGGTAGTTAACGAGTTAATTGGTTAAGAACGGATTTTCACGATTTTTGAGAATTTTTTAAAAATATTTGTGTTTTTAGACAATTTTTCTAAATTGTAATATTCAACACACAATTTTTAAAATTTTTTGTTTGTTGGAAGAAAATAGCTTAATTTTCCCATTAACAAAGAAAATTAATTAATTTTTTGAATATCAAAATTTTTCTAGTTTGGATATTTCTTAATCCGATCTCTTCATTTTACTTAAAAAGTACATACTGCACAACATATTTTCGCTTTCAAAAAATTTTCCCAAACGTCCTTGGCATATATATTTTAAAACACTGGTCTTCTTTCTATAAATTATTAATTTTTTGAAAAGAGTGCTATAAAAAATATGGCAGTCCTGGAACAATAGTTTCAAATTTTTCTTAATTACTAGTATAGTCAAGACCTCAAATTTTTACAAGCTTTTTACCGCTTTATTATATCTCCCTCCTAGCCAAAATTATCTGATCTTAAAAGTAGGGTTATATATCCTCCTATCCAAAATTATCTGACCTTTAAAGTAGTAGTTTAAAGCAACGGCAGTGTAAAATGGGTTAAAAAGGTATTTTGTGTGGTCTTTTCCGATCTATAAATCTCGTCTATTGACGGACACTCTAGAGAAAATTATGTAAATTTACTTGATTTCGAAGAAAACTCCCCAACCGTGGTAGACACTGAGGCTTAGGCTAGTTAGAACGGAGAACAGAAAATCGTTTAATAGGACGAAGAAGGGCCGATGGACTTGGAGATTTATCGTCTCAGTTATAATGCATACAAGAGGTTAAGTCATAGGGCAAAAAGGGAATAGGGATTAGTTTTCTGTGAAGAAAGCCCTAGTGTACCAGGTTTTTCTATGAGGCAGGATAGTACCACTCATGGAACTTCTGCTGTATATATTTGTAGTTATTTGAGTAGTAAAACAGTATATTTTATTATTTTAAAGTGAAAAGGCAGTCATTTGTAGAATACATTTAAATTTTGACTAGATTTGTAGTTCATTTGTAAAAACAAACCACATCAAATTACATTAATTTTTTAGTTTTTTTTTTATTTTTATTTTGGCAATTTTGTTCAAGAAAAGCTGTCTTTTAAACCATAGTGCACGGCATTGAGACAAAACTTCTAAAAAAAAACAGGGTGTTCAATGAAAATAAAAAAATATCTCTAAAACTAACCGTACGATTTGACAATTGTTGCCATATTTGTGATCAGTGTACCAAAATCATGCGTAAATGAAATATTGCTACACTGATAATAATCCATGCGTAAAATTACAAACAAATGGCAATATAAACGCAATTTTACGAAATTTTTTGCAGTTTTGAAAATAATTTCGTATTTTTATGCATGGATTATTATGAGTGTACAAGACGTCCTTCCAAAAAATGGAAATGTGTCGAATAGCGTAATGGTTGATAGTGATCCGAAGATAACTTTGTGAACGAGCAACGTGCTCAAGAGCTGACTCTTGTAATGATGGTGAGGCGCGCTCTTCATCTGTAGAACATTGTGATCAATGGAACCCTCGACTCGATGGGGACAACGGGAACGAAGTTTGAGGCATACGCTGACAACATTATGCTACTGATTAAGGGGAAACCGCTATGTGAGCCAATCCGGCAAAAACTGAACTTATCTACAAGGAAATGCACTGTGGAAAAACTTGTTCTCCATAGACTATATGGGGAAACTGTTTATCTTTAATAGGAGGCAAGGTACCTGGGTCATTATGGACTATACATTTTATGGATGAGCGATACCAAAGAACATAGACTGATAACAACTCATGCGTAAATTACGAAAAAATGTCACAATAACCAAATTTTTTTGTAAAATAAACGAAAATTTGTACATATTACGAAAGATTTTGTAGTTTTTGACAATAATTTCGTATTTTTATGCATGGATTATTATGAGTGTATAAACCATGATGTACAAAATTAGCATTCGGCGGATTGTTTGGCGGAGCGAACGATTTTCAAGCACAATTAATGGGGGTAAACAATAAATGCGGGGATCTGGTGTGGTGTAGAGCAGTGAACACGAAATCATATTTCTCTGATCTTATTAAGGTACAATTACTGGCTTGTTTCGTTATCACGAGAGACGCTTGTTCGACACCCCAGACGAATTTGGAGGTGGTGCTTGATATCCCGCCGATGGCATAGTTCTTAAGTCTGCTCTTTGACTAAGGGAGATGCAGAGTCAGCTCACCTGGGGACATAGTACGGTAGTGCGTAAGTCTGGTGGTGCACAACTGGATTGTGAAACGGATTATATATTACGCATCGCGAACTTCCGGGAGTCTTTTGAGGTTATTGTTTCGACCAGGGAGGACTAGTCTGCTGACTATGTTATTCAGAGTGGTAAAATCTCGATATATAAGGACAGTTCGAAAAAGGCGACGGTCGGGAGTTTATTAGGGTAAACTAGATTCTCTGGTCAACATTCGGGCGAGGATTGTAGGGCTTTTAAGGCAAAATTTAATAATGTGTGGTTAATAATACGCCCTTATCTACGTCTCTGTCTTTATACACAATTCTATTAAACACCACTACCACTTACCAGTCAAACCTATGCCAGCCACTGTCACATACATATACAATATTCGTAAATGACACTACTACTAGTATTACCATAGATTTTTAGAGGTTCTATAACTAACGTGACCAAATGTTTTTAATCAAAAGCGGGATTTTGGTGCCAAAAGCGGAATGCTTAAATTTTTTTACGTAAAATATGGATTTTTATCAAATTTGAGAATTTTTAATTAATATCACTTGAAAAAGGTATTAAATCTGAAACTGACAAATTAATAACAATTTGTGTTATGTAGAAATGCCCTTACGAGCAAATATTACTTCAAAAATTGTGTGGAGTTATTATCATTTTAAAATTTTCTCATCTTAATAAAAATTTTCTTTTTTTTCTTCAGAAATTATTTTTTGAAACAAATTTCTAAATAAAATTTGAGCATTGCGATATTTTTTCTACAAAATATTTGTTAGCTTTTATTTTACACTTTTCCGAAAAGTTTAGTAAAGTAAAATTTGTGAATTGCGATATTTTTTCTACAAAATATTTGTCATCTTTTATTTTACACTTTTCCGAAAAGTTTTCCAATCGTTAAAAGGCCTGGTGCAAAATTCTCTCACAAATGAGTTGTGTAGATATAATATCCGGGAAAATTACAAAATTTTCTGTATTTTTTTTTACTACATTTTCGTAAAAATTTATAGTTTATTAATACACTCAGGGAACTTCTGCTTTAAAAATATATTGTTGTTTGGGTTGTAATGCAGTTTCTTTATTTTGAATGTAAATGTCCAGTCATTTGTAGAACAAATTAAATTTTTAACTATCCTTGTAGTTCATTTAAAAAAACAAACCACTTCAAATGACTATTTTATGATTTTACATTCACTTTTTACAGTAGTTTTTTGTTATTTAAAAAAAATAAATGTTTGTTTATTTTTACTTACATATGTGATTCATTTTTACTACAATTGTTAGTTATTTTTTGAACATTAAAAAACAAATGACAATGTTAGTTAAATTTACTGAAATGTAAGTCGTCCTTTCTTTAAGTGAAATTTCATTTGTTTTTAACTACATTTGCAGTTGTCTTTATCTACATAGTATTCTAAGTATACTTTTATTAAAAACTCTTACCTAGTAAAAACTTATTACTTAAAACACTTTGAATTTGCGTATGTAAAGACCCTTAAAAAAAAATTAAAAATTACGATTAAGACTTATATTTTTTTTATGGCACATTTTAGGCTTCGCTTCGGCCCTAATCTTTATTTCAATTTAAAACTTCGAAATTTCTAAAATAATAAATGTTTTGAAAACATTTTACTTTAGTTTGTAAAGATTCTATGAAGAAGTTCTAAAATATAAAAGCGGGATTTGGGTTTAAAAAGCGGGAACGAAATTTATTTTATTTTAAGGCGGGATCAGCATTCAAAAAGCGTTATGGTTGGTCAAGTTAATTTTAACAAACATACTAAATGGTAAAGAAAAGGTTGTAAATAAATTATTTACAACCTCTTACTTCACTATTGATTTAGTGCCTCTTTATTGCCCCTCAAGCACAAATATATAGAAAACAAAAAATAAAACGGTGCACGATGTACTCGTACATATTAGGAACTTATTCCTGAATTCTATTCACTTGGCAGCTTATCTTATCGCATTGAAAGAATAAAAAATAAAAAAAAATATTACTCAGTCATAGATCGATTATTATAAAAAAAAAATTTAAGAGAAAATAACTACATACGTATTATTAAGTGGATATGAACGTAGTCACAATATGTTTAAAAAGTATGGCGAATTTTGAAATGGTATTATGTTCTCAAATGTGATATATTACTACACCTGATTAGTTAATTCGATTATAGTTAAACTAATTTCATAGCTCTAAAGAAAATTTTCATTAAATTTATGAAAAGATAATTTATGAAATCGAATGAATTTTTTTTTTGTTATAAAAAAAGTTAATGAAAAATTTCTTAATATTAATAAAATTTCTTGGATATAATGAAATTCTTCATTGAATAAGCAAAAAAAAAATTATGAAATTGTTTCATTAATATCATGGACGATAATGCTTTCAGTCAGTGGCGGCTCCAGCGTAAGTGGCGGCTCCGGTGTAACTTTGAAAAAAAATGCAATTAAATTTTTATTTAAATTGTTTTATATAGAATATTTTATTTTCTTCGGTGTTCCCATAGGCTGCCCAGCAAAATTTTTTCCACCAGCTTACCTCTGAACAGCTTCTATTACCACCGGTTACATGGACCCGATTCTAAAACTGGTTCCTGGGATGCAAAATGTAAGGTTTCACTGTCCCAGAACTAGTTCTATAACTGGTTCTTGAACCGGTTCTAAAGCAACTAGTTCTTGTTTGGAAGTAAAGAACCAAATAGGACAAACTTAATTTAAAAAGAATCGGTTGTAGAACAGAAATTAGAACCTGTTACGATACAGTATAAGTTATTCTGCAACCAGTTATTTGGATGTTACTATTTTTTTTGAATGAAAAACATATAAAATCAACCAATCGATTTAACCCACTTTTTTCCGATTTCAACCATTCTTGGTATAGGATAGCTAGTCCGAGAGGATGGTAAAAAATCGCGATTAAAAATAAACATGAAAACTATTTTGAAAATTTCACAAAAATAGTCGTACACAAACGTCCATATATTCGAAAAAATCGAAAATCTAAAAAAGTAGTCGTATAAAATCGTTTATATCTTTTTCACGGTGGAAGCTACGCGATTTGTTCTTTTCCTAATTTAAAGCTACTGTTATGCTTCAAATTAAATTAGTAAAAAAATAATTGTTTAAAGATAAAAGGATTTTTTCCATATGCGCAGTTCAAACCGATGTATTTAAAAAAAACTGGCTTTTTAAAATTGTTAAAAAAAAATATGGTAATTATAAATTAAGGGATTATTGATAAAATTATCAATTTTATTTTTGTGTTGCTGAATCGGTTTAAATTTTACAATTTATTCTTTTATGTTGTATTGCTTCAAAAATTACGATTCTTCTTAATAAAACACCGTTTCTTACGTTTTTTTTAATCTATATATTTCGAACATCAGTTCATCATCAGGATCTAAGAAATGTTAACAATGTTTTTATTAAGAAGAATCGTAATTTTTGAAGCAATACAACATAAAAGAATAAATGGTAATTATAAATTATTCCACTATGCCGTAGCCAAATCCCTTTTTGGAACTCTTACGAAATCCATAGTTATACATAAAAATGTAAAAAAATATAATTAAAAAGCGATAACTCTGGAGTCCACAGGAGCACCATACTGGATTTTGCAACGGTATAGAAAAATAATTTATAATTAACGTATATTTTTTTTTTAAATTTTTGAAATCCAGGTTTTTGAAATACAGTGGTTTAAACCAGGGATTTTGAAAAAAAAATGCATTTTGCCTTCTTAAAGAGAATAACTTTTCCAGTACCAGTAAAACCACGATTTAATCATCTTTAAAATACGGTATCAGTGACTCGTAGCTTAAGGCGTTAATAAGATATGGGCAATTATGTGCAACTTCTGTTGTAAAACTTTGATTTTTATTTTTTAATTTTATTTAAAGCCCGATAACAATAGCTTTAAAATGATGTAGCTTTAACCGTTAAAAAAATATACACGATAATATACGACTACTTTTTTTTCAAATTTTAAAATGCGACATTTCCACAACCGTAAGAGCTACTTTGAACTATGTAATATTTAGATGGCACTTACCATCCATACCAAGTTTGATTAAAATTGAAGGGGATCGAAGTCAAAAATTAGATTTTTTATGGTTTTATGTGAAATGAGAACATAGCTCTTAACCCCACCGAAGTTAGACGAAATATGAAAAACTTCGCATAAAAAATATATTTGAAGTTTTAGCAAGGAAGTTGGAAAAATTCTTAATTTTTTTAATAATTTTTTTAATATTTCCAATTTTCTACCAACGATAAGATTGTTATTACTTTTTGTTTATTCACTTATACACTGATAATAATTCATGCATAAAAATACAAATAAATGTCAAAATAACTAATACTTTCGTAAAATAAACAATTATTTTTTCATTTTACGAAAGTTTTTGTTGTTTTGACATTATTGTCGTATTTTTAGCACGGATTTTTATGAGTGTACTTTTTATCATTTCCAACCAAAACGTGTCGAAATCAAACAGCTGTTCAAAATGTAATAAGCAGGGCAACCACAAATATGCTGTATCATGTTTTTTCCTGCGCGTCCTATTGAAAAAATGGATGAGATATTTATCAGTTTCAGAACAATTGAATAATTCTGGTCTCGATTTATGAAAGCATACTTTAGCATATTTTGATCTTAACTGCGTATTTTTGTATATTTTGATAAAATGAACATGGTTTGGGGGAAAAATCAAATTCTTTAAGCATATTTTTGTACTTTTTGGTGTAAAAACCATTTTTTTAATAATGTTTTTCGGGTTTTTTTTTTTGAAAATCCAAAGTTTTTTTTTCTAATTTCCCAGAAATTTTTTGAATTTAACAAATTAATTTTGGAAATTCAAAAAATGTTTACCAATTTGAATTTTCAGTTTTAATACTACTGATTTAGATATAAATAATTTTTTATCTACTCTTTTGTTAGCAATTGAAATAAATTTCACAAAAGTTAGTCCAAATTTTGGAAATTTGGACTCCAAATGCACTATAAAATTAGCTTTCAAATACGAATTTTTTAATAAAAATGTGTTTTTAAAATCATATTTTTGTTTTTTTATGTAATCATCAAACACATTTTTAAATATTAGTTGCCAAAAAAATCACAAAAATACATTTATAAAGCTTTTTTTTATATTTTTGTGTATGAATATAACTAAAAGTTTGTAAGACTATCAGTTTTATTTTTGCTGTTCTGCTAATTTTAGCAGTTTTTTTTCTAAAACGTAATTTTGTTTCTAATATTTATGCTCTTTTAACGGGTTTTTTTTTATGAGCGTACTTCTCATTTCAAATAAAACACAAATAATGTTACGAAAATTTGTGCTGCGTTAATCAAAAGGGGGAACGCTGTATTGCATAATTACTACCAAAAACACACAGATTTACACAAAATTCTTTGCGAAATTGTATTTAAACTAATTTCTAAAGTTTATTTAATAAAATTTATGTATAAATCACTTAAATCAAATCCAATAAGAATTCGATCAAAAAAGTCGCAAATTAAAATAAGAATCGAATTGGAATACAAGCTCGCGTATTTGCCTTTGCCGATTTAAAACAAATTTATTATTTTATTTGCTTCACAATTTATTCTCTGCTTTTCCCCCTTTTTTCCATCATTTTTTCTCTTTTGATTTGGCTGAGGGGCGGATTTTTCTACCACCACCCCTCACGGTTTTTCGGAAAAAGAAATTTTGTACCTTTTTGAGTGGTTTTGAACCTTAAACATTTTCTCCGATAAAACTTTAATATTTTCTCGTTATAAAAGAGTCTAAATACTTTTCGGTCACATTGTCTATGCGTGTGATCGCTTTCATTTTCAATTAACTTTCTACATAGTGTCGGCAAAACGATTAGTGTCTAGAAAAGTTTTATGATCCAGCATTACTTCGTTATACATACTTCAATATTTAAACATACGATTCAACAAATGCATCAATCTATCAAATAAGCTGATTTTTTATGACTCCTTCGTACACCCATCCTTATTGCTGTTGTTCTTGTCTCATTTGACTAAATTTTATAGTATATACCAAAAATGTAGTGGAGGGCCGATCATTTGATTGTTTAACTGGTAATCAATGATTATTATCATTACCTTACAATCATTATTTGATTGAATTCTATAAATGTATGTGTCTATATGTGAGTCATTCAATGTCAAAGCGAAAGCTATTTTACCTCACGATTTGAGTTTGTTTTGAAATTTGGCAGACGTATTCTTTTTTTTTAAATATTTGACATTTATTTTTGGTAAAAATTCAAAAATTAATTTTATTTTGGGGGAGAGGTGGTCGAAAGAGGTAAAAAATACAAACAAAAGTTAAGAACTAAAAAAAAAACATTGAAAAAAATGGTAGTAGAGTACAATAATATTAAAATAAGCCATCAACTATAAAAATTTAAAATACATCAATTTAAATAACGGCTTGTCGGAACATTGTTCATGTTTTGTTGAATGTTCAAACACAAATAACTACACAGAAAAATTAAAAACGTGGTTCAACTAAAAAATTATTGAATCAATTAATATTTTAATTGATTTTGCACCTATCACGGCAATGATAATATCAATTAATAATTTAATTGAAAATTAAAAACGAAAAAAAATTATAAATAACTTCTACAAAAAAATAAATGTGATACTCACAAAAAAAGTGTGTAAACTATACATTGGTATCCCAGTAAAAAATGTTCGTGTTTTTAGAAGCAGGATAAAACAAATGCGCTGATGTAAGTGCTTACTATAACATTATACTGAGAAGCAGCAAATAAAACGAAATATTTTCGTATAAAAATAAACAAATAAAATTTTGAGCTTACTGTTTTCCCTTACACGGATTCAGGTTGTAAGCAGCTTACCTTAATCCCTTACAAGGATGCATGTTGTAATGCAAAAAGTTTCATATCGTGGATTATAAACGATCTGTACCAGTTTTTTCCGAGTGATTACCGATTGTGTTTGGTGTTTTCGAGTATGTTATAAAAATAATTAGTCATTTATCTTTTATCTTTTCCTGAAGATCTAGCACGTGGTGCGGTAAAAACATAAATATAATTATTGTATTAATATGTCTAAAATTTAAACAACAAAAATTTAATATCTGTAGAATTTTATATAAAATACATTCTATAATATTTTTATTACAGTGCATTCGCGAAAATATGAACACCCCAAAATATGAAAATTTTCTTCCATTGACTACTCTAAAATATGAACTTAGTGCCAAAGCGTTAAAATATAAACAGCTTATATTTGTATTTTTAACGGATTTTATCAACCTACGCAGTGTTTAAATCTAAATCAACAGGGTAGTGGTTGAATTTTTATTCAACTGCAATATAATTTGGGGATTTCCCTCGGTGTGTTTGCTTTTAAATTGTCTTCACCTGTCAATCAAAATTTCTAACATACACGTTTTAGTTAGTACTCAGATTCAGCTAGAATTCCTTATTCGTTTTGTGAATATAAATTTAACGTGAAAAGTTCTTAAATAGGCGTAAAAAAGCATAAGTTTTTAACTTTAAAAGAAAAAGCAGACATTTTAGAACATTTGGGAAAAGGTGCAAGTGTAACTTTTAAACTGTAACTTTTTTAAACATGTAACTTTTAAATTTAGTTTCTTTTTCAAAAATTAATTGTTTTTTTTAATCCAATAAACAATAAATAAAAAATTTAACATAAGAAACTTTTATTTTTATTGGAAAACCGTTTTTAAAGGTAAATTAGATGCCATTCGCAAATATGAGCAATCTTGCAAAAGTGAACTGGCTTGGTTTTAAATAGTTCATATTATCGCGAGTGCACTGTATTACTTTTAATTGTAATAATGTAGACATGAAATATGATTTTACTGAAAGTCATGAAATCACAGCACTTTATAAGCGCTAAAGACCGCGATTATTTTGTCTAAAAGAAATGCTTTGGGAATTTGCTATATAAAAATCATGGCATATGTAAGCAGGTTTGTAGGGGATTCTTTTTGGCTTACTCCCTTACAAACCTGCTTTTTTACTGGGATGTGTGTTTTTGTTACTGCTACGTCTGTTTGTATGGCTGTGTGCTTGTTTCGTTGTAAACTTCAAATGCGTTTGGTATTTAACACTGAACATTTTTACAGTGTATGAAAAAATAATTTGAGAATCACGTCTAAGATAAATATGTATTTATATATTTAAAAGTCAATTAAAATATTAATTGATTCAATTAAATATTTGTTTAGAAACAAATTTAATTCAAATCAAATATTTAATTCGATATTTTGGGTTGATAATTTGTTTCTGTGTACCCAGGCAGAAAAATAAAATCGGCACAGTGTTGGCAAAGTGTCGGCGACATTCGGTTATGCGTTGGCAGAAAGTGAGATTAACAATCTTGACAGTATTGTCCTGTTAACCGATTGATGACAGTTGCTAAACGTTGGTCTTAGCGAACTTGCCACCGGTGACAAAACGTTGGTAACTAAAAAAATTTGTTGCTTTTAAAATAGCTGAAATTAAACTAATTTTGAGAATTTTGTGTAATAAAACACATTTAGAAAGCAGCAATACAGTTCGGTCTTAATTTTATACATCATATTTAAACATGTGAAATACAATAAAATATTAAAAAAATACTTCTAATTTCTTGGAATATTGGTAAAAACAATATTTACAAAGAATTTTGCGGGTAATACTGGCAAAAGCAAATGCTTGGCAAACAAAATAGTGTTTTCCTACAATTAGAATACTATGTACGTAAAAACCACTGCAAATGTAGTTAAAAACAAATGAAATTTTACTCAAAGAGAGGACGACTTACATTTCATTAAATTCAACTAACATTGTCATTTGTTTTTTAATGTTCAAAAAATAACTAACAATTGTAATAAAAATGAACCACATGTTAGTAAAAAATAAACAAATATTTACTGTAAAAATTTAATGTAAAATCATAAAACAGTCATTTAATGTGGTTTGTTTTTTAAATGAACTACAGGGTTAGTAAAAAATTTAATTGGTTCTAAAAATTACTGACATTTAAAAATAGAGAAACTGTATTACAACCCAAACAACTACATATTTTTAAAGCAGAAGTTCCCTGAATGTAGTACAATATTAGTTGTACCTTTGGTAATTTTTAACACCATGGGCCTTACAAAAATAACAGTGGTTTGCCAGTACTATTTTTTTGGTACGGTTGGCAATTTCTACCTGAGTACTTAAAAAAAAATTTCTATTTATTCCAAAAATACAAGGTGGCGCAAAAATAACCTTCCGATGTTTTTTGGCTGTAATTTAAAAAAAAATGAAAAACTTTGATTCTTCTTGTGGATTATTTTTATTTGGCATTTTAATTTTTTTTACATCAAGTCGAGAATATGATGTCATGTAAATGGCCGCCGCCACAGTTGACTGTCAGTTGAGCCCTTTTTACTGCATTTTCCATCACTTTGGCCAAAACTTCCGGCGATAGGTCCTCACATTCTTGACGGATATTGTCTTTAAGAGCTGCAAGAGTCTGAGGCTTGTTGACATAAACCCGCGACTTCAAAAAGCCCCACAAAAAGAAGTCTGGAGCGGTTTAAATCAGGCGATCTTGCTGGCCAGTGCAAATCGCCAAAACGGGAGATTAGGCGCCCGGGAAATGCATCCTTCAGCATATCGGTTGTGGCACGTGCAGTGTGTGCCGTTGCACCGTCCTGTTGGAACCACATGTTTTCCAATCCCAATTCATCAAGTTGCGGCAAAAAGAACTCGTTGATCATTGCTCTGTAGCGCCCACCATTCACAGTAACCGTTTGGCCCGCGACGTCTTCGAAGAAAAAAGGTCCGATGACTCCTCCAGCGAAAACAGCACACCATACAGTGACTTTGAGCGGGTGTAATGGCTCTTCGTGGGTTACATGCGGATTTTCAGTGCCCCAGAAGCGTAAATTTTGCTTATTTACTCATGATTATTTTTGATGAAAAATGTCAAATAAATAGGTCAAATAAATAGTCACCAATATTCCGCGTTCTGGAGCAGTGTAGCGTAACATTGTTTATTAACGTGTATTTCGCATGTGTTTACTACACAAATGTCAAAACAGAACTGACATTAGGGGCCAATCGCAAAATTTATAGCATTTTCTGATAGGAGGATTACTTTTGCGCCACCTTGTACATGTCAAATATTTTTGAAATTAGACTCCGGCTACCAAATTTCAAAGCAAACAAAAAACGTGATGTAAAAATCTTTCGGTTTGACATGGAATAACTCATATAATCACTCGTATACATTCCTCCGTATCTAGTCTGTAGTATAATGATAACTTTTTTAGTTGTATTGTTACTCCTGCTGAATAGTTTATAACTTTTACTTCTACGGTTGCTGTTGCTGCTTTACTTACTACAAAGTTGTAAATTTGTTTTCCTTTTTTTTCAATGCAATACTTCGTTAGTTGTTGTTTGTTACTCGTATTGCTTTTTGATTACCTTCCACCATAAGTCCATATGTGCATGTGGGTCTGTCTAGCTTTTTGTAGTTATGCCGCCATCATAATAGAACCTCTTCAAAATGTATATTTTATTTGCGTTTGTCGATAATAATTTCCTTATAATTTATAACTTTTACTTTGTACACAAATTTATTTTGATATTATTTTTAAGCTTGATTACAGTGACTTTAGTTCAAGTAAAGTGCGATAAAAGTAATTAAATTATTTTTATGAAATTCTTATTTCGTGATAATTGACCGACTTTTTCTTAGCACCATTTAGCACCACGTTCTTATTGGAGTTTTCAAAATTTTCAGGAAATATTCATCCAAATTTTAAGTTTCTATCTAATGAATTTCTGCATGACGTCGTGGAGAAGGCGTCACCATGAGAATTTTCAAAAACTTCATTGGAGGAATTACAAGTTCCTTACTTCAGCGGCTTGGACAGGGCACTGAGGAGAAAGGCTTTTCCTTCGGTGACACATATCTGCAGTTTTATAGTTCTAGCAAAACGGTTATAGGCAGGACGTTAAGGTGGAGACTCATCCCCTCTCTATACGAATTTCAAAAAACCACATATTAGCAAATAACCATCTAGAGGAGGATTTTACCAATCAAATCTAAAGTTTCTTTATTCATGGATTTTTTCAAGTCGTTTATGGAGACTCCTTTCTGCCCTTCCCTTAGAAGTTTCCATAAATAACATCTAAGCAGTTGCCAACACCGGACATTTTTTCGTAATTTTACGCATGGATTATTATCAGTGTAGGAACACAAATATTAAGTAGCAAGTTTCTAGGCAAAAAAGTTTGAGAAGGCTGTAAAGGAAGAAATTTTTCCCCTTTTTAACTATCCGTGCACTGATAGTAATATAAAAAAATGCCAAATGAACAAAAACTTTCATAGAATTAACAAATTTTCATTTATTTTACGAAAGGGCGTCGAGGGGGAGACTTTTTCCCATACCAAGTTATTGTAATGTTAACACATATTTTAAATTTTAAGCCAAAGGGGTTTTAGCAGGGCGCCAACTGGGAGAGTGAATAGTAAGGCCATTCTTTAAGGAACATATATTTTAAACATCCATATAAAGGGTTTTGTACATGCCGTGTTCACTTCCCTTTCTCAAATAATTTCCAAAAATCATATCTTTGCGCACGTTGTAGCAGAAGGAGGAACCTAGACACCAAATTCTAAGATCCTAATTTTCATGTTAAGACAACATTTTTACCACGTTCAAAACCAACATTTTAAAAAGCACCTTGGAACACAAATCAGACTTGGGCGACGTCAATTACATTTCACAATCATTCAATTGTGAAATTTTTCTATATCATTAATAATATCAGACCTGTTCTCACACTTGTGAGCTTAAACGAATCCTTTTAAAATTTGCAAAATGTTTAATACCAAACATGGAGATTAGTAACAACATCTGGATATTTAATTACGGGACAATTACGCAATTACAGCCAATTACATGTAATTAGATATAAAAAAGTAATTGGCCTGTAATCAAATTCACAAATATTAGTATTATGTTCCATGTCTGGTATCGAAAAAATTTTAAATTTTCAAAGGAAGCGTTTAAGACCACAAGTGTGTGCGTATGTCTGAAATTATTAATGATATGGACAATTTAACAAGTAAGTGACTATGAAATGTAATTGGCGTCGCCCAAATCTGACAAAAATATTAAATAGCAAGTTTCTAGTTGCTAGTTGAGAAGGCTTTTAAGGAAAAGCATTTTCAGTTTTGCCACTATCCGTACCGTGATAATAATCCCAAAAAATGCCAAATTAAGAAAAGCTTTCGAAGAAATAATTTTTCCCCATATTAGTGGCTGTGTTCACAGGATTTGGAACCCACATACCAAATTGCACGTTTCTCGCTTTAGCGGCTTGGCAAGAACGTCAAGAAGGAGCTCCTTCTAGTCTAGACTTTACTCCTAAAAGTACTATATAAGTGACTTCATAAGACTACTTCTAAGAAACAAAAAATAGTTAGCCAAAATGGTTTTTACGGGCAGCCAAGGGGAAGAGTTATTCCCTTTTGAATCCTACCTGTAGGCATTGTCAAATATCCCATGCAAGCGAATGTCTACTCGGGATTTGGAACCCACATACATGCTTTAGTTTAAACCATGTGACTTAAATTAAAACAGACCGCGTTGTCGTACAGAAATATATCTATATTGCTTTCCAGAACTTGAAATATTATTTTTCAAGATGTCTCACCGAATAATGCAGTGACTCCTCTTCTTTTGCCTCACCTGTAGGGATAGGCAATTACACATACTTTTTCTACAAAACGTTTCAAATATTCGGAATCATATAAATTGAAATTTTTTGAAATTTAAGACCCAGGATGAGGAAAATCGTCTGATATTCCATGGACACATGATTTTCAGGGGTCTATTTGGTGGCTCAGTTTACCTTGGAATGTAGCAACGGATAGAACATGAAACCGAAATTGCTATTAAAAAAAACACCAAACACACAAGACAGATCCACTGTGATCTTCGAATCTTTTGACAACTCCATGATTCGGTTGCAGCCACTGATATTTTTGTTTGCAGCTACTAAACTTCGGTTAATGCAACTGAACTATGGTTCAAGCATTATATTTCAATTAAGTTCGGTTGATGCAAGCAAACCAATTGGTTAGCAAAAAAATTGGTCGTCACGATAAAACCGTTTTCTGTGTGTGTTTAACGTGCAGTCAACTATTGCCAGGAATTATAGAACCAACAACGAGGATCGGTACACTCATAGAAATAAACCTGTCCAAATAGCAGAAAAATATACTAAAAATATGTTGAAAATGCCTTGCAGAAAATTTGATGTTTTTGTCTACTAATATTTAGTAAATGTTTTTGCTGATCTTAGCGGATTATTTTATTAATTTCAATTAAATAAAATTTAGCTCAAATACAAGGTGGCGTAAAAGTAATCCTCCTATCAGAAAATGCTATAAATTTTGCGATTGGCCCCTAATGTCAGTTTTGTTTTGACATTTGTGTAGTAAACACATGCGAAATACATGTTAATAAACAATGTTACGCTACACTGCTCCAGAACGCGGAATATTGGTGACTATTTATTTGACCAATAATCGGTCGGTGACTTTGGCACAACGTGAATTTCGTCGCAGATTTCCTGGCCGTCCAACGCCTACTGGTGAAACACTGCGACGTTTAGCCGCTCGCCTCGAAGAGACTGGCACAACACGAGATGCTGCCAGGCGTGGCAGACCCCGGAGTAGCCGTTCTGCAGAGAATATTGCTGCTGTAGCCGAGGATGTCATGGAAGCGCCGTCGACATCGACCAGACGACGTGCCACGCAAATGGGTATCAGTCGACGGTCTTTACAGCGAATTTTGGTACAAGATTTGAAGATGTTTCCGTACAAAGTCCAAACGGTGCATCAGCTGTTAGCTGCTGACCGCCAATCGCGTGTAACATACGCTCAAGCCATCGTTAATCACCACCAAGAGGAAGATGATTTTTCATCAAAAAATAATCATGAGTGATGAGGCCCATTTCCATCTTAGCGGGTACATAAATAAGCAAAATTTACGCTTCTGGGGCACTGAAAATCCGCGTGTAACCCACGAAGAGCCATTACACCCGCCCAAAGTCACTGTATGGTGTGCTGTTTTCGCTGGAGGAGTCATCGGACCTTTTTTCTTCGAAGACGTCGCGGGCCAAACGGTTACTGTGAATGGTAAGCGCTACAGAGCAATGAGCGCTACAGACCAATGCCATAAAAAGGGCTCAAATGACAATCAACTGTGGCGGCGGCCATTTGCATGACATCATATTCTCGACTTGATGTAAAAAAATTAAAATACCAAATAAAAATAATCCACAAGAAGAATCAAAGTTTTTCATTTTTTTTTTTTTTAATTACAGCCAAAAAACATCGGAAGGTTATTTTTGCGCCACCTTGTATAACTAAATATTTGTAAATTCAACAGATTTATTTTTGCTGTTCTTATATTACTAATATTATGTAAAAAAATCTGTCAATTTTAACAGTTTTATCTGCAATATCATTTTTAACTAATATTTAGTAGTTTTTTTTGCTATTCTTACAGGTTTATTTATATGAGTGTATAGGTCCATGACGACTAGGCCTAAAGGGCATCTTGGCTATCAGAAAAGATATCCACGTGTGCAATTCCTGTCAACATTATATCCAAAGGCTCGAATATCCACATTAAAATTTGTAGGTTATCTGCCCACATAATCCGGAATCCTTGTATTTCGTAGCATGCCCGCAGTCCACCGATAATTTATCTTTCACGCTAGTTCTACCTTGTGCTAATTAATGGGGAGCATGAATATTTTGCAAAAGATTCTCTTGCATGCTGTGATGCCAGTTTTGACGATTTTTATACTAACAAACAGACTATAAAACTTAAACTTTTTTTCTTCATGGAACACCTCAATTTTGTCCATGTTTTTATAATTTTCAAAATTTAATATTATTAGAGTAAAATAAAATTTATCTTATATAAAAAACTGTCTTGCAAGCCTTTATGCTCCCGTTTAGTGTTCAATAGGACCTACTGCCTAACTTACTCAAAAGGAAGGTATACCGACGCGTACCGTAAGATCGCAATTTCACTTGGATATGTTTTCTATCAAATATCTTGGTTCTATCAAATATCTTGGTTCTATCAAATATCTTGGAGTCAATTTCGATACCCTGATGAAATTTAATACTCACGGCAAGGCACTTTTGTCGAAAGCCAGACGAATAGCTGGTATGTTTTCCGGCCTATTGAACAACGGATATTTTCCGCAGAGTACAAAACTTCTCCTTTACAAAGTTGCCATCAGATCAGCCCTTGTATACGCATTTCCGATCTGGTTTACTATTTCGCCAATAGTAGCCAAGGAGTTTGAAATCTGCGAGAGGAAAATTTTAAGAAAGTGTATTAATAAAAATTACCAAAACTTTTCTAAAAGATACTCCAACACATATATTTACAAAAAATCAGATGTCGTGCCTTTCTGTAGATACGCCTTTATGCTTCAGAAAAAATTTGTTGAAAATCTTGAGTTTCATGATAACACCATTATGAACGATATATATGAATCTGAAAGGAGTAATGGCTGGGGAGATGTAATTTACCTTTCTCCGATTGGTATTCTGCTGGAGTCATCAGATGTTAATTCAGACCTGCTTTCCACCCCAGATTTTTACACAAAATCTCTTCCTGGCTCCCATAGGGGCTAAGTTATGACCTTATTTTTCGTCCTATGAAACATTGTGCCTTTTTTATTTATACTTTGCTGTTGTAATTTATTTAATTTACTGGTATATTCGTATACTGATTTAGAAGAATATACTTTCATTTTGTAATTTCTAACAAATTTTAATAATATTTGTACCTGAACAATTCGTTGATAGTAATATCAACTTTCTGTGATATAATGTTCCGTGCTGACCTTAACAGCTGTCTTTTTAGTTTAAGTGTTATTTAGTTTATATTGTTTATTTTGTTAATTTTTTTTTTTAAAACAGACGTTCGCTCTGTAAGCCAAAGTAAATGCCGGGAGCAAGCATTGTTTATTTCATTTATGTGTGTACAACATATGTTACGTGTAACTCCTGATTTTAGCAAGTAGCTTATTCGATTATCGTGTATTAAAACAAAACAAATATAGTTTTAAGAATATTATAGTGTTACACAGTCGATTTGTACCTTACTCTATGTAAACTCAAGAAAGAAAAAAAGTCTCAATAAAAATTTTACTTACTTACTTACTTGGATATGTTGTGGAAGAGAAAAAGTAAAAGTATTTTTTAGCTGCCCAATCTCATATTTGGGGATTACGAATTTGGGTCAAAAGCTACCCTAATATTCGTATTTTCCGTTTTATTCATGTTAGTTTCTAACAAATTTGTGAGAATTGAGTATTAAATGGGAGATATTTTAAAGATTTATCAAGTAGAGTTAAAAATATAATAAAAAGTTTTAAAACAAAAATTTTCGAACAAACTTTAAATTCATTTTTACTCCCTAAAAATTCGATTAGGCAGGTGTGTTTCTTACATTCATAATAATCCATGCTAAAAATACTAAAATAATGTCAAAACAACAAAATCTTTTGTAAAAATAACAAATTTTCGTTTATTTTACAAAATATTTGGTTATTTTAACATTTTTGTATATGTTTACGCATGAATTATTATAAGTGCAGCTATATTTCCCACTTTGATCTTCCTCCAGCACATACCCAAGTTTTATTAGGGGGTCGGTGGCCCAGGTCGGGATACCTGTCTCATTAGTAACGGGTGTTTTTTATACAGGTATAGAACTTTAAGTGGACAACACTTCTATAACTAGCGGCCATTTTGTCAGCTGTCAAGTGATTTTAGTTAGGTTTGGCATTTCAACTTGACTAGACTGACGCCTGAACAACGCTTCGCAATTGTGCAAAATAAACAAAACTGCAGTATTTGGATTTATGATAATCCTCAAGTGCATGTTGAGACACCGTTACATGCAGAAAACCTGACTGTTTGGTGTGCTTTATGGGCTTGTGGAATCATTGGTCCGTACTTCTTTAAAAACGATGCTGGTCAGAACGTTACAGTCAATGGTGACCGCTATAGAGTCATGATTACTGACTTTTTAGTAGTTTCAACAAGACGGTGCAACATGTCATATAGCTAGTGCAGCAATTGATTTATTGAAGGAAACGTTTGGTAAACGTATAGTTTCACGTTTCCGACCCGTGAATTGGCCTACAATCTCGATTTGTTTAATGCCAGATGTTTATCTTTCGAATAAAGCTAATTTCATGTCAATTTAAAAATTCTTCTTTGTTTTATTCCATTTCAAAGTTTTATACCTCTATAAAAAAAACACCCTTTATTATCCCAATGACTTTGCATTGAGTTGCAAAAGTTTTCGAAAAAGTTTAGTAACGTTTAGTAACGTCATGATGCTTGTTAGAAAAAGACCTAACCACGTGCTTGATTACTAAGAAGACAAGAATGCAGCAAAATTGATTATTAATAGGTTTTTTGTTAAAGTTCTGCCTATTATGGAGGCTCTAACTTTTCTAAAACTTCGGGTTCTGATGAGATCTTTAGCCAGATCGAAATACTAGTATCAACCTAGCTAATATGTTTGATATGCTTTATTTTTGTAAATATACGGAGGTTGAAAGCTCGTTATAAATTGAAAATAACATAAAAATAATCTCGATGTATATAAAAACAAAAAACTAATATAACTGTATAAAACGTATGTTTTTGAAATTTCAAAAAAGTTTAAAACGCAGCCTTAAATCAAAACTCGATTAAGTCTCAACTAGTACGAACATCGAAAATGATAATAAATAGGAAAGGTCTTCTTTGTAATCACAGAAATGTGTCTAAATATCGATTTACTACAATAAAATTTTTATTTTTTACTTTGAGAATTCCTGTTTCTTCCGAAATTTTTTGATATATTTTTTTAGTTACATAACTTAACATTCTTATAAATTACTCATATCATTTCAAACACATTTTGCCATAAATATTCACACTCATACTCTGGTTAATCGCCCAAAGATCAAGTAATAACCCAAATAAAATAATTTAAAATAAGAATGCGCACTTTATCAAACAAACTATGAAATAATCATTTTATGCTATTGAATCATCATAAATATGATCAACATCATCCATTTATGGAATGAACTTAAAAAAACTAACATTCAAATTTGGATAATTATAAAACAAACATAGACAAAAGTGTTTTTTTTTTAGAACATCACTACTAGAAATGACCTTCCAAGTCAACTATATTGGATATACAACTATGTAAGGCTCCATGGGCTCTATGACTACTATTTGTGTATTCCCAATGAAAATATGATGTTCATGAGTACAAAGTGAATATAAACTGTCATAATGACACATATGTTGGACAAAATATTTAAAAATACATATTTGGTTATTAAAAGCAGAACACTTACACATAAATATTAGGGTAGTATTTATTAGTTTAATTATGGAAAAGTGGAAACATCATTTCTCACGACTGGCAAATAACATTAATGTTGTGGAAATACGTTGAAGATTTGAAGTTCCTCAGATAGCATGATTAGTTTTATAAAAAGTGTTTATCTGCCTATTCGTAATAATTACGATGGCCCTGTCAGAATCGTTTAATATAGAACTTTAGATATTGCTTTCAAAGTATTAGGAAATAACAGATTCATCGTGGAAACCAAATTGTTTGCCAATCACATGTTTTGCTTGCAGCAAACGAATTATTTGGTTTTCGCAATAAAACTTAGTCCAGGATCAATTGAAATTAAATGCTCCAATCAAAATTCTGTTAAATGTACCCATTTTCTGTTGTCACAAACACAATTGGCGTCGACTGCAACCGTGTGTTGACTCGGGGACACTATTGAGAAGGTCAGCTATTGCGAATTATAGCGCCTTCAAATTTGTTCCTATTCGCTTACGATTTATCGTCTCAAAGCAATTAAGTGTCCGACGTTGATGCATTATGTAATAAAGTTGGATACCAACCTATTTGCTTCCTATCCATCCATAGTTAGCAGAATCCCGTTGTAATTTAATTATCTCTCATTGAATGTGTATATCGCCCTATAATATAGCTTAGTAATTTATCCATGAATCATTCGTGCCCTCTCACGTCTTATGGACAAAACGGACAACATACTGATTCAAGTGGAAAATATGATCAGGATATAGCTTCGCTTCGTGTTTCCTAAAATGATTTATTCAGTACCCAGAACAGTCTTATGGTTGACATGCTCTTTTTAGCCGAGTCAACGTTTTGTTGTGTTGCTCTTAATTAGCTTGATTTGCTATAATTCTCGTTAAGCTTGAGATATGTTTTATAATTATCAGTTCCTCAATAAGGTGGTCGGAGTTTTGTCTGCTGCCTTTGCGTAGTACTTTTTGTGGGTCCTAAGATGTTGGTCCCATAGTTTCTGTGTTCCTTCTATACTTGCTATGTCAAAAACTCATTTGTACAGTTGTATTCCTTTTTAACCTTTCTGTTTCCGAGTCCATTAAGGTTGAAAATTTTTACAAGTTTTTAAGGTTTAAAATTTTTACAGCTGGATTTATTTATTACGAAGGTCCTTTTGTATAAAGAAATTTAACTCTTCCGATAATTTCTAGCAAAGATTCATGGGTTGCCAACATATACAAGCAATTATTGAAAGGACAACTTGCTGATTAAATAAAGCCGTAACTAGCAAACGGGGTATATGCAGGACCTTTGTTAAACACAACGAGGGACTTCTCCCGCTTACAAATTAGTTGCATACCGGGTACAGCACATTAAGCTGGCAACACGGTTCTCAATAATATTTTCAGACACGCAGGTCTGCTTTACAACGTACACAAGATCTCTCAAAGGAAGTGAAAATACTTTTAAAATCGAATAATGTCGAAAAATAGAACTTATACTTATACTCAAAAATCGGTTTGTTATGTGCTCTTATGTCCCCATCTATTCCAGAAACTCTACCCCGTTGACGGCATTCCCCTGGCACCCCAAGCCCATTTCACTGAAGTCACCAAAGTAAGAATATTGTATCCATATAAGTGATGAATACTAATGCCTTTGACCTCACAGGGAGACCTTGGGTTCCTAGCATATGGCCGATACATTCTTCAAAAGCCCAGCCTATGTTAAACTGGTCTAAGAACTGGGTACGCGTTACGATCGAGGCATTATTAAATCCTTCCATCAATAAATAAATCCAGGAAATATATATGTAGATCAACTGATATCTCTACGTGGGAAGCCACCTAACGGTGTCTTTAGTACGCATGTTGCTTCAATCTAAGCATCTGGCTAGAGAATGGATTTGTAACCATGCCATCTACAATTCGTTTCATGATTTTCAGCAAAAATGAAGTAACTTTTATCGCTTGGTATGTTTTTGGGTTTGCATAACTATCCTTCACAGGACATATTTGCCCCCATGCCATAACCTGATTTGTATGCCAATCTTAAGCACGTATACCAGATGTCACTGGGTTTATTAATGTTCCAACCAAACTCACGTCTTGTTCGATGTTGTCACTCATTAAGTCCAGACTGTTGTTAAACATTTGCACCAAGCTGTCTTCCAGCATGTGGTTCAGCCTGGCAGGCACCAGTAGGCCCAACTTGTTGTTCCACATTGGGTCCTGCATATTCCACATTGGGTTCAGCATGTTCCACATTGAGAATCAACTCGTTGTTCCAGCGTTTTCGACAAAAAATAAAGTTTCCATAAAAAACCTTAAAGATTTGTCTATCGAGTGCGTACTGTGTCCATTTCCGTCAATACGGGTTTCGGGCTGCATATTAGTTTTCAATAACAGTTTTGTAACCTTCGATATATCTTTTAAACTATACCCTTGTTTACAAAAAAATTTCGAGCATTTGCACTTTGCCATTAAAATTTTCCTGTGGTAGACATCCTAGTATTCCGAATGCCCTTTGCGATATGCTATAATGTCTGCGTACATCACACCTGACGTTGATCAGTTTCCAGGTTAGCCAGGTTATCTCCAGGAAATTTGTTTTTGACGATGTAGACAAAACTCCTAAATAATTCAATTACCTGTTCACTCAATGACAATTTCATTCCTTTTCTGAAAATAGGCTTAAGGGGTATTAAGTGGTTTTAAAGATAAATCTTTAAACAAGGCCAGTTTTTTTCAAGCCATGTTTTGAAGCAATATTGGTTCCGGCGTAAGATGTGCCACTCCATGAAATATATACCGATGATCCGAAAAAGAATATACATTTGAAGCATGCCAGTCTTGGTTCTTGTTCACTATGTTTGCCTAACAAGCAGTAATGTCTAAAACTTCTTCCCTTAATTTGTTAAGAAATGTAGGGGTAATAAGGGGTAAGGAGGTTATTTGTATAAAGAAATTTAAGCAGTGTAACGCCTAGTTGTTGCAGTCTGGGATCCAGGTTGCCTTGCAGCTAATAAGTGCACCCTTATCTGTAAGTGAAGCTGCATGGATTAGCCCCTGAAGCTCCGACGAAGGTTTTGTTGTCGGAAAGTCAGACGGTAAATAAAGGGTGATTTTTAAGAGCTTTTGGATTTGATTTAAAAAAACACATAAAATTTAGAGAAATATATAAAATCTTTATTTGAGTCGATAGAACGATCTATAGAGCGGCTACGCTTAAATGGTTCATACGCTGCGTCTAATGTTGGCATACTCTCTCCAACATAGCGGCCGGTTTATCACGAATAAATTATTTAATGTTGGCTTCCAGTGCGTTGACCGTTGCGGGCTTGTTCATATAGATATATAAACAAAAATAATCTAAATGTTAAATCGCACGATCTAGGCGGCCAATTGACCGGCCCCAAACGTGAAATAAACTTTTCACCGAACCCGCCTCTCAATTCGGCCGTTGTTCCGAATGCTTTGTGGCATGTGGCACCGTCATCTTAACAAAAAACATGTCTGTCACCCAAGTACAGCTCTTCCAATTTGGTCTTGATACCACGGTAGCGTTTGCCATTCACAGTAACGCTCCTGCCTTCGTCGTCTTTGAAAAAGTACGGTCCAATGATGCCAACGGCCCATAATCCACAACAAACAATGCATTTTTCGGGATGCATTGGCAGTTCTTGCCATGCTTCTGCCTGCTCTTCACACCAAATACGGCAATTTCGCTTGTTCACGTATCCATACAACCAGAAATGAGCCTCGTCGCTGAACACAATTTTCCGATAAAAAAAAGTGAATCTTCATCCAACTTTGCCAGCGCCCATTCACCAAAAGTTAGAAGTTGTGGTAGGTCGTGTGGCTTCAATTCTTGCACCAGCTGTATTTTAAAAGGTTTTACTCCCAAATCCTTCCGCAAAATTTTCACGTAGTGGAGTAAAGGGGTCCCAATTGCTGCGAACGGCTCCGAATCGATAATTCACGGTCATCAACAACACTGGCGGATATAGCCGCGATATTTTCCTCTGTCCGCACTCTACGTATGTTAGTTGCTTAATGTCCAATAATGTAAATTTGACCACAAGATTCCGAATAGCCGCCTCTGATTAGTCGCCCAAACTGACCATAAATTGGAAGATGCACTTTCTTAACCGAGCATGAATATTGATAATAAAATTCAATAATCTGCAAGCGTTGTTCGTTTGTAAGTCGATTCATGGTTAAATTATATACCAAACTGGACGTGTTTAACAGTAACATGTTACACGAAAACAGCTGAGCTGCCACAAACAGTGTTGCCGAAAATAAAGTATACACTCATAATAATCCATGTATAAAAATAGGAAAAAAATCAAAATAACAAAAACTTTCGTAAAATAAACGAAATTTTGTACATTTCACGAAATTTTTCGTTGTCTTGACATTAATTTCATATTTTTATACATGGATTATTATGAGTGTATGCAATGAATAAACTGTAGCTCCCGTTTATACCGTAGGAAAATGAAAGTTAAGTTTTTGAGACAAAGAATAAATGTTCTTGGTCAACTACTCCCATGTGTATAGCGAAGTTGGCAGTTTTGGTCACTTATTTCAGATAGCTTTTATTTTATGGTCCAATTTATATGAATTAATACGATTAATAACTATTTTGTATTGTTCCCTCAGAATTTGTTTAGCAAAAATACTCCGATGTAGGATAATCTGCAGTGATTGGCTAAAAACGTTTGACTTATTTGAGGATTTTGAAAACTTCAGAATCCGAACCAGTGGTAAAGACTGCCTGTAAGACCTATACGTGGATATAGGATTTGAGTAAAAAAAATCCCTTTCAAATAATTACCATCTTAACAATAACCAATTCATTGTTTAAATTTTTAATATATGTTGTTACTCATTCCCTGACAGGGAGGCTGGCTGGCTGACTGGCTGACTCTGTTTGTTGGTAATAACAACATGTTTACATTTCAACATGATCATAAATCCTCCAAAAAGAACGATTGTTAAACCCCATGAAAGAACTTTAATTTAGTTTATTTTTATTTGGGAACTTAATCACAGCTTTCAAAACTGCCACAACCACAATTTCTCGCGTCAGTCTCGGGTAGACTTGTTAAAAGCTACGAAATTTGTTTGGAATTTCATGTTCAGTATTTTCATTGTCATACACACACATATGACAGCGATTTAAATAATTATGCGCTAGATTTAATGCTCGACGACTCATTTTATTATTAAATTCAAAAATATTGAATAAAAAGGGATGTTCTTATATTTTCATTCACAACCCAACTCATTGTAATGTAGGGAATGTTTAATACAATGTCTTAATGTGTCGCCACAATTAAATTTTAGTTGGGAGCGTAAATCTGTGACATATATTTACATCCATCCATAATACACTTTTTCATAATATTAGAATATGGTTTTAAACTATTAAAATGTCAAAAACAAATCATTATAAAAAACTAGCATATGACTTTTGTGTGACTTTTTTTTTTTGAAACAAGTGTATTTAGTGTGTCATTGCTTCCCCCTCCGTTTCATGGGTATTTAGTAGTCATTGCGTTTTAGTTCATATAGTCAACGAATTGCAAAACTATTTTAGTGGGTCATTGTATGACAGTTTAGGGTTGGCCTAGGGTCTCTCCCCTCTTTTTTTTTTTAATAATTTGATAAATATAATCATATGTCGTAGTTGCTAATACACTAAAAAAAAAGACTGTAAAGTCAGCAACATTTTTGCTGGGAGGATTCTTGCAGAAAAATTAGTAGTACAAATAAGTATTTGTTTTCAAATTTATTAATTGACCACTTTCAGGAATGTGTTGATAGATTTATTTGGGGAATTTTTTAGGTTCCCGTCATCAGAACACGTTTTGAAAGAAGTGACAATCCCGTGCAAAACATCAAACATTCATACGAACTAGTTTTCTCACTAAATGAGAACTAATATATGAGCTCGAAGTTAAAAATTGTCACCGTTGATCAAAAATAATTTGAAAACAAAAACTCTATAGATTATTTGTTAGGACAATATCCTAATAAAGAAATATAGAGTATGGCCTCAAACTTGAATAATTTTCATTTTCATTGCACAATTAAAGGTCGAAAAAAACATAATTTGTTTTTAATAAAAATTATATCAAACATGTATAAAATACAAAGTACATCTTGTTTTTAAACAAAACAAAACAAGAGTGAAAATAAAAAGGAGAAAAAACAAAAAGCGTGTATTATATATCTACCAAAGGTAGAGGGTGCACAACCAACAAGTTTTCAATTTATTTTTGATGATGAGAATCTAGAAAATTTCCGAAATAGATCTATCAGCACATTCATGAAAGTCGTCAATTAATAAATTTGAAAACAAAAACTCTATAGATTATTTTTTAGGAGTATGGCCGCGAACTTGAATAGTTTTCATTACACAATTAAACGTCGAAAAAACAAAATTTATATTTTTAATAAAAATTATATCAAACTTGTTTAAAAATTACTTTATCAATTTTATGATAATGTTTTAGAATAAATAAATATTCAGATTTAACTTAATAAAGTTATAAACCTAATAAGAATTATTATCTAATCTAATTGAAATGAATTTAAAATATGTATTACTAATACCACTAAACATAAACATTTATAAAGAAAAACAACTACATAAATATTACAAAAACAACAACAATGTGTTGATGTTATTTTTTGAGCGATAATACAAAAAATTGTCAAACAAGTTCTGAATTTAAGTAAATATTTAATTGATTCAATTAATTTTTAATTGATAGCTTTTAAAATTTTAAATAAAACCGATTTAATTGAAAAAAGTAATTAAATATTTTTTTCTGTGTAAATCCAGCAAAAATTTTGTTTAATTATGCAACTTTTTTGCTGATATTAACAACTTTTCGGCGAAGGATCCTCCCAGCAAAAATGTTGCTGACATTACTAACTTTTTTTTTCAGTGTAGCATTTTTGTTAAAAATCAATGTTTTTATAGAATTAATGGGTTGTTGGTATAGATGTCACAAGAAATATGATAAATTTACTTGAATTCTTAAAGAATTAAAAAAAGTCTATTCAATATATTTTTTTTTGATTTCATCGCAAATGGTGTTAAATTGAACTTAATGTTTAAAAGCACGCTTGAGAGTTGGTCTCCAAAATTATTAAAACCCTGGTTTCGCTTTCATTGCTCAGGGATATTAGTGAACACCATTTCATAGAGGCACACACAGAGAAAAATTTAGCTATTTGCCAACTGATATTTGGTTACTACGACTCAAATTAGGTTATTACGAATTTCAGACGGTTGGCAAAACTTAACATTAGTTGTCACAACAAAGTTCGGGTAATTCAACTGAATTTTAGTTGCAACACGAAACAAATTTATAAATCTAATAATTTATAAATCAATTTATAAATCTAAACATATCGTTGTACTAACTAAATTTATAAGTTGTTACCTTTAATATACACTTTTCAATTCGGTTGGCACTTTATTTCTCTGTGTGCATATATTATTTACCTAGTATAATAATTCAAGTAAAGGGCGGACAAATTTTTTTTTTAAACAAACTTTTGTTTGTTTTCGAGCCTTTGGTGACTGTGGACTTGTGCTTCTTCAGACAAATTCCGGGTAACATTGATATAGAAAGCCAACACAACTTAAAAACTTTTTCTTTAAAAAAAAAACACGCAATTCTGATGACAAACTCTTGTTCAAAGCCTGTCTGATTCTTAGGACATTTTAAAATAGAAAACTTTTAGATTTAGAGTAATATATGCGGGAGTGTCAACAGGACTTCCATTAGTTTTGCTCACTACTTCCAATAATCTTCCTACTACTTTAACCGATCGAAAATGTTAGAATTACTTAAAATATATTTTCAAAAACAAAATTATATTTGATTTAAATCTCTATTAGACAAGTCATATCGTTACTTGCGGTAAGAGAATGTTGGTCATTTTGTTCGAGTATGCATCGACTATGCTCCATACCAGCTGCGTCATCTACATATAGTCTTTTTACTTTTCAAAACAAAATAAAAAATTGCTTCAATTCTAAATATATTTCATTGTTACATTTTTTTTTGTTTTGTAAAATTCGTATTTAACCTAATTCATCATTATCTATATGTGTTAACCCTCTAACGGTTAAGGCTGCCTCAGGGCAATATTCATAATATTTACCACAAATGCGTCAAATGAGCGTTTTATACTTAGAAATTAATATATTCCCATAGAAAACTAAATTTGCTAAATATTTTGCGAATAAATGTTTCGTGTGTCGTCACGGTTTGGAAGCGAGAAAGCTTCAAAATCAAAATTTCGTAAAATTTCAATATTAAAAAAAAAAAAAAATTTACAAAATTCTAAAAAACCAATTTAAGTTGACTAAAAACTCTTTATAATAAAATATAAGTAAGATTGAAGCTTTATATTTAATAATAAGTCCTTACTTAGTCCAAGGACTCACAGGTTTTTTATCAGGATTCCTCTAAAGGACATCGTCTTAACTTATAACTAATTGACGTATTTTTATAAAATTTTGCAGAAAGAAGACATTAAGTATTACTAGCAAAGCATTGCAAGTTTGAAACAGTATAAATTGAAAAACATTTCTTTTATGTGCTTTAGTTTCCAAAATGCACCCTAAAATATTTTGGCTCATATCGTATCATATCATTAGGCAACGATAAAAAATTTTGTTAAAGAACTTATTATTTGTTTTTCGAGTGGAGCACATGGTATGAATTTCGTTGCAAAACATCGTTTACCAGTTAAATGGTTAAGTGCAGCCCAGATTGGGCTATAACAAAACCTTATACGGCAAATTGTTTAAAGTCAGTGAAAACTAATAAATTTCTTTATAATTTTCCAAAGCCATATTATTGTTCATATTTATTTGCAAAATTATTAGTTTTAGTATTTGCAAAAATTGTTAAAAGTTTTATCCAACAATAAAATATGTATACATAGGGAACCTGGTAATCCAGGTTGTCTGTCAAGCGCTCTACCATCTGAGCTTAAAAAACACCATTTATAACATAATGAAGTTTTTTAAGCCCGATAGAGATTACGTAAGGTTTAGCTCTCAAACGAACTGTTATACTGCGCTCACTTTTTGGCATTTATGATCAGTTTACTCTGACAAATCATCATGAATAGATTCACACTTGAACAACGCTACCAAATTATCCAAATTCCTTTGAGAATCAGTCATCGATTCACTCAACCTATAGACGACTAATTGTGATCAGCAATGTTGCCAATTTTTGGCTTAATGGGTTTGTTGATAAACAAAATTGGCGCATATGGAGTGAGACCAATCCACAAGATACCCTACAGACTCCATTACATTTAGAAAAATGCACCGTTTGGTGCGGCTTACACGCCTCGTGGCATTATCAAAAATGAAGCCGAACCTCGCGTTACGGTCTATGGAGATCGTTACCGCACCATGATCAATGACTTTTTATTGGAAGATATGGATGACATTGATCCGTGTGAGTTATGATTTCAACTAGAGTTATATAATAGTTGCAACCAAAAGTCGACTTTTAGACTTTTTGACTTTTGTAAATATTTTAAAAGTTGCTCTTTTTCCAAAAGTCGACTTTTCGACTTTTTTTCAAGTAAAATGTGATTAATCGAGTTTTGTATGAAAATCTCTAATTCGCTAAAAAGCGTATTTTATAGACTGCTTTGGGGTCAATTAATTGGAATAATAACATATAATTTATGCTTTATTGGAAACGAACTCGAATATTTATAGTAATTAAATGTGCTAAAGTCCCAAAACTTATTTAACAAATTGTGAAAAACAATCTGATGTAGGCGTGTCCCTATCCGGATTTCATTCATTGTTAACGTTAAAGTAATTTTTAAAAATTTTAAGCCAAAGTTTGAAAAAAACACTATTTGGCATTTTTTCACAATTCAATATTAAAAAGTGCGTTTTTTCTAAAAAACCCCAAAAGTCATTTTCCACAAATTTTAAATTTAATGTCAGCGAACAAATAATGTTTGGACTATAAGACTGATCTCATCAAGCAGGTTGCCAAAAGTCTAAAATCATTTACATCTGTCCATATTTACTAAAATGTAAAGTTGCGAATAAGTTTTTACAATTGAGGTGTTCTACTTTAGTGTACTGATTCTCACCGTCATGGGCACATTAAATCCAAATTGGACCTTTTTATGTTTGGTCTATTGTGCTATCGACTAAAACTTAATTTTACTTTTAAGCCATAAATATATGACAAATAAAAAAGTCGACTTTTTCATTAGAATAAAGTCGACTTCCAGAAAGTCGAAAGTTGAGAACTTCAACGATGCTTAAAAATAAATCTGAATTTCGCTTATTTCAGACATGTTTAAATACAAAAAAGTCGAGAACTTCATACAAAAAAAGTCATTATTTTAAACGCACCTTTTAACCTTTAAACGGAGATTGGACCGTTAAAAACCAATACTTGTCCCTATTTATTGCTTCCTCTATCACATATCCGAATTTCACTGGAACTCGTCCATTGAAACTTTCATAGAATCTATGAAACAGGTTTCATTAATGTTATTGTTTGTAGAATTAATGAAAATCTTCATTAAACTAATGAATCATTAAACATTTATTAAACAGTTTCATAAAACTTTTTTAAATTAAGGAGTTTCCTTGAATTAATAAAACTCTTTATGAAGTCCAAAACTAATAAAAGTCTACATTAAAATAAGAAAACACTTTATGCAATATGTTGAACATTAAGAATTAAATCTTAAACTAAAGTTTGAAATGTATAAAAATTAATGAAATTATGAAACTTTATGAAAAATAAAAATTAAAGTTTTTCAAA
>CM037854.1:198843313-198874559 GCA_021234595.1 Delia radicum
ACAAAGTGAATATAAACTGTCATAATGACACATATGTTGGACAAAATATTAAAAATACATATTTGGTTATTAAAAGCAGAACACTTACACATAAATATTAGGGTGGTATTTATTAGTTTAATTATGGAAAAGTGGAAACATCATTTTCTCACGACTGGCAAATAACATTAATGTTGTGGAAATACGTTGAAGATTTGAAGTTCCTCAGATAGCATGATTAGTTTTATAAAAAGTGGTTATCTGCCTATTCGTAATAATTACGATGGCCCTGTCAGAATCGTTTAATATATAACTTTAGATATTGCTTTCAAAGTATTAGGAAAATAACAGATTCATCGTGGAAACCAAATTGTTTGCCAATCACATGATTTGCTTGCGGCGAACAAATTATTTGGTTGTCGCAATCAAACTTAGTCCTGGATGAATTGAAATTAAATGCTCCAACCAAAACAGAAATGGGTACATTTTCTGTTGTCACAAACACAATTGGCGTCGACTGCAACCGTGTGTTGACTCGGGGACACTGTTGAGAAGGTCAGCTATTGCGAATTATAGCACCTTCAAATTTGTTCCTATTCGCTTACGTATTATCGTCTCAAAGCAATTAAGTGTGCGACGTTGATGCATTATGTAATAAAGTTGGATACCAACTTATTTGCTTCCTATCCATCCATAGTTAGCAGAATCCCGTTGTAATTTAATTATCTCTCATTGACTGTGTATATCGCCCTATAATATAGCTTAGTAATTTATCCTTGAATCACTCGTGCTCTCCCACGTCTTATGGAAAAAACGGACAAAATACTGATTCAAGTGGAAAATATGATCAGGATATATCTTCGCTTCGTGTTTCCTAAAATGATGATATTTAGTACCCAGCACAGTCTTATGGTTTGACATGCTCTTTTTAGCCGTGTCGACGTTTTGTTGTGTTGCTCTTAATTAGCTTGATTTTCTATAATTCTCGTTAAGCTTGAGATATCTCTTGTAGCTATCAGTTCCTCAATAAGGTGGCTCCCATAGTTTCTGTGTTCCTTCCATACTTGCTATATTAAAAACTCATCTGTATTACTTTTTAACCTTTCTGTTCCCGAGTCCATTAAGGTTTAAACATTTTTACAGCTGGATTTATTTATTAGGAAGGTCCTTTTGTAAAAAGAAATTTAACTCTTTCCGATAATTTCTAGCAAAGATTGCACGAGTTGCCAACATATACAAGCAATTATTGGAAGGACAACTTGCAGAAACTAACATACAGGGCATGTGCAGGACCTTTGTTAAACATAACGAGGGACTCCTCCCGCTTACAAATTAGTTTTATAACCTCTGCAGGGCGTAACCGGGTACCGCACATTAAGCTGTCAACACCGTTCTCAATAATATATTCAGGCAAGCAACGTCCACAAGATATCTCAAAGGAAGTGAAAATAATTTTAAAACCGAATAATATCGAAAAATAGAACTTATACACCCAAAAAAATAAGTTAGTAGAAAAGTTAGTAAAACGTCTTGTAAATCAGCTATACTATTTTTTAGCAAAATTTTTTGCTAAAATCGTATTTTCAGCTAAAATTTTTGTTATACTTATTCAGCACCTAACTGTTTTATACTAATGCTTTACTAATATACTAATGTTTTACTAATTAATTTTGCTAAAAAAAAATTGCGCTGATAAGCACATTAATAGTGTGGACGACAACCAGATTGAAAGATATACGCAGAATGAAGTAGATGTCGCGGCATGTCAAGATGTAGTAAGAGAAGAGGAAAATGATACTAAAAAGTACAACTCTAATAAGACATATAAAAAAATCAACCATGGAAGACTTTTGTATCTGTTTTTCATACATAAAACAAAATTGGGGATTAAAACAACTTAAATTTTGCGTTGTCCACCGGCTTGTGAAAATAATTGTCTATTAATTAAATAAAAGACAAAATAAAACATTTATTTATTTAAACTAAATGTTTATATGTGTGGTCAAATTGCAAACAAACATATACAGAAATGTAGACAGAGTAAAGTGAAAGACAAAGACACACATCTTAGGTAGATTTTTATGGTTCCTTTTTCTTATTGCAAAAAGGATTGTTTTTTTCGTTTCGTTTGTTTTTGTTTATTTTTTCGTTTCTATAATTATCTTCGGCAGTTGCGATAGCATCATTTAGACAACCATTGATGTAAGTAATTGAAAGAAAATTTTGTTATGTTATATATATTTATTTCTATATATTTTCAGATATTAAATTAATTCATGTCGTCAATGTGGGAAACTGAAAATTTTTATATTTCGTTATTATAGTAAATTATTTTTAAAAGAATCACAAAAATATGTTTTATGATTTTCAGCAAATAAATAAACTAAATTACAATTTTTCTACAAATTTTTGCGTTTTTTTCAGTCTACTAAAATTCAGCAAAAAATTTATTAATTTTTAGCAAGGCTTTTGTATTTCTAATCTACTAAGTGTTAGCAAAACTTTTGCTGAATCTACAAATTTTGTTGCTAAAAATCAGCTCGCTGATTTTCAGCAAAGATTTTGCTGACATTAGCAACTTTTTTGCAAGCATCCTCCTGACTAAAATTTTGCTGACTCAGCAAAATTTTTTGCTGACTTTACAAACTTTTTTTTTTTAGTGTACTTATACCCAAAAATCGATTTGTTATGTGCTCGTATGTCCCCATCTATTCCAGAAACTCTACCCCGTGACGGCATTCCCCTGGCTCCCCAAGCCCATTTCACTGAAGTCACCCAAAGTAGGAATATGGTCACCATATAAGTGATGAATACTGATATGACCGATACATTCTACAAGAGCTCGGCCTATGGTAAACTGGTCTAAGAACTGGATGAGCGTCGAGGCATTATTAAATGCTTCATCAATAACTAAATCCAGGAAATATATATGTAGATCAACTGATATCTCAATGTGGGAGGCCACCTAAGGGCATGTTGCTTCAATCCAAGTATTTGGCTAGAGAATGGGTTTGTAACCATGCCATCTACAATTCGTTCCATGATTTTCAGCAAAAATTAAGTAACTTTTATCGGTTGGTATGTTTTTGGGTTTGCATAAACTATTCTTCCCAGGACATATTTGGCCCATGTCGTAATCTCATTTGTATGCCAATCTTAAGCACGTATACCAGATGTCACTGGGTTTATAAATGATCCAATCAAACTCACGTCTTGTTCGATGTTGTCACTTATTAAGTCCAGACTGTTGTTCCACATTTGCACCAAGCTGTCTTCCAGCATGTGGTCCAGCCTGCCAGCCACCAGTAGACCCAACTTGTTGTTCCACATTGGGTCCAACAAGTTCCACATTGGGTTCAACATGTTCCACATTGAGGCGAACTAGTTGTTCCAGCGTTTTCGACAAAAAAGAAAGTTTCCATAAAAATCTTAATGATTTGTCTATCGAGTACGCACTGTGTCCATTTCCGTCAATACGGGTTTCGGGCTGCATATTAGTTTTCAATAAGAGTTTTGTAACCTTCGATATATCTTTTAAACTATACCCTTGTTTACAAAAAAATTTTCTAGCATTTGCACTTTGCCATTGAAATTTTCCTGTGGTAGACATCCCAGTATTCCGAATGCCCTTTGCGATATGCTATAATGTCTGCGTACATCACTCCTGACGTTGATCAGTTTTCAGGTTAGCCAGGTTTTTTCTCAAGGAAATTTCTTTTGACGATTGTAGACAAAACTCCTAAATAATTCAATCACTTGTTCACTCAATGACAATTTCATTCCTTTTCTGAAAATAGGCTTAAAGGGTATTAAGTGGTTTTAAAGATAAATCTTTAAACTAGGTCAGTTTTTCCAAGCCATGTTTTGAAGCAATATTTTTTCCAGCTAAAGATGTGCCACTTCATAAAATATATACCGATGAACCGAAAAAGAATATACATTCGAGGCATGCCAGTCTTGGTTATTGTTTACTATGTTTGCCTAACAAATAGTAATGTCTAAAACTTCTTCCCTTAATTTGTTAACAAATGTAGGGGTAATAAGGGGTAAAGAGGTTATTTGCATAAAGAAAGTTAAGCAGTGCATCCCCTCGTTGTTGCAGTCTTAAATCCAGGTTGCCTTGCAGGTAATAAGTTCATCCTTATCTGTAAGTGAAGCTGCATTGATTAGCCCCTGAAGCTCCGACGAAGGTTTTGTTGTCGGAAAGTCAGACGGTAAATAAAGGGTGATTTTTAAGAGCTTTTGGATTTAATTTAAAAAAAAAGAACACATAAAATTTAGAGAAATGTATGAAATCTTTATTTGAGGCGATAGAACGATCTATACAGCGGCTACGCTCAAATGGTCTAAATGTTAAATCGCACGATCTATTGCGGCCAATTCACCGGACCCAAACGTGAAATAAACTGTTCACCGAACTCGCCTCTCAATTCGGCAGTTGTTTCGATGGCTTTGTGGCATCTGGCACCGTCTACTTGTCTGTCACCCAAGTCCAACTCTTCCAATTTGGGCTTCATAGCACGGTACAGGCACGTAGCTAGGGGGGGGGCTTGGGGGCTAGAGCCCCCCCCCCCGAAATGATTTGGCAAATTTAAAAACTTAATACAATTCGTTAGAAAGTAACAATGTTATTGATAAATTTAATATGAAAATATTTATTTTTGACTTGGATCAAATAGGAAATAGTTTTATATGGTTCGAATCTTAAAATTTCGTAAGAAAACATCGCCTGCAAATGGGCGGCTATCATTGTTAGAGTTGATTTTCGAAAAAAGCAATAAATAAAATCATTTCATAAGAGATTTCAAAGTCTTTGACTTAAAATATAATCAAAAAACTGTTTGAGACAATGCAAACTAAAAATTAAATGTCTACACAGAAAAAACTAAAATTGAGTTTTAATTAAAATATTTGTTGATTCAGCAAAAGTTTAACTGAATTCGGCCGTGTTGATGCAATTGTAGTAACAACTAAAATAATTTGTATCTATTTAAGTAATATTATTTTCAATTACATATAGTTTTATTCACATCTATTAAAAATTTAATTGAAGATTGTTTACTATTGGGAAAAACTACCACTAGGACTCAAAATTAAGTTTACTTGTGCCGTAAAAGTCGGTACTTTACTTACAGTGCAATCTTTTTATTTAAATTTGGTTTGCTACGCACGCATCTGGTGACATAGTTTTCAGTATTTTTTTACGATATATATTACGATATCTCATATATTTTTTTAATTTTTTGAAACAAATTTAAGCCTCAAACTTTGATCGATATGCATAATGTGTTAACGTGGTCCAATGTGACTCAAATTTTCTCAATTTTTTTTTTAGACTAAAAGTAAACAAATTTCTATCGGCGCTCCTTGAAATGCGACATTTTAAATCAAGCAGTTAAACCAGTCTTTGTGTTATAACGATGTAGTTTTTTTGAGACATTTTAAAGGGTTTTTATTTAAAAAAATTGATTAAAGACAATTTTAAAAGCGTTTGAAACTGTCCAAAATATAAATCAAAGTGAATTGGAAATACATAATTTAGTTTAAATAAGACCTAGGCGATGTCAGGTATATTTTTAAATTTTCCAATTTTATATTTTTTCTTTATTATTATTTCTTTTAGACTACAATCACGCTTGCTTGTAAAATTTACGATTTTTTTAATACAAGACATGAAGTATAGCCCCAAATCTTAAAAAAAGTCGGATATATGAAAAAGGGTAAAAAATAGTGAATAATTTGTTTAAATAATTCAAATAAGAGGCAGTGTCAAAATGGTTTTCAAAATGTGTGTTTTCTCAAAACTTTAAACATATTTTCATACAAAGATGTGTTAAGTTTCACCCACCAATTTTAAAAATAGATACGTTTTTTATACGTTTTTTATATATTTTTGCTGCTTTATCACCTATCCGAATTTAATTAATTTCAAAGGGAACCCATCGGAAAAGCTTCCTTGTAAGTTTCTGGCAAATTATATAGGATATTTGCTTTTAATTTGTTTTTTGGACGGTTATAAATCTTTAATTTCCCGAGTTAAAACATTTGCATAAAATAATACATAATTTTATATACACTTATAAGGGTTTGTCTGCCAGTGCATTTAACCGGACATAATTATATAAACTCATATATAAAATTAATTTCGTAGAAAAAATATCAATGACATCATAGTTGCGTATAATTATATATTGCATTTAGAATACGCATAACTAATAATTAGAATACGCTAAACTTAATCACTACGTTATATTTATATACCTAGACATTGCAAAATAATATATATTTTGATATTATATCATATTTAAAAAAACACAATTTTATTTTAGATAAAATTGTATATTACCCCATGCAGAGTCACACTAGAAAATTTGTCAATTATATTTTGGATGTAAATATGCATTACATCAATACAATAGTAAAATTAATTGCATCATTTTGTGTATAATTTTATACACAAATTTACCCCAATTTATATAGACATCAAATTCTCAAAATAATGAACACAATATGAAAAATGAAAAATGCATTTTAAGGAAATGCACTTTATGCGGGTGGTTTTTTGTTTCAAAATGACCTGAGAAAGCGATTTCTATTATTAATACATGATTCCCATTACGTGTAGGTAACAATTTAGCAAAAAAAAAAAAAAAAAAAAAGCTGTTACTCTAGTGTGCAAAAAAAAAAAATATATAATCAAAATA
Source organism: Delia radicum (assembly GCA_021234595.1). Taxonomy (NCBI): domain Eukaryota; kingdom Metazoa; phylum Arthropoda; class Insecta; order Diptera; family Anthomyiidae; genus Delia; species Delia radicum. The sequence goes on from CM037854.1 coordinate 198,849,997, forward strand.
AAAAATCGAAAAGCCCCCCCCCGAAACAAATTCCTAGCTACGTGCCTGGCACGGTAGCGTTCGCCATTCACAGTAACGCTCCTGCCTTTGTCGTCTTTGGAAAAGTACGGTCCAATGATGCCACCGGCCCATAATCCACAACAAACAATGCATTTTCGGGATGCATTGGCAGTTCTTGAAATGCTTCTGCCTGCTCTTCACACCAAATATGGCAATTTTGCTTGTTCACGTATCCATACAACCAGAAATGAGCTTCGTCGCTGAACACAATTTTCCGATAAATAGTGGATCTTCATCCAACTTTGCCAGCGCCCATTCACCAAAAGTTAGCCGTTGTCGTAGGTCGTTTGGCTTTAATTCTTGCACCAGCTGTATTTTAAAAGGTTTTACACCCATATCCTTCAGCAATATTTTCCACGTAAGTAAGAGTAACAGAGGCCCAATTGCTGCGAATGGCGCCGAATCGACAATTCTCGGTCAGCTGCGATATTTGCCTCTGTTCACACTCTATGTATGTTAGTTGTTTAATGTCCAATAATGTAATTTTGGTCACAAGATTCGAATAGCCGCCTCAGAAGGTCGCCCAAACTGACCATAGATTGGGAGATGCACTTTCTTAACCGAGCATGAATTTTGATAATAAAATTCAATAATCTGCAAGCGTTGTTCGTTTGTAAGTCGATTCATGGTTAAATTATATACCAAACTGAACATGTTTAACAGTAACATGTTACACGAAAACAGCTGAGCTTCCAAAAACAGTGTTGCCAAAAAGAAAGTTGCTAAAAAATCACCCTTTAAGTAAACACTCATAATAATCCATGTATACGAATACGAAAAAAAAATGTAAAAATAACAAAAACTTTCGTAAAATAAACGAAATTTTGTACATTTTACGAAAGTTTTCATCGTTTTGACATTAATTTCGTATTTTTATACATGGATTATTATGAGTGTATACAATGAATAAACTCTAGCTCCCGTATGTACCGTAGGAAAATAAAAGTTATTGTTTTTGAGCCAAAGAATGAATGTTAATGGTCAACTACTCCCATGTGTATAGAGAAGTTGGCATTATTGGTCATTTATTTCAGATAGCTTTTATTTTATGGTCCAATGTATATGGATTAATACGATTAATAACTATTTTCTATTGTTCCCTCAGAAATTGTTTAGCAAAAAATACTCCGATGTAGGATAATCTGCAGTGATTGTCTAAAAACGTTTGACTTATTTGAGGATTTCGAAACTTCAGAGTCCGAACCCGTCATACAGAGTGCCAGTAAGATCTATACATGGATATGGGATTTGAGTAAAAAAAAAAAATCCCCTTGCAAATAATTACCATCTTAACAATAACCAATTCATTGTTTAAATTTTTAATATATGTTGTTACTCATTCCCTGACAGGGAGGCTGGCTGGCTGACTCTGTTTGTTGGTAATAACAACATGTTTACATTTCAACATGATCATAAATCCTCCAAAAAGAACGATTGTTAAACCCCATGAAAGAACTTTAATTTAGTTTATTTTTATTTGGGAACTTAATCACAGCTTTCAAAACTGCACAACCACAATTTCTCGCGTCAGTCTCGGGTAGACTTGTTAAAAGCTACGAAATTTGTTTGGAATTTCATGTTCAGTATTTTCATTGTCATACACACACATATGACAGCGATTTAAATAATTATGCGCTAGATTTAATGCTCGACGACTCATTTTATTATTAAATTCAAAAATATTGAATAAAAATGGGATGTTCTTATATTTTCATTCACAACCCAACTCATTGTAATGTAGGGAATGTTTAATACAATGTCTTAATGTGTCGCCACAATTAAATTTTAGTTGGGAGCGTAAATCTGTGACATATATTTACATCCATCCATAAGGACACTTTTTCATAATATTAGAATATGTTTTTAAACTATTAAAATGTCAAAAACAAATCATTATAAAAAACTAGCATATGACTTTTGTGTGACTTTTTTTTTGAAACAAGTGTATTTAGTGTGTCATTGCTTTCCCCTCCGTTTCATGGGTATTTAGTAGTCATTGCTTTTTAGTTCATATAGTCAACGAGTTGCAAAACTATTTTAGTGGGTCATTGTATGACAGTTTAGGGTTGGCCTAGGGTCTCTCCCCCTTTTTTTTAATAATTTGATAAATATAATCATATGTCGTAGTTGTTAATACACTCAAAAAAAAAAAAAGACTGTAAAGTCAGCAACATTTTTGCTGGGAGGATTCTTGCAGAAAAATTAGTAGTACAAATAAGTTTTTGTTTTCAAATTTATTAATTGATCACTTTCAGGAATGTGTTGATAGATCTATTTCGGGAATTTTATAGGTTCCCATCATCAGAACACGTTTTGAAAGAAGTGACAATCCCGTGCAAAACATCAAACATTCATATAAACTAGTTTTCTCACTAAATGAGAACTAATATATGAGCTCGAAGTTAAAGATTATCACCATTGATCAAAAATAAATTGAAAACAAAAACTCTATAGATTATTTGTTATGACAACATCCTAATAAAGAAATATAGAGTATGGGCTCGAACTTGAGTAGTTTTCATTTTCATTGCACATTTAAAGTTCGAAAAAACGTAATTTTTTTTTAATAAAATGATATCAAACATGTATAAAATACAAAGTACGGTCTTGTTTACTCCCCCTTTACATATTGTTTTTAAACAAAACAAAACAAGAGTGAAAATAAAAAGGAGAAAAAAACAAAAAGCGTGTATATATATACGTACCAAAGGTAGAGTGTGCACTAGAGTTGTCAATTATTCGCCTTTCAGCTTTGTTCGAATAATTCAAATAATTGTTTTCGCTCGTTCGATCAAACGATTAAATTTCAAAAATTATTCGATTAATCGATGAGAATAACGAATAAAAAAAAAATATTTTTATTAACAAAAAAATAAACAATTCATACAAAAAAAACTTAAAAATAAAAAAGTTAATATTTTAATTAACAAGAAATTCATAACTAACAAAAAAAAAAAAAACTTTAAAATAAAATAGCTAGGTTGTTCTTAAGAAATAATCTTTTTAAAACAAAAGTTGACTCAATTTTTTTGCTTTTAAACGATTTTTGGTTTTGGTTTTTATTAAATTAGATTTTGAAAACACTCTTTCGCTAATTGTTGGGGTAGGTGATATAGTAAGATGAGCATTAAATAGTTTATCTAATTTTTCTGTTCTTTTTTTAGATTTTTCCAAATATACCATATTGTCTGATATATCGCTGAAGTCTTTTTTATTTTCTGCATTTTTAGTACTCTGAATTGAATTATTTGACTATTATTTTCATTACTAATAACTTCTTCTATTTCAATACTTTTATCTGAATTATTTGATTACTTTCAATATAAAATAATCTGGAGTACAATTCATTAGCATATTCTTTAGTTTCATTTTTTTGGGAATATTTTAGGAAACTTTAATTGCTCGGAAAATTTTCAGAATTCAGAAATATTATTAACGTATTTAAAACTTTATACGTCTCTCATTTATTCTTATTTTAATACGTGTTAGTAAGTCTGTTGCAAAAGAATTATTAATTTTTTCTAAACTATTTATTAAAAACTTGAGTACTCCCTCTAATTCTATTATGGGTGTGCTAGCAACATCAAGTGGTTGTAAAATTTTATAAAGGTTTGATAAAACAGTTTCTTCAAAGTCCGTAAATGGTGTTAAACCAAAATCAATTTGTGCATGATTAACACATTTGTGAATTCTAATGAAGTTTTCCAGCATCTTTGATAATGATGACCATCTGTGTTTCACGTCATGAATAAGGCGATCTTCATTTCCTTCTTGTTGACAAATATATGTCTGCAGTTTTTGTTGTTTTTTCGGTGGATTTGTTAAAAATTTTGACGTATTTCCGTAGTTTACTTATAACATTTTGTATATTAATTTTTTATTGAAATCCATTATCAACGTCATATTCATTACTAAGTTCATCATCATCATCGCTTTCGTCATCCTTTTTTAAAAATTTATGAGAATAAATCAAATTAAAAGCTCTCATTTAATTTATTTTGTAATAAAAAAAAATGTTCGATTAATTGACGTTAATTAATCGATTTATTCGTTATTCGAAATCGTCATTTTTAAATTATTCGAACAGGAGTTTGGTTTTGTTTGATCGATTAATCGAATTATTCTTAATCGACTGACAACTCTAGTGTGCACACAACCAACAAGTTTTCAATTTATTTTTGATGATGATAACCTAGAAAATTTCCGAAATAGATCTATCAGCACATTCATGAAAGTGGTCAATTAATAAATTTGAAAACAAAAACTCGACAGATTATTTGTCAGGAGTATGGCCTCGAACTTGAATAGTTTTCATTACACAATTAAACGTCGAAAAAACGAAATTTATATTTTTAATAAAAATTATATCAAACTTGTTTAAAAATTACTTTATCAATTTTATGATAATGCTTTAGAATAAATAAATATTCAGATTTAAACAACTGAAACTAAATTATAGTGTACGATCGAACAGTTCGTCCAAAAAACTATATTTTTGGTTTGATTTTTTGTTATCTAGGAGCAATGATGACGAATTTCGGTATTGGAAACATGTTTGTTGAGCCGATTTAATTCGATTTTGTGTATAAAATTTAAGAGAAAAGCCGAAGTTTAGCTATAAAGTTAAAAGTTCGGCCGCCGAACTATTTTCAATTTAGCCGAAATTTCTGAGGCCGAACAGTGAATTAATTGCTTAACTACAGACTTTTCTTCAAATTTGACACTTAAAATAGCATCTAATCAGCCCAATAAACATTTTTCCATCCGCCAAATTTGTCCATAATGCTTTAAAATACCGAATACAGACCGAATGCACTTCCTGGCCGAACTGTTCGATCGGACACAACTAAATTATTCAACTTAATAAAGTTATAAACCTAATAAGAATTATTATCTAATCTAATTGAAATTAATTTAAAATATTTATTACTAATACCACTAAACATAAATATTTATAAAAAAAAACAACTACTTAAATATTACAAAAAACAACAACAATGTGTAGATGTTATTTTTTGAGCGATAATACAAAAAATTGTCAAACAAGTTCTGAATTTAAGCAAATATTTAATTGAGTCAATTAATTTTTAATTGACAGCTTTTAAATTTTTCAATAAACCGATTTAATTGAAAAAAGTAATTAAATATTTTTTTCTGTGTAAATCCAGCAAAAATTTTGTTGAATTATGCAACTTTTTTGCTGATATTAACAATTTTTCGGCAAAGGATCCCCCCAGCAAAAATGTTGCTGACTTTACTAACTTTTTGTTTTCAGTGTAGCATTTTTGTTAAAAATCAATGTTTTTATAGAATTAATGGGTTGTTGGTATAGATGTCACAAGAAATATGATAAATTTACTTGAATTCTTAAAGAATTAAAAAAGTCTATTCAATATATTTTTTTTGATTTCATCGCAAATGGTGTTAAATTGAACTTAATGTTTAAAAGCACGCTTGAGAGTTGTCTCCAAAATTATTAAAACCCTGGTTTCGCTTTCATTGCTCAGGGGTATTAGTGAACACCATTGCATAGAAGCATATATTATTTCCCTAGTATAATAATTCAAGTAAATTTTTTTTTTTAACAAACTTTTGTTTGTTTTCGAGCCTTTAGTGACTGTGACTTGTGATTCTTCAGACAAATTCCGCGTAACATTGATATAGAAAACCAACACACACAACTTAAAAACGCAATTCTGATGACAAACTGTTGTTCAAAGTCTGTCTGATTCTAAGGACATTTTAAAATAGAAAACTTTTCGATTTTAGAGTAATATATGCGGGAGTGTAAACAGGACTTCCATTAGTTTTGCTCACTACTTAAAAAATGTTCCTACTACTTTAACCGATTGAAAATGTAAGAATTACTTAAAATATATTTCCAAAAACAAAATTATATTTGATTTAAATCTCTATTAGACAAGTCATATCGTTACTTGCGGTAAGAGAATGTGGTCATTTTGTTCGAGTATGCATCGACTATGCTCCATTCCAGCTGCGACATCTGCATATCGCCCACCTAGTTGGACATTTCCAAAGCGTTCGACCGTGTGTGGCATGGTGCGCTTATATCAAAGCTTATTGCTTTTGGTGTCGGTAACGACTTCGCTCGCTTTGTTTCGAGCTTTCTCAGAGATCGCACTATACGCGTTGTTATAGATGGGGTCTCATCCGACGAGTTTCAGCTAAATTCAGGGGTACCTCAGGGTTCCGTTCTTTCTCCTTCCCTATTTCTCATTTTTCTAAATGACCTTCTTGTTCAAACTTTCAACCCTATTTACTCTTTTGCAGATGACAGCAACATTTGTCATTCATTTTCCTTCGATCGTAGGCCAAGCCTTGAGGAGATTGGGGGCAAAAGGCAGAATATGAATGATACACTCAATTATGATCTTTCTACAATCTCTGAGTGGGGTCGTGCGAATTTGGTAGAATTTAATGCGCACAAGACTCAATGTTGTATGTTAACCCATAGGTCCGTGGATTTAACGCTGTCACCTGTTCAATTGGGTGGTATTAATATTGAAGAATCGGATACTCTTGATGTTCTGGGCATGAGGATTCAGTCTGATGTCCGTTGGAATAAGCACGTTTTCCAGGTGTCGAAAGAAGCATTCAAGTGTCTCGGTTTCCTGAGACGGTGTAAGAAGTACTTCACTCCTTCCGATTTACTTAATATTTATACCACCTATATCCGACCGAAAATGGAATACAACTCCCATATATGGGCAGGGGCTTCAAAGTCTATTTTGGAGCTTCTGGACCGTGTGCAAAGGAGGGCGTCGGCGCTCATCAATGACGAGAGGGTATCAAGCTCTATTGACTCATTGGAGCATCGTCGGAATGTGGGTTGTGTAACATTGTTCTATCGATATTACCATGGAAATTGTTCTGCTGAGATAAGTGAACTTATCCCCAGGGCCCGTATTTTCATTCGAAACACTCGCTTATCTAGCGGAGCTCATCCGTTTGTAGTCGATTGTCCAGTGAACCGCACAACGCATTACAGGGAAAATTCGTTCATCAGCCGTACTAGCCGTATGTGGAATAAACTCCCCGCGGAGGTCTTCCCTGTCACTTACAATGTAGCGAAATTCAAATCAAATATTCACAAACACTACTCCCTCTTTCCTCCTCCCCATAACCTAATTTCCTGATATCAACACAATGTATTGCATTATAGGGGGCTTCCCCTGAGTGTTGGTCTAACGAAAAAAAAAAAAAAACAAAAAAAGTGATTCAACTTAAAATTTTAAATTTTCGAGTTTATATGCCTAAACTATGCACAATACACTTCTTTATCTATAAAAAAATATCAGTGTATTTTGTTGTTGTTAACTGTTGCTAAAAAAACAGTTACGTCTTTCTTTATGTTTCAATTGGTATAAAGTTCCAAATGTTTTTTTCGATTTCTGAAAAATGAAAAATTTTTGAGTTGAGTCACTTTTGAACTAGGTGTACGATATATGGCCGTAATTTCAAGCAATATATACCTACTGGTGCTTAGATACCTACCGTGTACACGAACAAAATCGGGTAGGTATCTAAGCACCGGTAGGTATCTAGATACCTACCGGTGAAATTACGGGCAATAGTCTTTTTACTTTTCAAAACAAAATAAAAAAAATGCTTCAATTCAAAATATATTTCTTTGTGTTACATTTTTTTTTTGTAAAATTCATATTCAACCTAATTCATCATTATCTTTATGTGTTAACCCTCTAACGGTTAGGGCTGCCTCAGGGCAATCTTCATAACATTTACCACAAAATGCGTCAAATGAGCGTTTTATACTTAGAAATTAATATATTCCAATAGAAAACTAAATTTGCTAAATATTTTGCGGGAAAATTTTTCGTGTGTCTTCCACGGTTTGGAAGCGAGAAAGCTTCAAAATCAACATTTCGTAAAATTTCAATATCTAATTATTTAAAAAAAAATAGTTTTCAAAATTCTAAAAAACCAATTTATAATTTATTTATAATAAAATATAAGTAAGATTGGAGCTTTATCTTTAATAATAAGTCCTTACTTTAGTCCAATGACTCACAGGATTTTATCAGGATTCCTCTAAAGGACATCGTCTAAACTTATAATCTAATAGACGGATTTTTATGAATTTTAGCAGAAAGAAGACATTAAGTATTATTAGCAAAGCATTGCAGTTTGAACAGAACACATTGAAGTTAAGATACTTTTTCGCCTAAATAATCGAAAATACCGATATCTTCTTAAATAGGAGCAGAAAAAAAAAATAATTTTTCGAGCGTGGTTAAATCTTGGTAAGAGAAATATTTTTGTTCCAAAACTTTTCTTTTATATGCTTTAGTTTCCAAAAGTTTGTTGAAGAACTTATTATTTGTTTTTCGAGTGGAATGAATTTCGTTGCAAACCATCGTTTGCCAGTTAAAAGGTTAACTGCAGCCCAGATTTAATAATATGATTGTAATTATTCAAAGTTCTCGAGTAATTTTAAAACTTTACTCGAATAATCGAGTAAGCTCAGAACACCAAAATGGAGTTACTTGTTTACTGGAACACAAGCGAACACGATTCATTTAATACCGTAGTAACAGAAAGTTTTACCTTGTACTCATATTCGTTTTGGAGAAGCAATGGCAAGTAGTTACATTTCTCCTTACAAATCTTATCATTTTCATATAGTAATGTCGCATAAAATAATGACATATCATTACTAACCACCACACGAAAAATATGTAGTTACCTATGTGCATACAAGTATGTAAAAAAATTATGAGTTTAAAACTACATTTAAAAGAAAAAAAACTAAATCGAATAAAACATATCATTTTTACTGAACAATAAAATGTGTATACATAGGCAACCTGGTACTACAGGTTGTCTGTCAACCGCTCTACCATCTGAGCTTAAAAAACACCATTTCTAACATAATGAAGTTTTTTAAGCCCGATAGAGCTTACGTAAGGCTTAGCTGTCAAACGAACTGTCATACTGCGCTCACATTTTGTCATTTATGATCAGTATACTCTGACAAATCATCATGAAGAGATTCACACTTGAACAACGCTACCAAATTATCCAAATTTACTTTGAGATTAGTCATCGATTCACTCAACCTATAGACGACTAATTGTGATCAGCAATGTTGCCAATTTTTGGCTTAATGGGTTTGTTAATAAACAAAATTGGCGCATATGGAGTGAGACCAATCCACAAGATACCCTACAGACTCCATTACATTTAGAAAAATGCACCGTTTGGTGCGGCTTACACGCTGGTGGCATCAACAAAAATGAAGCCGAACCTCGCGTTACGGTCTATGGAGATCGTAACCGCACCATGATCAATGACTTTTTGTTTTGAAAATATGGATGATATTGATCCGGGTGAGTTGTGATTTCAACTAGAGTTATATAATAGATGCAACCAAAGTCGACTTTTAGACTTTTTGACTTTTGTAAATATTTTAAAAGTTGCCCTTTTTCCAAAAGTCGACTTTTCGACTTTTTTCAAGTAAAATGTGATTAATCGAGTTTTTGTATGAAAATCTCTAATTCGCTAAAAAGCGTATTTTATAGATTGCTTTGGCGTCCATTAATTGGAATAGTAACGTATAATTTATGCTTTATTGGAAACGAACTCGAATATTATTAACGTTAAAATAATTTTTAAAAAAAAAATGTTAGCACTTTCCCAATTTTTAAGACAAAGTTTGTAAAACAACACCATTTTTTCATTTTTTCACAATTCACTATTAAAAAAGTGCCGTTTTTCTAAAAACCCAAAAGCCATTCCCCCAAATTTAAAATTTAAAGTCAGCGGACAAGTAATGTTTTTACTATAAGACTGATCTCATTAAATCTGTCCATATTTAATAAAATTTAAAGCTGCGCATAAGTTTTTACAATTGAGGTGTTCTACTTTAGTGTACTGATTCTCACCCGTCATGGGCACATTAAATCCAAATTGGACCTTTTTATGTTTGTCTATTGTGATATCGACTAAAACGTAATTTACTTTTAAGCCATAAATATATGACAACTAAAAAAAGTCGACATTTTCATTAGAATAAAGTCGACTTCCAGAAAGTCGATTAGTCGAAAGTTGAGAACTTCAACGATGCTTAAAAATAAATCTGAATTTCGCATGTTTAAATACAAAAAAGTCGAGAACTTCATACAAAAAAAGTCATTATTTTAAACTCACCTTTTAACCTTTAAACGTGAGATTGGACCGTTAAAACCAATACTTGTCCCTTATTTACTGCTCCTCTATCACATATCCGAATTTCACTGGAACTCGTCCATTGAAACTTTTCATAGAATCTATGAAACAGGTTTCATTAATGTTAATGTTTGTAGAATTAATGAAAATCTTCATTAAACTAATGAATCATTCCGACAAGGTAGCGTTTATAGATTTTATTAAACAGTTTCATAAAATTTTTTGAAATTAAGGAGTTTCCTTGAATTAATAAAACTCTTTATAAATGCCTTAAAAAATGCATTGGAACTAAGCCAACGAACCGCTTGATATGATTTGTAAACAATTTCATTGAAGTCCAAAATTAATAAAAGTCTACATTAAAATAAGAAAACACTTTATACAATATGTTGAACACTTAAGAATTAAATCTTTAAACTAAAGTTTGAAATGTATGAAAATTAATAAAATTATGAAACTATGAAAAACAATAAAAAAATTGAGTATTTCAAATAATTTGTAAGCTCTGAAGAAAGTTTTCATTAAATTTACAAAGAGAGTGAATGAATTTTTTTATGAAACTATGAAATTTTATGAAAAATTTTCTAACATTAATAAAATTTTTTGCATGTAATGAAATTCTTCATTGAATCTACGAAAAAATTTCTATGAAATTGTTTCATTTATATCATGAATTATTATACTTTCAGTGTTCATTGAGATAATTATCTGCATAGAAGAAATGAAGTTGCACTGGAACACGTCCATTGAAACTTTTCATTGAACTATTTATTTTCATAGTTATAAAAATTAGATTAGTCGAAAGTCGATTTATAGTTTCAACAGGATGGCAGTACGTGCCATACGGCGACTTATTGAAATCAAAATTTGGCGATAAGTTGAATTCAAGAAATGGACCTGTCAATTGGCCTCCAAGCTCGTGCCATTTGACACCTCTCGATTATTTCCTGTTAGGCTACATGAACTCACCGGTTAATGCTGATAAACCTGCCTTGGAGGCCAACACTGTTGTTATACTAATCTTCGATATTTATAAGTTAAAACAAAACGTGCAGTTTCACTACTCAACGAGTAGTTCGAACTCGTGAACTACTCAAGTATTGAGTTTCATGGTGTACTCGAGTTTTATCGCAGGCACTTTTAAAACCGCTACAAGCAAAGAGTCGTTAGTTGCTATAATATTTATAAACATGTTTACCCTAATTATCGTTGGGCGCCAAATTCGCCTGCATAACAGTTCATTAAATTTATGTTTTATTATAAAATTTTAATCAATTGTAACGAAAAATTAAGCAAAAAATCCCCTTAAATCTAAATCTTTTGGCACGATTTGTGTTATCTTAAAATTATATGTACATTTTAATAAAACATTTATTATACCCACTAAACGGCATTGAAAATCTCAAAGAAAGCCGAAAATTATAACCCTCATACTAATGAAGCTTAACACGACTAATCTTATCAAAAAATTTATAAATAAATGAACTCAATCAAAATACAAAATAATATGGATTACAAAGCAATAACACTTAAAAAAAAACACAATGATTTCGTTAAACATAAAGAAATGGAATACACAGAGAGAATTTTCTTCACTAAACTAATGAATTCTGCAAAAAGTGAATGAAGCATTTTTTAAACTTTATGAAAAAGCTACATTATTTTTATGGAACTATTTTTAATGAGACTTTTTCATAAGGCGTAAGAAATTTTTCATAAATAAAATTAATTTTTTTATAAAATTTTATGAAAAACTGCATTAATTTAATCAAAAGTTTCAACGGACAAATTTCTGTGGTGTAATGCAAAAATTAATTAATATCATGCAGATAATTCTCTCTGTGTAGGAAAATGGACAGAAAGAAGAAAAAACGACACTTAATAGGCAATCAAAGTTAAAAGTCTTAAGTCAACTACAAGATTATTAACAATAATTACAAATAAGGAATTAAATATAAATCGAAATACTAAAACGGAAAATCTAACCCAAAAAAAAAAATCCATTAACTTCTTTAACAGATTTCTTAAAACAAACTGTAGTGATTGTTTCACACTTGAGCTAAAAGACAACCTCACTTTGATGTATAGAGGAATGTGTTATAAAAGATAAATGTGTAAATAATGGCCATGGGGAGGAGTTAGGAAAACTTAAAAGCAACAGGCTGCTTAAGTCTGTAAGAGAGGGCTATATAAATTCTAAAGGAAAGAAAGAGTTAGCTACACGTTATTAGTGATGGGGGTAGTTGTGCAGTAGTGTGTATATAGATAATATATGTTTCAATGCCATGTCGTTTCATATTGGAATATATTCCAATTGGATTTTCATATTAAATTGGAATATAATCTCAGTTTTTAGTCTCAGCAAACCACTTCAATGAAAAGCAGAGAGTATTTGGAAAGAAATGATAAAGGTGGTTGTAATATAACACAGATTCAAATTGGAAAAAACCACCATATTGACTTTTCCAATTGTTATACAAGTTTTTTTTTTATTCCTGTTATAAGAGTTAAGATATCACAGCAGTGCTGCCACTTTTTATGTTAAAACATAAATTGCGTGAAATCCTTGCGTAATAATAGATTGCGCGAAATTTGGAAAATTTAAGAGAAATATCAACAAAACATTTCAAGGGTCCTTACATTTCGCTACCCGCCTTTAAAATTGGTCCTTGTAGTGAATTGTTTTGAATTTAATTTTTTTTTTTTTAATTTCTGGACTCAAAAGTTTATGATCATTTTATTGGAAAAATATTTATAAAATTTCGATAGAATAATTTTGGTACAGCATAGCATCATTAAGTTTCATACACAGAGAGAATTTTTTTTTGATGACTTTTAATGAAATTTTTCACCTAACTAATGAATTTTCTGCACAAAGTTGATGAACAATTTCTTAAACTTTATGAAACAGCTTCATAACTTTTTCGAGACTGTTTTAATGAAACCTTCTAATTAAGCGCATGAAATTTTCAATAAAATATTTGGAAAAACTTCATTAATATAATGAAAAGTTTCAATGGACAAATTGCAGTAACATTTCATAGTTCTTATGTAAAATTTCATTGATATCACCCTATAGTTCTTTACAAAAAAAAAAACAGCAACTCCAAATACTTTTTTAAACTAAATGATGCTGTTGCAAACAAATACTGCTCCGATAATATTCTCAGCATTACCAAACATTAGTCCAACAATTCGAAATTTTTTTCGAAAAAATACACTACGAAGTGCAATTTCAAACGCATGCACTGTGGGGGGAAATAGAACTTGTTCTGAACAAATTTGCCTACATCCCACAGTTTTAAACGAATTTTAAAAACAACTGACTAAATTCCAGATCGATTCCTCATGGCTTATTCTTAAAAGGCATTCATTTTATGGTCTTAATAAGTCGCCAAATTCAGCGAAATTTAATTTTTTTTGATATTTCTGCTATAAAAAATTAAAAATATTAAGGTATATTTAAAAAAATGTATCTCAGCTTTTAGGTAATTTAATTCTCTATTAATAACACGGTGGGACAAAGAACAAAAATCGCAATCACTTTTTAAGTGGCCTAGTGTAGGTTGTAAGTCTAGCCGTTTTGAGCAGTTTCAATATGCCCCCAACATTTTCGAGATAAATGTAAAAGATTCTTTGCGGCTGGCGCATTTAAACATTTGTAACGCAATAAATTTTCAACTGATTTTGAATTTTTAAACTAAAATTTTTTTTAAAGGAAATTACCTGGTCTTTTTGTATATATGTATATACTTATTTATATTATTAATATAAATAGGTAGAACTTTTATTAGTAACAAATAAAATTTCCATTTTTTTTTAACTTTTTCAACTTTTACAAGGGTTTTTTTCGAGTCTTCTGTCAAAACAACAATATTCTTACAGTTTGTATTTTCCTGAGTATACTGAGCATTAATTTGTTACAATCGGATGAAAATTGACTAAGTTATCGTACTTTTTCTATATACAGTGGACTCGCAGAAACGTGAACATCCATTAACATGAACGTCACAGCAACATGAACACTGTTTTGTTACATTGACTATTCCAAAACGTGAACAAAGTTCAATAGCTCTAAAACGTGAACACATTTTTTATAAGAAATGTTTCTTTTACTTCAATATTTTAGTAATTTGGGGAATACCCGAATAATAATTTCACCACGTTTTTATAGTAAACACATTTTCTAACGTGAACATAAAAACTCTTTAACTCTTTTCCTGTATCTCTGAATTTAAGAATTTTTTATATCAAAATTGTTTTAAAACGTATAGAATAATATTTAAATGGAATTAGCATTTATTTTTATAGTAAATGTATTAGAAATTAAGAACTGTTAAATATTAAAAACGTATTAAAATCAATAATTTATGTATGCAAAAATTGTCTTAGATTCTGAATTTGGTCTATTCAAAAAATTTCTCAAAATGTTAATATTTTTCTATAGGCAAGTGTCTGAATATTTAAAAATTTTGTGTAAAAATGTGTGTTTGAATTTAAGAATTGTTCAGCAGAAAACTATTCAACATCTTTTTATATTTTATTTTATTATTAAATAATCAATATAACTATTGCTTCTGAAGTACTTGGAATAGAATTTATTCTAAGTTGATCAACTTAAATAGTTAAAAAAATCCAATCACAACGTGAAAAAAATTCAGAAACGTTTTTGAGAGTGTACTGTATATAATAATTATAATTTTCAGTTTTTTTTACAAGTTTTTTCAACTTCTCGAGGGTTTTTTCGAATCTCCCTCTAAAACAACAATATTTTTACAGTAGTGTTTTCCTGAGCAAAATAAGGTTTCACTTGTTAAAATCGGTTTAAAATTGGCAAAGTTATGTTACTTTTTCTTTAATAATGTGCTTCAACGACATACGACTTATCAAGCAATTGCATTATAAATAATTTTATTAAAATAATTTCATTAAAACTATGGAAAAATTCATTAAAAACTACCATAAAGCTTTACAAAAATTTTCATTCATATTGTTAAAAAAAACTTCATTAGTTTAGAGAAAAAACTTCATTAAAACTTATGCAAGAAATTCTTTCTGTGTAGTATCAAATTTATTACAAATATAAGGTATTTTACCAAAAATTAGTGTGTCATGTTTTTATGAAAAATACAAGACTTTGTGACCTCGTATTTACAAAAAGAAAAATTAGAGAAAATATTTTTCTTTAACTTGAGATATATTTTATTTATAAAATACAACTTTTAATTTTTTTTATAGCAGAAATATAAAAAAAATTAAATTTCGCTGATTTTGACGATTTAATAAGGGTATAAAATAAGTGACTTTCAAAAATCGGCCAGAAAAAATCGATATGGAATATAGTAATTTATTTTTCAAAATTTAATTTTTTCAAATCCGTTTAAAACTGTAAGCAAATTTTCTCAAAAAATTGCAATTTTCCCCAATGTGGCAGATAGCGGACTTTAAATACAAATCACAAATTTGATTTTGTATTTTTCCTATAATTTGCTCAACAACGCGCGTCATTTGAGTGCTACGATGCAAAATTTTTAATTTTCGATGCACCATATATGTGTGTAGTTTCAAATTTATATACATATACTAAGGGCTTTCACAATGTGTGCTAAGCGTTGTATATGTGTTATTCTTAAAGAAGATATGGTAAAATTTTATTTTCAATTTGACGAAGATTTTGGGGTTTCACTCTGTTAGCATACTTGAACAAAGTACACTATACATAGGTACAAATGTATTGTACTATGGTCTATTGTTTTATATCTTAAAACAAATAAAACAAAATGTTACCGTCTTTATTTGCGATACTACATAACACATACAGCATATAGTACACCCCTTCTGAACAACCTTATTACTGTACTTACTTTTTTTAATTTATAAATCCGTATTTTTTCAAAAATAAAGCAATTCAAACATATTAGCTAGGTTGATACTAAGCAGTATTTCAATCTGGCTAGAGATCTTGTCAGAATCCGAAGTTTTAGAAAAGCTAGAGCCTCCAGAATCTGCAGAGCTTTAAAAGAAACCTAATCATCGATTTCGCTTCATTCTTGTCTTCTTAGTAATCGAACACGTGGCTAGGGTCTTTTTCAAGCATCATGACGTTACTAAACTTTGGAGTCCAAAAATGTTTATATAAAAAATATTTTAGTTTTTACTCTGGCTCAAGCAATATTTTTTCTACAGTTTTATTTGTTTTTTGTTTTTATATACATCGAGATTATTTTTATGTTGTTTTTAATTCATAACGAGCTTTTAGCCTTCGTATATTTACAAAATTAAAGCCAATCAAAAATATTAGCTAGGTGATACTAGTATTTCAACCTGGCTAAAGATCTTATCAGAACCCGAAGTTTTTAGAAAGCTAGAGCCTCCAGAATAGGCAGAGCATCAACAAAAACCCTATTAAGAAATTCTTGTCTCCTTAGTAATCAAACACGTGGCTGGGGTCTTTTCCTAAAAAACATTATGACGTTACTAAATTTTGAATACCAAAAATGTTCTATTTATATAAAAAAATTTTGTTTTTACTCTTATTTTTTATTACTCTCTATTATTGTTTATTTTCATAATTTTTTTATTCTGAAGAATTTTTTTTTTTTGAACTGAGCTTTTTATGCTTTTTTTTTGAGGATTTTAAAAATATGTTAGACACTAGAAACATTTTGTAAAAAATTTGTTAAAGATATTATCTATTTAAAGTCCTTTTTTCTATAGGATTATCAATCTTATTATAAGGACATTTTTATGTAGAAAACCTCAAACATATTCAGGAATTTGTATAACCAGAAAACCGGTTAAACTTTAAAAAAATTTTTCAAAACTGTTTCCTATAGAAAACTCCTTACGATCCGTACAATGTTTATTTAGAAAAAAATCATATTTTCATGTCCTTTGGTTCACAAGAATTTTTTATTTAAAAATATAGCGGAGATTCGCGGAAATTTTCCATAAGTAAAACATAAAATCTGAGAACTTTGGGTAATTTTGACTCCCGTCATGTGTAATTTGGAATTTCTGATGTGGCAACACTGTATCACAGTTAAACATAATTTTTGATTTTTTATTTGATTGTGTGTGACGAAGAATATTATTTGTCTCTTTCTTTCTATAGGGTGTTGTCAAACCATATAGTGGGTGCTAAGGAACTGTATGTATGGGTATTTATAATGGTGTGTGTAACATCATATAAATCCGGTTTTTGGTGGTTGTTATCGCACCACAATTATCTGCGATTTGAAATGAATTCTATTTGGAATGAAACATGATTGTTGCTTGAGAAAGTGTGTGCTAAACACATACTCAGCGACACACAATCATGTTGGAGTATACAACTATCACAGTTTTAGTTAAGACGCGAACGGTTAAACGTACTTTTACCGTTAAACGGCATGTTAACACAAGCTTTTTACAAAACAAAAAGAAAAAAAAAACGCGAAAAACCAAAAACATCAAGTAATAAAAAAAAACTGAGATAATCAAAATCGCGGAGATTTTTATTTACTATACGCAAATTATGCCTTAAACCGTTACTCGTGCGCTTTATTCTCTAGTTTACAAACGTTGAAACTCTCTTCTCATATATTTTGTTTGAAGAGTACAAATTTTTTAACCTTTTGAACTTTTTTTGTTGTTTTTTTGAAAAAAAGTCTCAGTCGTTAACTTGATTTCTTTTTTCCAATCTCTAGTTTGAGAAATCGCAACAATTGGAATTTACGGATTCGCATTGGGTGGGTTCTACTCACACACACTCACACAATACCACCTACCCTACACTACTCTTTAGTTAACGGTAACCACTCTCATCATCCCACAACTACCATTACTACTGCTACTCAATAATAAAGATTGTGACCGTTAACATAATCTGGAAACTGAATGAAAAAAACAACAAGAAAAAAAAGCAGAAATCGAGTCTGGTAGTCAAGTGTTTCAGTCTCAGTCGAAAATCAGATTCATTAGTTTGTGGCAGTGTTGCAGATGGTGGCCACTAGAGCAGTGATTAATTTTTCAGTTAGTCCATAATAAGATGCCAAACCAACAATAACCAAAAAAAAGAAAAGCTCTTAAAAAAAAAGATAAAGCCTACAAAAATATAAATTTCATTCTATAAAAATAAAATACCGACGCGAGTGCAAATTAAAAAAAAAAAAAATATATAAATTCCCATATTAAAAAGTAAAACTCAAAATTCCAAAAAGATGTTTTAAAATCTGAAAAAAAAATCTAAAATACTGTGATAACAAAAAAAAATCAGAATTACAAATAAAAATTTGAAAAAATTCTAAACCAAATGGATATTAAACCCTCTATAACTCCCATAAATCCTTCTACACAGTCCGCGGCAGCTGCTACTGCTCCTCCAACTACCGGTCCTAACGCTTCAACGACTTCTTCTACGCATTTACCTTTAGACTATAGTTTGGGTAATTTTAAACCTGCCATAGCATCCGATTTTCCGGGTCCCTTTGTTAGTTCTGCCCAACCAGCTATACAATACGTGATATTAGCGTTTTAACAACAATGGCTGCTACCATACCCTCGCCTACACAATTGCTGCAACATCGTGTGCAACATCAGCAAACATCAGCAACTGATAATCAAAATCAACAGCAGCAACAGGATTATCAACCTATATCGGCATTTAAAGCGGTTTTACCGAAAAAAAAAGCAAAATACCGACGGTAAGTGTGTGAAAATATTAAATTCTTATTGGAGTGTTTTTTTGCGAATCTGATTGGGATTACAATTGATGTAATTTGTGGAAACAAAGTGTAATGAATTGCAAGCGATAAGATTGTTGGTATTCAAAATCTAAATGTAAATATGTTATTGGATTAAAAAAAAAAAAAACATCAAGTAAGAAAATCCGACGGCACTTTACAATTCATTTTTAATGTTCGTGGAATTTTGGAAATTTTAATTCAAACAAAAGATTTTTTTAAAAGCAGTTTTCATAAAAATTTTGCGAATTAAAATCTCCAAGCTTGAGAATTTAATTTTTTGAATGAATTTTTTAAAACCATTATGACTAGGGAATGCAAAATTTCAAACTTTTTCATTTCAACACACACAAAAAAAATCATACTTTTTATGAATATTTTATGAAAATGTACTAATTTAGGAACTTTTTCCTAACATTTATGAACAGTTCATAAAAAATACTGGGAAAGTTTGTGTCTCGTAAATTATGACAAATAATATATGTAGAAACACTTAATATTAATGAAAAAGTACTTCAAAAATTTGCCAATGTTGTACATTGACAAATCCTAATATTTAAGATAACTTGTATAAATTGCAATAATACTGGGAATTTTATGTACCTTTTCATAAATGCTAGGTAAACTAGGAGTACTTCATGAATAGTAAGTAAATTTCATAAATAGTATGAACCTCTGAAAATATGAACTATTTCATAAACAATTATGAATTTTATTTTTTTTTGTGTGAAGGGTAAGTGGGAAAAGTCTTCGAAATACCCGACATTCCGCTTGAAAAATTAATTAATACAATTTTTATGTTTAAATCATAATTTTGTATTGCAAAACTGTCTTACACACAGAAAAATAAAGTGTTCAACCCAATTGAAAAGAGTATATTTTGTTTGTTGTAACTAAAATTAAGTAGATGGACTGAATTTTATTGTGAAATCCAATATTCAGTTGTAACAACCGATTTTAGTCGTACACTTAGGGAACTTCTGCTTCAGAAATATGTAGTTGTTTGGGTTGTAATACAGTTTATTTATTTTAAATGTAATTGTAGAACATTTGTAGAACAAATTAAATGTTTTACTAGCCTTGCAGTTCATTTAAAAAAACCAACCACATCAAATGACTGTTTTTTGAGTTTACATTCATTTCTTACAGCCGTTTCTTGTTATTTAAAAATAAAAAAAATAAAGATTGTTTTTTTTTTAACATGTGGTTCATTTTTACTACAATTGTTAGTCATTTTTTGAACATTAAAAAACAAATGACATTGTTAGTTGAATTTACTGAAATGTAAGTCGTCCTTCTCTCTAAGTGAAATTTCATTTGTTTTTAACTACATTTGTAGTGGTATTTACCTACATAGTATTCTAAGTGAAGGAACAGAATTTTAGTTGGCAAATGACAAAACTTTTTCTGTGTGTATAAAAAATAAGTCTCCATTATATTTCTGTGATTTTTCTCATAATTTGAGTTTTTCTTAAGTCTGATAAAAATGATTTTTTAATAGCAATTTCTCAAAATTTGTTTAATCCTTTCACTACCGACTTTTTGTTTTTACTACAATTGTGGTTAATTTTTTGAGCATTAAAAACCAAATGACAATGCTAGTTGAATTTACTGAAATGCAAGTCGTCCTTTCTTTAAATGAAATTTCATTTGTTTTTTACTACATTTGCAGTGGTTTTTACCTGCATGTATTCTTAGGGTAGGAACAGAATTTTAGTTGGCAAATTTTTCCTGTGTGTATAAAATTAAGCCTCTATTATATTTCTGTGATTTTTATCAGAATTTTTGAGTTTTTATTAAGTCTGATAAAATGATTTTTTAATAGCAATTTCTCAAAATTTCTTTAATCCTTTCACTACCGACTTTTTGTTTGTGCATATATTTCTTAGTTTAATAATAAAAAGTTTTTACTCGTGTGGCCCCACCCCTTCCTGCCCTCTAAAAATGGGTCAGAATATCGAATTTTGAAAATTCTCAGCCCATTTTTACCACTACAATATGTTTTGTTAGATTTTATTCTGGCCATTTAAAAAAGCTACATGACGAATTTTGTTATTTAAGGAGATACACCAAATGTCCCTTTTTTTCGGAAATAAAGCCTGATTTTAAAATTCTGACGTTGTTAACAAATATCAAGAATACATTGCCCTGATAAACAGTTTTTTTTTCAATGACCAATATCATAATGAACATATTTAAACAAAAATATATCACATTTTTGATATTTTTTAAAAATAATTCTTTTTATTTTAAACGACCTTAAGGTCATTTATTTATTAATTATAATTATTTATTTCCAATATATCGTCCTCCACATTGGGTGACTTCTTCAGGCCACAATTATTACAAATTCTAATAATTGGAAATAAATAATTATAATTAATAAATAACTGTTTAAAATAAGTAGAATTAATATAAGAAGATCAAAGAAAACTTAACACTTTTTTAAAAATATGTACTCTGTGGTGTACAAGGGTAGTGAAAGGGTTAAAAAAATTCAGTATATAAAATTGTTAGCTTATAATAATAATAAAACAAAAGTGTACAAAAATGTAAAACCTAGAACATTTTTAAAAATCGAATAATCTCGAGCGAAATGTTTGGTAAAAAAACTGCATTTGGACGTTATTTGGTAATTAAAAAGTGTAAGTAAAAATTTTCATATATGGATCCATAAAGGTTCAATGTATGTTTGTACAATGTACATGCTCAAAACATACATGAATGTCCCATAAATCTCCATATATACTTCCACATACCTCCCATACATGTGCATTAACGAATAATATAAATGGGCACGCGAGTGAATTTTGACACTCACTCACGAGAGAAAAAATTCCACTTACGCACAATCAATCACTAGAATTTTTTACTACTCACACTCACTCACGTAAATTCAGTTTTACTCACACTCGCGAGTCATTCACTTGAATCACGCAAAAATTATAGCCGAAATAATTAAAATGTAAAAAGTAATGTAAATTGGTAATGTTTGACTCAAAACTGCTATAAATATGTAATTTTGTCATTTATTTTTTTGTATTTAAAAACTATTTATTTAAAGATAAAAAAAAAATGTTTTGGAAACTTCTTCTCACGCACAGTCACTCACTCAAAACTTTAGCTCACGCACACGTAAATCACCCAAAATTCTCCACACGTGACCATCTCTAATTAATGTCCTGGAAAGGAGTTGCTACCCGCACAAAACATGAATTATCTTTTTCTCAATTTTTTTGTTTTTTGTTAATTACAAGTATTATTTTTTACAAAAATTAGAACCAATAATTAGGCCTTTTAAAAAACCTTCAAAATTATTTTTAAAGAAAAACTGTAATTTTTGATTCGTCATTTGGGGTCGTCAATGATTCCGATGATGTGAGAATTCCTTATCTGAATAATTTTGAGCCTGATAAATAAACAAAGGTAATAAAAATAAAAATTTTCAAATTTTTGAGTTTTGGGAATTTTAATAATAATAAACTTTTTTCCAAAATATGGCATTTTCAGACGAAATTCGTTTCCAAAAAAAAAAAAAAAACAGTTCATATTTTTTTTTAGGTTCGCAATAGTACGTTTAGGACTAAAAAGGGGGACGGAAATAACACAATTTTTATGTGAAAACATGTTTTAAAGTTTACGTAATTTAGATTTATTTGTAAACAGTATTAAAGAACTCGGAAAAAGAAACAAATTCTTTGTTGTGAACTCACGGTTGGCACTTATTTTAAATATTGTATAAAAAATAAGGGTCCAGACACCCCATCGATAAAATTAAACAAGCTTCATTATGTGTTAACTTGAACTCAAACCAACAACATCTCCCATACAAATGTCGTATTTGAAAAATATTTTTTAATAACATAAATGTTATTACATCAGTTGGTTGCGGATTTAATCTAAAATTTTGGAATTTTTAACTTAAAAATGCGGAATTCATTCTTTACACATGGTTTGTGTCTTCAATAACTTATATGGCATTTTTGAAGAGTAAACATCTGTCATTTATTATCACTAACAAGGGAGGTATTCCGACACGAACTAGCAGACTTTAATAAACTTTGGATATGTTGTAAAAAAATAGACACTTATTTTTTTAACTGCCCTATCTCGAGTTTAAGGGTTAAAAAGTAAGATTAAAAACTCATTTGCTTTTGTATGGAAACTTGTCTTTAATTATAAAAATCTAGATTTATTTGCACGCAGGGTTAAAGTACTCAAGAAAGCAAAAATTTTGACACCCATATTGCCTATATAGTGGACCCAGAGTTGCCACATTTCTGAATTATTTGAAATATAGGGGAAGAGGTTTCTTCGGGAAAAGTCGCATAAAAATCGAATGTTTCGAATATTGGAATACGATATAATTATAAATACGAATAAATTAGAAAGGCATTGCTGGGCATTATTTTTAAGGTTAAAACAATTGAAATTCCTTAATAAAACTTTAGTTTAAATGTTACTCACAACACATTTTTTTTGAATAACAAAAATACTTGAAAATCTGGGAACATAATTTGTACACCAGTGTCCAAGTGGTTTAAAAAAACCTTTCATTTGACACCAAACTTGTCTATAGTTTTTTTTAATATAACTAAATAAACCGCAGAAAACGTAAAATGGGGTAATTTTTGACCCCACTTCGTAACGTCTAAACATGAGATGGGGCAGCTAAACAAAAAACCGGGTCCTGAAACTTGTATTCTCTACACATATCCAAAGTTCATGAAGATCTGCAGTCTGGGTCGGGATAATTCCCTTGTTAGTCATTGAACGAATGGTGTAAACAACAAAGTTCTGTTTTTGCTTCGAAAACCCGAATTTTGTGCAACAAAGCATCATTTGAGTGAAATTTTGCATTTTGATTGCTCAGAAGGTGTGATTTTGATAAGGAAAACAAAGACTTTTCTGTCTGGCCTGAGCAGCCAAATAGGGTCCCATCTATTACTGAAATCGGGCCAGACGAGCACAGGGGACCTGTACCGAACACAATTGATCCAAAAAACGACCGTAAAATGCGGAAATTTAAAATTTGCCAGAAATACCGCTTTTTCGATTTACTCTCAAAATATTTTTTTTTAAATCATGTCCATTTAATTATTTTTAAATTGATTAAATTGTTTTAAATCATTGAAATTCATTAAGAATTTGTATGAAAATATACAAATTTTTAAGTAATTTGTTACATATTTGGCTGCCCGATATATAGGATAGCTTAATATTACAATGTCTTATTGAATAAGAAAGCGACTTAAAGTCAACTATCATGTATAACAAGCGAACACCCGCATGAAATGCAAAGTGTCTGGTCTTTTTTTAATTCAACTTTTATTAAGAGAAGTGAAAAGAACAACCTCATCATTGGTTCGAATGTGCATCATATGTTGTTGGAAAGAAACTTCTGCCCTATGGATATTCATGTAAATTTGTTGAAGAATTCACCATAACTTTTACTTGTTTTGGATCATCAGTAGTACTTCACTCAGGGAACTTCTGCTTTAAAAATATGTAGTTGTTTGGCTTGTAATACAGTTTCTTTATTTTTATTGTAAATGTCAGTCATTTGTAGACCAA
>CM037854.1:198874659-198926325 GCA_021234595.1 Delia radicum
AGGATAATCTGAGTGATTGACTTATTTGAGGATTTCGAAACTTCAGAATCCGAACCAGTGGTAAAGACTGCCTGTAAGACCTATACGTGGATATAGGATTTGAGTAAAAAAAAATCCCTTTCAAATAATTACCATCTTAACATAACCAATTCATTGTTTAAATTTTTAATATATGTTGTTACTCATTCCCTGACAGGGAGGCTGGCTGCTCTGACTGGCTGACTCTGTTTGTTGGTAATAACAACATGTTTACATTTCAACATGATCATAAATCCTCCAAAAAGAACGATTGTTAAACCCATGAAAGAACTTTAATTTAGTTTATTTTTATTTGGGAACTTAATCACGCTTTCAAAACTGCCACAACCACAATTTCTCGCGTCAGTCTCGGGTAGACTTGTTAAAAGCTACAATTTGTTTGGAATTTCATGTTCAGTATTTTCATTGTCATACACACACATATGACAGCGATTTTAAATAATTATGCGCTTAGATTTAATGCTCGACGACTCATTTTATTATTAAATCAAAAATATTGAATAAAAAAGGGATGTTCTTATATTTTCATTCACAACCAACTCATTGTAATGTAGGGAATGTTTAATACAATGTCTTAATGTGTCGCCACAATTAAATTTTAGTTGGGAGCGTAAATCTGTGACATATATTTACATCCATCCATAAGACACTTTTTCATATATTAGAATATGGTTTTAAACTATTAAAATGTCAAAAACAAATCATTATAAAAACTAGCATATGACTTTTGTGTGACTTTTTTTTTGAAACAAGTGTATTTAGTGTGTCATTGCTTCCTCTCCGTTTCATGGGTATTTAGTAGTCATTGCGTTTTAGTTCATATAGTCAACGAGTTGCAAAACTATTTTAGTGGGTCATTGTATGACAGTTTAGGGTTGGCCTAGGGTCTCTCCCCTCTTTTTTTTTTTAATAATTTGATAAATATAATCTATGTCGTAGTTGCTAATACACTAAAAAAAAAGACTGTAAAGTCAGCAACATTTTTGCTGGGAGGATCCTTGCTTTTGTTTTAAAATTTATTAATTTACCACTTTCAGCAATGTGTTGATAGATCTATTTCGGGAATTTATAGGTTCCCATCATCAGAACACGTTTTGAAAGAAGTGTAACAATCCCGTGCAAAACTTCAAACATAATAATATAAACTAGTTTTCTCACTTAATGAGAAATAATATATGAGCTCGCAGTAAAGATTATAACCATTGATCAAAAAAAATTTGAAAACAAAAACTCTATAGATTATTTGTTAGGACAATATCCTATGTATGGAGTATGGCCTCGAACTTGAGTAGTTTTCATTTTCATTGCACACATTTAAAGGTCGAAAAAAACGTATTTTTTTTTAATAAAATGATATCAAACATGTATAAAATACAAAGTACGGTCTTGTTTACTCCCCCTTTACATCTTGTTTTTAAACAAAACAAGAGTGAAAATAAAAAGGAGAAAAAAAACAAAAAGCGTGTGTATTTATATACCTACAAAGGTAGAGGGTGCCACACAACCAACAAGTTTTCAATTTATTTTGATGATGAGAACCTAGAAAATTTCGAAATAGATCTATCAGCACATTCATGAAAGTGGTCAATTAATAAATTTGAAAACAAAAACTCGACAGATTTTTGTCAGGAGTATGGCCTCGAACTTGAATAGTTTTCATTACACAATTAAACGTCGTCGCGAAAAAACAAAATTTATATTTTTAATAAAAATTATATCAAACTTGTTTAAAATTACTTTATACATTTTATGAATGTTTTAGAATAAATAAATATTCAGATTTAACTTAATAAAGTTATAAACCTAATAAGAATTATTATCTAATCTAATTGAAATGAATTTAAAATATGTATTACTAATACCCCTAAACATAAACATTTATAAAGAAAAACAACTACATAAATATTACAAAAAACAACAACAATGTGTTGATGTTATTTTTGAGCGATAATACAAAAATTGTCAAACAAGTTCTGAATTTAAGCAAATATTTAATTGATTCAATTAATTTTTAATTGATGCTTTTAAAATTTTAAATAAACCGATTTAATTGATAAAAGTAATTCAAGATTTTTTTTCTGTGTAAATCCAGCAACAATTTTGTTGAATTATGCAACTTTTTTGCTGATATTAACAATTTTTCGGCAAAGGATCCCCCCAGCAAAAATGTTGCTGACTTTACTAACTTTTTGTTTTCAGTGTAGCATTTTTGTTAAAAATCAATGTTTTTTATAGAATTAATGGGTTGTTGGTATAGATGTCACAAGAAATATGATAAATTTACTTGAATTCTTAAAGAATTAAAAAAGTCTATTCAATATATTTTTTTGATTTAAATTGAACTTAATGTTTAAAAGCACGCTTGAGAGTTGTCTCCAAAATTATTAAAACCCTGGTTTCGCTTTCATTGCTCAGGGGTATTAGTGAACACCATTGCATAGAAGCATATATTATTTCCCTAGTATAATAATTCAAGTAAATTTTTTTTTTAACAAACTTTTGTTTGTTTTCGAGCCTTTAGTGACTGTGACTTGTGATTCTTCAGACAAATTCCGCGTAACATTGATATAGAAAACCTACACACACAACTTAAAAACGCAATTCTGATGACAAACTGTTGTTCAAAGTCTGTCTGATTCTAAGGACATTTTAAAATAGAAAACTTTCGATTTTAGAGTAATATATGCGGGAGTGTAAGCAGGACTTCCATTAGTTTTGCTCACTACTTAAAAAATGTTCCTACTATTTTAACCGATTGAAAATGTAAGAATTACTTAAAATATATTTCCAAAAACAAAATTTATTTGATTTAAATCTCTATTAGACAAGTCATATCGTTACTTGCGGTAAGAGAATGTGGTCATTTTGTTCGAGTATGCATCGACTATGCTCCATACCAGCTGCGACATCTACATATCGCCCACCTAGTTCAAAAGTGATTCAACTCAAAATTTTAAATTTTCGGGTTTATATGCCTAAACTATTCACAATACACTTGTTTATCTATAAACAAAAATATCAGTGTATTTTGTTGTTGTTAACTGTTGCTAAAAACAGTTACGTTTTTCTTTATGTTTCAATTAGTATAAAGTTCCAAATGTTTTTTTCGATTTCTGAAAAATGAAAAATTTTGAGTTGAGTCACTTTTGAACTAGGTGTACGATTAAGTCTTTTTACTTTTCCAAACAAAATAAAAATTGCTTCAATTCTAAATATATTTCATTGTGTTACATTTTTTTTTTTGTAAAATTCGTATTCAACCGAATTCATCATTAACCTCTTACGGTTAAGGCTGCCTCAGGGCAATCTTCATAACATTTACCACAAACGCGTCAAATGAGCGTTTTATACTTAGAAATTAATATATTCCAATAGAAAACTAAATTGCTAAATATTTTGCGAGGAAATTTTTCGTGTGTCGTCCATGGTTTGGAAGCGAGAAAGCTTCAAATCAAAATTTCGTAAAATTTCAATATCTAATTATTAAAAAAAAAAAAAATCAAAATTCTAAAAAACCAATTTAAGTTGACTAAAAAACTCTTTATAATAAAATATAAGTAAGATTGAAGCTTTATCTTTAATAATAAGTCCTTACTTTAGTTCAATGACTCACAGGATTTTATCAGGATTCCTCTAAAGGACATCGTCTTAACCTATAAACTAATAGACGAATTTTTATGAAATTTTGCAGAAAGAAGACATTAAGTATTATTAGCAAAGCATTGCAGTTTGAACAGTATAAATTGAAGTTTAGATACTTTTTCGCCTAATTTCGCTCATTCCAAAAAGCGAAAATCCCGATATCTTCTTAAATAAGAGCAGAAAAAAAAAAATAATTTTTCGAGCGTGGTTAAATCTTGGTAAGAGAAATATTTTTTGTCCAAAACTATTCTTTTATATGCTTTAGTTTCCAAAATGCACCCTAAAATATTTTGGCTCATATCGTATCATATTATTAGTCAACGATAAAAAATTTTGTTGAAGAACTTATTATTTGTTTTTCGAGTGGAGAACATGGTATGAATTTCGTTGCAAAACATCGTTAAACGGTTAAGTGCAGCCCAGATTGGGCTATAACAAAACCTTATACGGCAAATTGTTTAAAGACAGGGAAAACTAATAATTTCTTTATAATTTTCCAAAGACATATTATTGTTCATATTTATTTGCAAATTATTATTTTTAGTATTTGCAAAAAAAAAATTGTTAAAAGTTTTATCCAACAATAAAATATGTATACATAGGATAGGAAACCTGGTAATCCAGGTTGTCTGTCAAGCGCTCTACCATCTGAGCTTAAAAAACACCATTTATAACATAATGACGTTTTTAAGCCCGATAGAGATTACGTAAGGCTTAGCTCTCAAACGAACTGTTATACTGCGCTCTCACTTTTGGCATTTATGATCAGTTTACTCTGACAAATCATCATGAATAGATTCACACCTTGAACAACGCTACCAAATTATCCAAATT
Source organism: Delia radicum (assembly GCA_021234595.1). NCBI lineage: Eukaryota > Metazoa > Arthropoda > Insecta > Diptera > Anthomyiidae > Delia > Delia radicum. The sequence continues at coordinate 198,879,175 of CM037854.1, forward strand.
TCCTTTGAGAATCAGTCATCGATTCACTCAACCTATAGACGACTAATTGTGATCAGCAATGTTGCCAATTTTGGCTTAATGGGTTTGTTGATAAACAAAATTGTCGCATATGGAGTGAGACCAATCCACAAGATACCCTACAGACTCCATTACATTTAAAAAAATGCACCGTTTGGTGCGGCTTACACGCTGGTGGCATCATCAAAAATGAAGCCGGACATCGCGTTACGGTCTATGGAGATCGTTACCGCACCATGATCAATGACTTTTTGTTTGAAAATATGGATGACATTGATCCGAGTGAGTTGTGATTTCAACTAGAGTTATATAATAGTTGCAACCAAAAGTCGACTTTTTGACTTTTTGACTTTTGTAAATATTTTAAAAGTTGCCCTTTTTCCAAAAGTCGACTTTTCGACTTTTTTTCAAGTAAAATGTGATTAATCGAGTTTTTGTATGAAAATCTCTAATTCGCTAAAAAGCGTATTTTATAGACTGCTTTGGGGTCCATTAATTGGAATAATAACGTATAATTTATGCTTTATTGAAAACGAACTCGAATATTTATAGTAATTAAATGTGCTAAAGTCCCAAAACTTATTTAACAAATTGTGAAAAACAATCTGATGTAGGCGTGTCCCTATCCGGATTTCATTCATTGTTAACGTTAAAATAATTTTTAAAAATTTGAGGACAAAGTTCGAAAAAAAACACTATTTGGCATTTTTTCACAATTCAGTATTAAAAAAGTGCGGTTTTTCTAAAAAACCCCAAAAGTATTTCCACAAATTTTAAATTTAATGTCAGCGAACAAATAATGTTTGGACTATAAGACTGATCTCATCAAGCTGGTTGCCAAAAGTCTAAAATCATTTAAATCTGTCCATATTTACTAAAATTTAAAGTTGCGAATAAGTTTTTACAATTGAGGTGTTCTACTTTAGTGTACTGATTCTCACCGTCATGGGCACATTAAATCCAAATTGGACTTTTTATGTTTGTCTATTATGATATCGACTAAAACGTAATTTACTTTTAAGACATAAATATATGACAAATAAAAAAGTCGACTTTTTCATTAGAATAAAGTCGACTTCCAGAAAGTCGATTAGTCGAAAGTTGAGAACTTCAACGATGCTTAAAAATAAATCTAAATTTCGCTTATTTCAGACATGTTTAAATACAAAAAAGTCGAGAACTTCATACAAAAAAGTCATTATTTTAAACTCACCTTTTAACCTTTAAACGTGAGATTGGGGCCGTTAAAACCAATACTTGTCCCTTATTTACTGCTCCTCTATCACATATCCGAATTTCACTGGAACTCGTCCATTGAAACTTTCATAGAATCTATGAAACAGGTTTCATTAATGTTAATGTTTGTAGAATTAATGAAAATCTTCATTAAACTAATGAATCATTCCGACAAGGTAGCGTTTATAGATTTTATTAAACAGTTTCATAAAATTTTTTGAAATTAAGGAGTTTCCTTGAATTAATAAAACTCTTTATGAATGCCTTAAAAAATGAATTGGAAACTAAGCCAATGAACCGCTTGATATGATTTTGTAAACAATTTCATTGAAATCCAAAATTAATAAAGTCTACATTAAAATAAGAAAACACTTTATACAACATGTTGAATACTTAAGATTTAAATCTTAAAACTAAAGTGTGAAATGTATGAAATTAATAAAATTATGAAACTTTTATGAAAAACAATAAAAAAATTGAGTATTTCAAATAATTTGTAAGCTCTGAAGAAAGTTTTCATTAAATTTACAAAGAGAGTGAATGAATTTTTTTATGAAATTTTATGAAAAATTTTCTAACATTAATAAAATTTTTTGCATGTAATGAAATTCTTCATTGAATCTATGAAAAAATTTCTATGAATTGTTTCAATTTATATCATGAATTATTATACTTTCAGTGTTCATTGAGATAATTATCTGCATAGAAGAAATGAAGTTGCACTGGAACACGTCCATTGAAACTTTTCATTGAACTATTTATTTTCATAGTTTATAAAAATTAGATTAGTCGAAAGTCGATTTATAGTTTCAACAGGATGGCGGTACGTGCCATACGGCGACTTATTGAAATCAAAATTTGGCGATAAGTTGAATTCAGAAATGGACCTGTCAATTGGCCTCCAAGCTCGTGCGATTTGACACCTCTCGATTATTTCCTGTTAGGCTACGTGAACTCACCGGTTAATGCTGATAAACCTGCCTTGGAGGCTAACACTGTTGTTATACTAATCTTCGATATTTATGAGTTAAAACAAAACGTGCACTTTCACTACTCAACGAGTAGTTCGAACTCGTGAACTACTCAAGTATTGAGTTTCATGGTGTACTCGAGTTTTATCGCAGGCACTTTTAAAACCGCTACAAGCAAAGAGTCGTTAGTTGCTATAATATTTATAAACATGTTTACCCTAATTATCGTTGGGCGCCAAATTCGCTGCATAACAGTTCACTAAATTTTATGTTTTATTATAAAATTTTAATCAATTGTAACGAAAAATTAAGCAAAATTTACTCTGCAAAAGTAAAATAAATAAAATATTTCCAAAATCCCCTTAAATCTAAATCTTTTGGCACGATTTTCGTTATCTTAAAATTATCTGTACACTTTAATAAAACATTTATTATACCCACTAAACGGCATTGAAAATCTCAAAAAAAGCCGAAAATTATAACCCTCATACTAATGAAGCTTAACACGACTAATCTTATCAAAAAATTCATAAATAAAATGAACTCAATCAAAATACAAAATAATATGGATTACAAAGCAATAACACTTAAAAAAAAAAACACAATGATTTCGTTAAACATAAAGAAATGGAATACACAGAGAGAATTTTCTTCACTAAACTAATGAATTCTGCAAAAAGTGAATGAAGCATTTTTTAAACTTTATGAAAATGCTACATTATTTTTATGGAACTATTGTTAATGAGACTTTTTCATAAGGCGTATGAAATTTTTAATAAATAAAATTAATTTTTTTATTAAATTTTATGAAAAACTGCATTAATCTAATGCAAAAATTATTTAATATAATGCAGATAATTCTCTCTGTGTAGGAAAAATGGACAGAAAGAGGAAAAACGACACTTAATAGGCAATCAAAGTTAAAAGTCTTAAGTCAACTACAAGATTATTAACAACAATTACAAATAAGGAATTAAATATAAATCGAAATACTAAAACGGAAAATCTAACCCAAAAAAAAAAATCCATTAACTTCTTAACAGATTTCTTAAAACAAACTGTAGTTGATTGTTTCACACTTGAGCTAAAAGACAACCACACTTTGTTGTATAGAGGAATGTGTTATAAAAGATAAATGTGTAAATAATGGCCATGGGGAGGAGTTAGGAAAACTTAAAAGCAACAGGCTGCTTAAGTCTGTAAGAGAGGGCTATATAAATTCCAAAGGAAAGAAAGAGTTAGCAAGACGTTATTAGTGATGGGGGTAGTTGTGCAGTAGTGTGTATATAGATATTAAATGTTTCAATGCCATGTCGTTTCATATTGGAATAATTCCAATTGGATTTCCATATTAAATTGGAATATAATCTCAGTTTTTAGTCTCAGCAAACCACTTCAATGAAAAGCAGAGAGTATTTGGAAAGAAATGATAAAGGTGGTTGTAATATTACACAGATTCAAATTGGACAAAACCACCATATTGACTTTTCCAATTGTTATACAAGTTTTTTTTATTCCTGTTATAAGAGTTAAGGTATCACAGCAGTGCTGCCACTTTTATGTTAAAACATAAATTGCGTGTGATTTTGACTTGCTTGAAATCCTTGCGTAATAATAGATTGCGCGAAATTTGGAAAATTTAAGAGAAATATCAACAAAACATTTCAAAGGTCCTTACATTTCGCTACCAGCGTTTGAAATTGGTCCTTGTAGTGAATTGTTTTGAATTTTAGTTTTTTTTTTTTGAATTTCTGGACTCGAAAGTTTATGATCATTGTACTGGAAAAATATTTTTAAAATTTCGATAGAATAATTTTGGTACAGCACAGCATCATTAAGTTTTTTTTGGAAGACTTTTAATGAAATGTGTCACTTAACTAATGAAGTGTCTGCACAAAGTTGATGAAAATTTTCTTAAACTTTATGAAACAGCTTCATAACTTTTACGAGACTGTTTAAATGAAACCTTCTAATTAAGCGCATGAAATTTTCAATAAAATATTTGGAAAAACTTCATTAATATAATAAAAAGTTTCAATGGACAAATTCCAGTAACATTTCATAGTTCTTATGTAAAATTTCATTGATATCACCCCATAGTTCTTTACAAAAAAAAGCACCAACTCCAAATACTTTTTTAAACTAAATGATGCTGTTGCAAACAAATACTGCTCCGATAATATTCTCAGCATTACCAAACATTAGTCCAACAATTCGAAATTTTTTTCGAAAAAATACACTACGAAGTGCAATTTCAAACGCATGCGCTGTGGGGGGAAATAGAACTTATTCTGAACAAATTTGCCTACATCCCACAGTTTTAAACGAATTTTAAAAAAAACTGACTAAATTCCAGATCGATTCCTCATGGCTTATTCTTAAAAGGCATTCATTTTATGGTGTTAATAAGTAGCCAAATTCAGCGAAATTTAATTTTTTTGATATTTCTGCTATAAAAATTAAAAATATTAAGGTATATTTAAAAAAATGTATCTCAGCTTTAGGTAATTTAATTCTCTATTAATAACCGGTGGGACAAAGAACAAAAAATCGCAATCACTTTTTAAGTGGCCTAGTGTAGGTTGTAAGTCTAGCCGTTTTGAGCAGTTTCAATATGCCCCAACATTTCGAGATAAATGTAAAAGATTCTTTGCGGCTGGCGCATTTAAACATTTGTAACGCAATAAATTTTCAACTGATTTTGAATTTTTAAACTAAAATTTTTTTTAAAGGAAATTACCTGGTCTTTTTGGATATACATATATACTTTTTATTTATTATTTATTATTAATATAAATAGGTAGAACTTTTATTAGTAACAATTAAAATTTAAATTTTTTTTAGCTTTATCAATTTTTACAAGGTTTTTTTCGAGTCTTCTGTCAAAACAACAATATTCTTACAGTTTGTATTTTCCTGAGTATACTGAGCATTAATTTGTTACAATCGGATGAAAATTGACTAAGTTATGGTACTTTTTCTATATACAGTGGACTCGCAGAAACGTGAACATCCATTAACATGAACGTCACAGCAACATGAACACTGTTTTGTTACATTGACTATTCCAAAACGTGAACAAAGTTCAATAGCTCTAAAACGTGAACACATTTTTTATAAGAAATGTTTCTTTTACTTCAATATTTTAGTAATTTGGGAAATACCCGAATAATAATTTCACCACGTTTTTATAGTAAACACCTTTTCTAACGTGAACATAAAAACTCTTTAACTCTTTTCCTGTATCTCCGAATTTAAGAATTTTTATATCAAAATTGTTTTAAAACGTATAGAATAAAATTTAAGTATAATTAGCAGTTATTTTTATAGTAAATGTATTAGAAATTAAGAACTGCTAAATATCAAAAACGTATTAAAATCAATAATTTATGTACGCAAAAATTGTCTTAGATTCTGAATTTGGTCTAATTAAAAAAATTCTTAAAATGCTAATACTTTTCTATAGGCAAGTGCCTGAATATTTAAAAATTTTGTCTAAAAATGTGTGTTTGAATTTAAGAATTGTTCAGCAGAAAAATATTCAACATCTTTTTATATTTTATTTTATTATTAAATAATCAATATAACTATTGCTTCTGAAGTACTTGGAATAGAATTATTCTAAGTGGATCAATTCTGTAGTTCAATATAGGGTCCGTCATCTAACGTTTTTTTTCAACTAGTGCTTATTTCGTGAATGGTAACACTTAGCTCATGTCTGATTGACAGATAATTAGTTTTATCCTTCCGCTGATCGAATATGGTCCGTATGTTCGTTGTCTTGTGAAAAAAGTGAAAGCAACTGGCATCCTCATCGATAAACCAAAGCGTGAGAAGCCAAAAACAGTGCGTACACCCGAGAATATTGCTGCTGTGGCAGAAAGTGTGCGTGAAGCGCCATCAACACCAATTCACCGTCGTTCTCAACAATTGAACATTTCGGAGACATCATTGAGACGAATTTTGCATAAAGACCTTGGAATGACGCCATACAAAGTCCAATTGGTTCAGGAGTTCAAAAAAAAAAAAAAGTTATTTGGCGGACCCTTTAGTTAAAAAAAATCCAATCACAAACGTGAAAAATTTCAGAAACGCGAACACCCCTTGCAAAAATTAGTTAACGTATACTGTATATAATAATTATAATTTTCAGTTTTTTTACAAACTTTTCAACTTCTCGAGGGTTTTTTTCGAATCTTTCTTTAAAACAACAATATTTTTACAGTTAGTGTTTTCGTGAGCAAAATGAGGTTTCACTTGTTAAAATTGGTGTAAAGTTGGCAAAGTTCTGTTACTTTTTCTTTAATAATGTGCTTCAACGACATACGACTTATGAAAAAATTTCATTATAAATAATTTTATTAAAAATAATTTCATTAAAACTACCATAAAGCTTTAAAAATATTTTCATTCATATTGTTAAAAAAAAACTTCATTAGTTTAGAGAAAAAACTTCATTAAAACTTATGCAAGAAATTCTTTCTGTGTAGTATCAAATTTATTACAAATATAAGGTATTTTACCAAAAATTAGTGTGTCATGTTTTTATGAAAAATACAAGACTTTGTGACCTCGTATTTAACAAAAAGAAAAATTAGAGAAAATATTTGTCTTTAACTTGAGATACATTTTATTTATAAAATACAACTTTTAATTTTTTTATAGCAGAAATATAAAAAAAATTAAATTTCGCTGATTTGACGATTTAATAAGGGTATAAAATAAGTGACTTCCAAAAATCGGCCAGAAAAAATCGATATAGAATGTAGTAAGTTATTTTTCAAAATTTAATTTTTTCAAATCCGTTTAAAACTGTGGCTGTAAGCAAATTTTCTCAAAAAATTCCAATTTTCCCCAATGTGGCAGATAGCGGACTTTAAATACTATCACAAATTTGATTTTGTATTTTTCCTATAATTTGCTCAACAACGCGCGTCATTTGAGTGCTACGATGCAAAATTTTTAATTTTCGATGCACCATATATGTGGGTAGTTTCAAATTTATATACATATACTAAGGGCTTTCACAATGTGTGCTAAGCGTTGTATATGTGTTATTCTTAAAGAAGATATGGTAAAATTTTATTTTCAATTTGACGAAGATTTTGGGGTTTCACTCTGTTAGCACACTTGAACAAAGTACACTATACATAGGTACAAATGTATTGTACTATGGTCTATTGTTTTATATCTTAAAACAAATAAAACAAAATGTTACCGTCTTTATTTGCGATACAACATAACACATACAGCATATAGTACACCCCTTCTGAACAACCTTATTACTGTACTTTACTTTTTTTAATTTATAAATCCGTATTTTTTCAAAAATAAAGCAATTCAAACATATTAGCTAGGTTGATACTAAGCAGTATTTCAATCTGGCTAGAGATCTTGTCAGAACCCGAAGTTTTAGAAAAGCTAGAGCCTCCAGAATCTGCAGAGCTTAAAAGAAACCTAATCATCGATTTCTCTTCATTCTTGTCTTCTTAGTAATCGAACACGTGGCTAGGGTCTTTTTCAAGCATCATGACGTTACTAAACTTTGGAGTCCAAAAATGTTTATATAAAAAAATATTTAGTTTTTACTCTGGCTCAAGCAATATTTTTCTACAGTTTTATTTGTTTTTTGTTTTTATATACATCGAGATTATTTTTATGTTGTTTTTAATTCATAACGAGCTTTTAGCCTTCGTATATTTACAAAATTAAAGCCAATCAAAAATATTAGCTAGGTTGATACTAGTATTTCAACCTGGCTAAAGATCTTATCAGAACCCGAAGTTTTAGAAAAGCTAGAGCCTCCAGAATAGGCAGAGCATCAACAAAAACCTTATTAAGAAATTCTTGTCTTCTTAGTAATCAAACACGTGGCTGGGGTCTTTTCCTAAAAATCATCATGACGTTACTAAATTTTGAATACCAAAAATGTTCTATTTATATAAAAAAAATTTGTTTTTACTCTTATTTTTATTACTCTCTATTATTGTTTATTTTCATGATAATCCTATAGAAAGTACTTTTTCCATAGGATTATCAATCTTATTATAAGGACATTTTTATGTAGAAAACCTCAAACATATTCAGGAATTTGTATAACCAGAAAACCGGTTAAACTTTAAAAATTTTTTTCAAAACTGTTTCCTATAGAAAACTCCTTACGATCCGTACAATGTTTATTTAGAAAAAAATCATATTTTCATGTCCTTTGGTGCAAAAGAATTTTTTATTTAAAAATATAGCGGAGATTCGCGAAAATTTTCCATAAGTAAAACATAAAATCTGAGAACTTTGGGTAATTTTGACTCCCATCATGTGTAATTTGGAATTTCTGATGTGGCAACACTGTATCACAGTTAAACATAATTTTTGATTTTTTATTTGATTGTGTGTGACGAAGAATATTATTTGTCTCTTTCTTTCTATAGGGTGTTGTCAAACCATATAGTGGGTGCTAAGGAACTGTATGTATGGGTATTTATAATGGTTGTGTGGAACATCATATAAATCCGGTTTTTGGTGGTTGTTATCGCACCACAATTATCTGCGATTTGAAATGAATTCTATTTGGAATGAAACATGATTGTTGCTTGAGAATGTGTGTGCTAAACACATACTCAGCGACACACAATCATGTTGGAGTATACAACTATCACAGTTTTAGTTAAGACGCGAACGGTTAAACGTACTTTTACCGTTAAACGGCATGTTAACACAAGCTTTTTACAAAACAAAAAGAAAAAAAAAACGCGAAAAACCAAAAACATCAAGTAATAAAAAAAAAAACTGAGATAATCAAAATCGCGGAGATTTTTATTTACTATACGCAAATTATGCCTTAAACCGTTACTCGTGCGCTTTATTCTCCAGTTTACAAACGTTGAAACTCTCTTCTCATATATTTTGTTTGAAGAGTACAAATTTTTTAACCTTTTGAACTTTTTTGTTGTTTTTTTGAAAAAAAGTCTCAGTCGTTAACTTGATTTCTTTTTTCCAATCTCTAGTTTGAGAAATCGCAACAATTGGAATTTACGGATTCGCATTGGGTGGGTTCTACTCACACACACTCACACAATACCACCTACCCTACACTACTCTTTAGTTAACGGTAACCACTCTCATCATCCCACAACTACCATTACTACTGCTACTCAATAATAAAGATTGTGACCGTTAACATAATCTGGAAACTGAATGAAAAAAACAACAAGAAAAAAAAAGCAGAAATCGAGTCTGGTAGTCAAGTGTTTCAGTCTCAGTCGAAAATCAGATTCATTTAGTTTGTGGCAGTGTTGCAGATGGTGGCCACTAGAGCAGTGATTAATTTTTCAGTTAGTCCATAATAAGATGCCAAACCAACAATAACCAAAAAAAAGAAAAGCTCTTAAAAAAAAGATAAAGCCTACAAAAGATATAAATTTCATTCTATAAAAATAAAATACCGACGCGAGTGCAAATAAAAAAAAAATATAAATTCCCATAATAAAAAGTAAAACTCAAAATTCCAAAAAAGATGTTTTAAAATCTGAAAAAAAATCTAAAATACTGTGATAACAAAAAAAAATCAGAATTACAAATAAAATTTTGAAAAAATTCTAAACCAAAATGGATATTAAACCCTCTATAACTCCCATAAATCCTTCTACACAGTCCGCGGCAGCTGCTACTGCTCCTCCAACTACCGGTCCTAACGCTTCAACGACTTCTTCTACGCATTTACCTTTAGACTATAGTTTGGGTAATTTTAAACCTGCCATAGCATCCGATTTTCCGGGTCCCTTTGTTAGTTCTGCCCAACCAGCTATACAATTACGTGATATTAGCGTTTTAACAACAATGGCTGCTACCATACCCTCGCCTACACAATTGCTGCAACATCGTGTGCAACATCAGCAAACATCAGCAACTGATAGTCAAAATCAACAGCAGCAACAGGATTATCAACCTATATCGGCATTTAAAGCGGTTTTACCGAAAAAGAAAGCAAATACCGACGGTAAGTGTGTGAAAATATTAAATTCTTATTGGAGTGTTTTTTTGCGAATCTGATTGGGATTACAATTGATGTAATTTGTGGAAACAAAGTGTAATGAATTGCAAGCGATAAGATTGTTGGTATTCAAAATCTTAATGTAAATATCTTATTGGGATTAAAAAAAAAAACATCAAGTAAGAAAATCCGACGGCACTTTACAATTCATTTTAATGTCGTGGAATTTTGGAAATTTTAATTCAAACAAAAGTTTTTTTAAAAGCAGTTTTCATACAAATTTTGCGATTAAAATCTCCAAGCTTGAGAATTTAATTTTTTGAATGAATTTTTTAAACCATTATGACTAGGGAATGCAAAATTTCAAACTTTTTCATTTCAACACACACAAAAAAAAAATCATACTTTTTATGAATATTTTATGAAAAATGTACTAATTTAGGAACTTTTTCCTAACATTTATGAACAGTTCATAAAAAATACTGGGAAAGTTTGTGTCTCGTAAATTATGACAAGGCTCTTAAAATATATGTAGAAACACTGAATAATTATGAAAAAGTATTTAAAAAAATTCCCAATGCACAACATCCTAATATATTTAAGAAAACTTGTATAAATTGCAATAATACTGGGAATTTTATGTACCTTTTCATAAATGCTAGGTAAACTAGGAGTACTTCATGAATAGTAAGTATATTTCATAAATAGTATGAACCTCTGAAAATATGAACTATTTCATAAACAATTATGAATTTTATTTTTTTTGTGTGAAGGGAAAGTGGGAAAAGTTTTCGATATTCCCGACATTCCGCTTGAAAAATTAATTAATACAATTTTTATGTTAAATCATATTTTTTTATTGCAAACTGTCTTACACACAGAAAAATAAAGTATCAACTCAATTGAAAAGTGTATACAGTACTTTTCGTTTACAGTCACATCGCTTATAGTCCATTTAGCGATATAGTCCATTTTTACACTTTTACTGTCATCTAAAATCAAATTGCATACAAAATATTTAGGATATAGTCCATTCACGATATAATCACATTTGGCTTATATGCCACTAAACTCTGGCTACTAAAAGTAAATTTATATGCAATAATTTAAGTTATAGTCACAATACAGAAAATTTCTAATATAATTGTGAAATCTTGAATTTTTTTCGGTTTAAAATTATTTAAAAATTTAAGAGGCTAAAACGAAAATTGGAGGCAAGGAAACTGAGCTGAATCGTTTCAGACATCGTTTTTATATTCCAAATTTTCCACCTGTTATAATAATAAATAAATTGCATATAGTAACATTTTATGATGACTATATCACAATTTATTTATAGGCAACAAAATGGCATATAAAAAACTAGCGATATAGTCACATTAGCGATATAGTCCACAACTTGTGTGCAACTAAGAGATGTGACTATAAGCGAAAAGTACTGTATTTTGTTGTTGTAACTAAAATTAAGTGGATGGACCGAATTTTATTGTGAAATCCAATATTCAGTTGTACCAACCGATTTTAGTCGTACACTTAGGGAACTTCTGCTTTAAAAATAAAAAAACCAACCACATCAAATGAATGTTTACATTCATTTTTTACAGCCGTTTTTGTTATTTAAAAAAAAAAAAATAAAAAAATAAAAGATTGTTTATTTTTTAACATGTGGTTCATATTTACTACAATTGTTAGTCATTTTTTGAGCATTAAAAAAACAAATGACAATGTTAATTGAATTTACTGAAATGTAAGTTGTCCTTTCTCTAAGTGAAATTTCATTTGTTTTTAACTACATTTGCAGTGGTATTTACCTACATAGTATTCTAAGTGTAGTAACAGAATTTTAGTTGGCAAATGACAAAACTTTTTTCTGTGTGTATAAAAATAAGTCTCCATTATATTTCTGTGATTTTTCTCATAATTTTGAGTTTTTCTGAAGTCTGATAAAAAATGATTTTTTAATAGCAATTTCTCAAAAATTTGTTAAATCCTTTCACTACCGACTTTTTGTTTTTACTACAATTGTGGTTCATTTTTTGAGCATTAAAAAACAAATGACAATGCTAGTTGAATTTACTGAAATGTAAGTCGTCCTTTCTTTAAATGAAATTTCATTTGTTTTTAACTACATTTGCAGTGGTTTTTATCTGCATAGTATTCTTAGTGTAGGAACAGAATTTTAGTTGGCAAACTTTTTCCTGTGTGTATAAAATTAAGTCTCTATTATATTTCTTTGATTTTTCTCAGAATTTTGAGTTTTTCTTAAGTCTGATCAAAAATGATTTTTTAATAGCAATTTCTCAAAAATTTTTTAATCCTTTCACTACCGAATTTTTGTTTGTGCGTATATTTCTATTTGAGTTCAGACTCTTATTGGAGGTTCTTAATAATAAGAAAAGGGTTTTCTCGTGTGGCCCCACCCCTTCCTGCCCACTAAAAATGGGTCCGAATATCGAATTTTGAAAATTCTCAGCCTATTTTTACCACTACAATATGTTTTGTTAGATTTTATTCTGGCCATTTAAAAAAGCTACATGACGAATTTTGTTATTTAAGGAGATACACCAAATGTCCCTTTTTTCGGAAATAAAGCCTGATTTATAAATTCTGATTTTGTTAACAAATATCAAGGTTACATTGCCCTGATAAACATTTTTTTTTCAATGACCAATATCATAATTAACATATTTATACAAAAATATATCACATTTTTGATACTTTTTAAAAATAATTCTTCTTATTTTAAACGAGCTTAAGATCATTTATTTATTTCCAATATTTCGTCTCCTCATTGGGTGACTTCTTCAGGCAACAATTATTACAAATTGTAATAATTGGAAATAAATAATTATAATTAATAAATAAATGTTTTAAATAAGAAGAATTAAATAAAAGAAGATCAAAGAAAACTTAACACTTTTTTAAAAATATGTACTCTGTGGTGTACAAGGGTAGTGAAAGGGTTAAAAAAAATTCAGTATATAAAATTGTAAGCTTATAATAACAATAAAACAAAAAGTGTACAAAAAATGTAAAATCTAGAACATTTTTAAAATCGATATAATCTGACCGAAATGGTTGGTCAAAAAACGGCATTTGGACGTTATTTGGTAATTAAAAGTGTAAGTAAAAATTTTCAAATATGGATCCATAAAGGTTCAATGTATGTTTGTAAAATGTACATGCTCAAAAACATGCATGAATGTCCCATAAATCTCCATATATACTTCCACATACCTCCCATACATGTGCATTAACGAATAATATAAATGGGCACGCGAGTGAATTTTGACTCACACTCACTCACGAGAGAAAATTCCATTTACGCACAATAAATCCCTAGAATTTTTTTACTACTCACACACACTCACGTAAATTCTGTTTTTACTCACACTCGAGTAAATTTAGTTTTATTCACACTCACGAGTGATTCACGTGAATCACGCAAAAATATAGCCGAAAGAAATAAAATGTATAAAGTAATGTAAAAGGTAATGTTTGACTCAAACTGCTATAAATGTGTAATTTTGTCATTTCTTTTTTTTGTATATAAAAGCCCAAAATAGATAATCGGCGAAAAAATTAAAAAAACAATTTATTTAAAGATAAAAAAAAAATTGTTTTGGAAACTTCTACTCACACGCAGTCAGTCACTCAAAATTTTTGCTCACGTACACGTGAATCACCTAAAATTGTCCACACTTGCAAAATGCGGCAAATTCACAAATTTCCCAGAAATACCTCATTTTTTTCGATTTACTCATAAAACACCCGCATGAAATGCAAAGTGTCTAGGTTCAAGCCCTATGGTATTTCAACTTTTAATTAAGAGAAGTGAAAAAGAACAACCTCATCATTGGTTCGAATGTGCATCATATGTTGTTGGAAAGAAAACTTCTGCCCTATGGATATTCAATGTAAATTTGTTGAAGAATTCACCATAATTTTTACTTGTTTTGGATCATCAGTAGTACTTCACTCAGGGAACTTCTGCTTTAAAAATATGTAGTTGTTTGGGTTGTAATACACTTTCTTTATTTTTAATGTAAATGTCAGTCATTTGTAGACCAAATTAAATTTTTTACTAACCTTGTAGTTCATTAAAAAAAAAAAACAAACCACATCAAATGACTGTTTTATGATTTTACATTCATTTTTTACAGTAGTTTTTTGTTATTTAAAAATATCAAAAAAATAAATGTTTGTTTATTTTTTACTAGCATGTGGTTCATTTTAACTACAGTTGTTAGTCATTTTTTGAACATTAAAAACCAAATGACAATGTTAGTTGAATTTACTGAAATGTAAGTCGTCCTTTCTTTAAGTGAAATTTCATTTGTTTTGACTACATTTGCAGTGGGTCTTTACCGACGTAGTATTCTAAGTGTACTTATTTTGAATCAGTAGTACTTGTTTTGGATCAGTAGTACTTTGGATCAGTCTTGGCTACTCCTTTTTTTGCTCTTTTTCGCTGCAGAAGTACTGTAATTTTTCATAAACATAAATTTTGCTTTATTTAATGTTTATTATTTTTTATAATGATCCTGTTTCATAATATTTAAATACTTTTTAGTTGTGTTTTATTCATTTCCTGTAAATTTAAAACTTCGTTAATTTCATTGGTATGAAAAACCTGAGAATTTTACACAAGACATTTATCAATATATATATTTTAGTTTAAATTACGATTTTTTTTAAATATGTCAGTGCAGTATTATTACAATTCACTGAAAAAAATTTAATTTTTTTATAAATTTAACTAAATTCTTACTACATATCACATTTACTTTATATGTATAATCCCTAAATAAAGCTCATTTGACATTTCATTTGCAATTCTCTTCAATTTGAATATTTATTTACACAGAAAAAAATAAAATCATTGTAAATTCAACAAAACAAAAAAAACTGTCACTCTAAATCAAATTGTAAAAATTTGTTACTTCTTTCAGTACATTTTACCATCATTTCACTTGCAGAGAAAAAAAAAAATATTGCAAAAGTAATCACATTTCAGTTTTAAGCCAAAAAGATTTTTTTTTTTGTTGTTGTGCAACATATTCTCATATGTCAGTATCAAATAACAAATATAAAACTTTTTGGTATATTTTGCAAGTAAAAGCAGCAACAAACACAAAAATATACAAGTGTCGGAAAATAAATCCATGTTAACATTTTAGTGAAAAGCTTTATGGAAAAACCTCTAGAATGATAAAAAAAAACTTTATTACAAAAAATATTAAACAGTGGTGAAAATATATAATGGACTATACTAAAAATTGAAGTTTTTTTTGATCACCCTATAAAATTTGTTTAGCTTTAATAAACTTCTTAATAAGAAATTATACTCTACACGGGCTCTAACAACTAACTAATTACATTGGCACATTACAGCATTACAGACCAGAGTTTCTGCTGGGAATCAAACTTATTACCCTCGAGCTGTTAAGCTAGCATGCTTCTCAACAATAAAAAATAATATAAAGTTTCTTCAAATTTGATATAATTAAAATGCAACAACAACAACAAAAACAAAAACAAAGCCAAATCCATATTAAATTTGTATATAAAAAAATGTCCCTTTAACGCAGTTTGTTATATCGAAACTTCACTGTATATGTATAACTTTTTATATATGTTTGAACGTAGAATAAACGAAAACAACACTAGTAACGTCACAAATATTTCAACACCATAATATCATACAAGAGAAAAAATCATTTTTACTGTCGGAATATACAAAAAAAAAAAAAAAAAGTTGAAAAAAGGCGAACAGATAAAAATAAAATCCAACCAAAACATATGAAATTGAATATTGTGCGAATTTTTGTATCTGTTTTTAGTATAACAGTGATATATTTACATTTTCATGTCCGTTAAACATGATTGTCTGGCTAAATGTATATAAACACTCTAAGTGATTTGAATAAGAAAACATTTCTACCGAAAACTACACAGCAAAAGTTTTTGTATAACAGAAAATCTGTTTTTCTTGTCTCGATGCTTTAATAAAAATCTCATCTGAAAACTGGACCATTTAAACGTAACGTGATCAACTGTTTTTGTTCAAAAAGTGTGACTCGAAATACAAAAAAAGTGGGATTTTGTTGTCTGGCAACCCTAGATAGAAGGCAGACGTCATCTGCATAGTCTATACCCTTCAAACTAATATGGAGAGCCCACGAAATGCCATCCTACATATATATATACACTCAAAAAAAATTATGTAAGGTCAGCAACATTTTTTCTGGGGGATCCTTGCAGAAAATTTGCTAGTATCAGCATTAAAAATTAGCAAATTTAGCAAAAATGTTGCTGAATTCAGCAAATTTTTTTCCTGACTTTAGCAAATTTTCTTCAAAAATCCTCCTAAAAAAATGTTGCAGACTTTTTTTAGTGTAGAGTTGCTGACGAAAGTGCAACATTAACTTGGCGAATTTACTCCATCAGTTTAGCCAATTTGAGTTGCTTTGGAAATCGGATTAAAATTGTATACAATTTAATAAGATTTTCAATGGAATATACAGTTAAATTACCAAAGAAATATATTTTTTAACTTTCTGTCTGTTATTCAATAAACAAAATAAACAAAAAAATGGACTTTGGGTAGTAGTTAAAATATTCAGTTAAAATTTTCTATTTAAAACAAAAACTTTTTGTATTTCATTAAGTATTGAAATAAACGAAAACAATCTATTGTTTTTATCAAATTTGTCAACTAATTTTCAACAGTTGAAAATAAATAAAAAATACAATTGATTTAAACGCAAAGTAAGTAGTCCTGTTTTTAACTGATTTTCAGTTAATTTAATGTGTATATTCAGTTGTTTGTGGAGATAAAAATTAATTTTTCCAAAAAAAATTGTTGGTTCAGTAATGACTAGAGATGGGATTCTACCCGGCATTTACCCGAATGCATGGGTAAATACCGGGCAAATAAAAGATAAATACCTTTTTTGGGAATTTATTTGGGTATTTATAAAAATTATTTGAAATGCAACATCTAGCAAGCTCTAGTTGTCAAACAGCTGAAACTTCATTTGAAATGAGTAATTTGATTTAATGTTTTCAATAGTACGTGTGTTGTTAAATATCAAAAACGAATAATGCCGGTAAAGTATGTAGTAGCACATAACTGGAATCTCGACAATAAAGACATATGACAAAAGGATACTTCCACAAAAATTGTACCGGCTGCGGATGAAATCAATTTTGCTAATTCATTTGAGGAAGCCACTTCCACTTCCACTGGTATCACCCATTCTACACCTCATTGTTCGTTTAATTATTTTCGGAGTGAAAGTGACAATGAAACATTCAGCGACAGCGACAGTGACACTGATTTCGATTGGATAATGTAATGTTGCAAAAATAAATTTGTATATATAATATAGTTATTGACTTAAGTTCTTATTTTCCAACTGCTCTGTAATTATTTTTATTTTTATTAATAAAATTCACTAAATTTTGCTTCAAAATCTTTTTGTTCACCAAATTTTCTGCAACATAGTTTATACCCACCTTTTTGGTAATTACCCGGGTATTTAGCAATTTTTACCCAATTTACCTATTTTACCAGGTATTTAACATTTGGGTATTTACCCTTTGCCCATCTCTAGTAATGACAGTGATTAAACAAAAAAGTGGCGAATGCGCCCCCTTCTACCCTACTACTCTAAAAGATTTATATGATATAGGAGTCATCGACGCCCAAGATCAAGATCATCACCACCATTTTGTTGTATAGTGTTATAAATAAAAAAAATCTATATAAATTAATACTTTTTTAAATTGTAAATGTCATTTTCCTTGGAGCCGCATGGGTTAGCTGTCAAATACATCTTACGTAGAAATAGTTCCTTTATACTGTGAAATATATGTAAATATATACAAAAAAATTGAAGCTCAAAAGTTTTAAATTAAAAAAAAAATTTAATTTAAAACAGTTGACCCTCGATGATCCGGGCCTCCATTAACCTGCTACATCTGTTAACCGGCTGCTGGTTGTTTGATTTATAACTCTATTAACCGTATTTTACCTCGATTATCCGTTCTTTTATATTGTTCCTCTATTAACCGCGCTTAACATACATATATTTGCTTTTTTTTTCCTATTAACGTACACACAGAAAAATAAAGTGACCACCGAATTAAACAGTCTATTTTGGTGGCTACAAGCATAAGTTCTGTTAGTCGAACCATATCTGAATGTGATTTCAGAATATTTTATGTGTTGCAACTAAAATTCGGTTATGTTAACCGAATTTTGTTGTGAAAACTAATATTTAGTTGTGGCAACCGATTTCAGTCGTAGTAACCGAATTTTGGTTGGCAAATGGCTAAATTTTTCCCTGTGTTTACAATAAAAAGAATTCAAATTCTTGGAAAATAAATAACCTATATTAACAGGGTTTTCGATTATCCGCACTGAGTCTGCTCCCGTGCAACCACTATAATCGAGGTTCAACTGTAATTAAAAAATATAAAAATATTTAAAATTTTTAATTTGTACATTATATATTTATTTGATCTCTTACCAATTGAATTAACTTTAAAAAGATTTTACAAAAGTATTTTAACTACGGTAATAACTTTTATCCTTAAAAATAAAAATTTTGTTGACCCTTAAGTACTAGCGTCAAAAGGAGTTGGTATGAAAAATATTATGTGCCAGCTTACTTTTAAATAGTTTACTTTATAGTGGCACCACAAAAAAGATTTTAAAACACATTAAAATTGAATTTTGAAAACTTAATTTCAAAAAAAAAAACTCCTTACTTAAAAAAAATAAAAAAGTCTTTTTAAATAAAAAATCTAGAAATAATCTTAAAAAGCAGGATCCTACCATAAGCGGGATGATGGGTCAGGTTATTAAAAAAATTGTTTGGAAAAAGTTCTATTTTTTTAGAATGAAAATTAAATTCCATACTTGGTTGTCATTTATTCGGGTATTTATTTTTAATCGAACGATCAAACGATAGACTTTTGAAAATTATACGTTTAATCGAACGAATAACGAATAAAAATAATTTTAAAAATACATAAATAATTAAAGTAGCGTATAATCTCAACATTTTATGAAATTTGGCATAAATTTGAATACTACAATAATATCAACTCTCAAATGCAATCATTTTAGGCAATAGTAACGCCAAATATTTCTCAATCAGATACCATTTGACATTGCTATCTCGTGATGAGAAAAATAATGTTTTGAAAATCGTTAAAAAGTTAAATATATTTATATATATATACACTCATAATAATCCATGCATAAAAATACGAAATTATTGTCAATACTACGAAAACTTTCCTAAAATGTACAAATTTTCGTTTATTTTACAAAAAAGTTGGTTAATTTGACATTTTTGTATAATTTTACGCATGGATTATTATCAGTGTATTAGAGATCGTTACAAAATTTGATTTTATGATATCATCACTTTTTTTACGGTTTTGCAACAGTAATGAAAATGGCGTTATAATATTTTTAAAATTTCAACATCTTCCACTGGCGCGCTGTAGCCAAAAACGCTAACTTTGGGTCCCTTTTACTACAGAGCAAAAAGATGATACTTTAAATGAAATTTAACATTGGATTCTGCGCCAAAAATAATTTTTTTAAAAAAAACCTTTTTTCCTCATTTTTAAAGTGCACCTTTTGGAATAGAGTGGGACGGTAAGATCTGTTTTTTAAAAACTTAAAAAAAAATTGAATCATACACAATAAAAATGTATTATCAACTGAGAATAATAGTACATTTTTCACATATCGCTAACCGCTAAAAAGTTATTAAGGTATACATTTTGTAAAAAAATAACAAAAATATTTTTTCAGCCCTCACAATGAAAAAGTATTTTGAGCTAAGAAAAATGCCTCAAGCATTTTCGATATATCGCAGCCCGTTTAAAAAACTGTTAATCCATAAAATATTGCATTGTAGTGAAGACAACATTTTGAAGACTTAATAAATTTTACCATAAAGCAAAAAATTTTGCAACATTTTTCTCAACTAAAAATGCTTTTTGATTGTGTGCAATAAAAAAGTTTTTTATAATTTTGTTGAAAAAAAATTATGTTTTCGGACCACTCTATTTCCTAAATGATGCATTTAAAAAAAAGTTTTTCTAAAATAATTTTGGTGTAAAATCGAAAGATGAATTCAAATTTCATACTCTTTCTCTTAGCTCTTTTTGCTCTGCAGAAAAAGGGCCTCTGGAAGTAGTTGGAGTTTTAAAAAAATAATAACGACATTTTTTTAACTGATGCCAAAACATTGTAAAAAGTGATGATATCCCAAAAACCAAGAAACTTTACACTTTTCTGACGAACTCGAATATATATCGACGATAGTTTTAGTATATCTTAACAACTCGATATACTAAAACTTTCGCGAAATATATATTAAATTTCTTTAGAAAAGTGTAAAGTTTCTTGCTTTTTGGGATATCATCTCTTTTCTCATTTAAGTTACAGTAGAACTTAAATAAATTGAATTCACAGTTTAAGTACTATCATTTAAAAATAGCTATATTTTTAATAGTTTTGGAAATGTTTATGTTAAAAAAAATCATCACATATATCAACGTTAGCACTTTATCTACACAGAGATAAAAATTTACTATTTGCCAACTTAAATTCGGTTACTATGCCTCAAATTCGGTTACTACGAATTTCAAACTGTTGGCACAATTTACATTAGTTTTCATAACAAAGTTCGGTTAATTCAACAGAATGTTAGTTTGCAATACTCAAAATATTCAGAAATCAAATATATCGTTGTAATAAATGAATTTATAATTTGTTATCATTAATATACACTTTTCAATTCGTTTGGCACGTTTTTTTCTCTGTGTGCATGAATTCCTTCATCTCTTTTGCTTGAAAGTCGAATCATATATCTTGCTGATTATTGAAGAGTCCATATATTGGAAAACGATTAGTAAAAGATTTAAAATCTCAGTTATTTTTTCCATTTTATATTCTCCATTACCATTTTTTTATAAAAATTTTCTCAAAATTGGTAAATTTTCGCAAAAGTTATTTTAAAAGAGGTATTTTTTTTAATTGTTCATTCTAAACGATTAGTCGTCGACATTTTTTTGAATTATTCGTTATACGAAAATCATGTTTTTTAAATTGTTTGCTCGAATTTTCCTTTTGTTCTTTCGATTAATTGAATAATTTTTATTCGAGAGACAGCCCTAATGAGAATTATATTTTTTTTATCATTCGGTCTCGAAATCATTGGGTCTCAATCTCGATATTATACTCGAGATTTTAATTACAATTTTAGTATTTTATAAGAAATTTTAACGCAATTTTCAAATAGCTCTCGGCATGGGCGAAAGATAGGGGACTGGGGGCAAACCCCAATAAGACTGAACTGGTGCTTTTTACCAGGAAATATAAAATAGAGGAGTTTAGGAGGCCAGTGTTAGATGGTGTCGAGTTGCCTCTATCGGACTGTGCGAAGTATTTGGGGTGCTTCCTAGACAGCAAATTGTCTTGGAAGAGAAATACTCAGGAAAGGATGAAGAGAGGCCTCAATGCCTACTACACATGCAGAAACTCCATCGGTAAGAATTGGGGACTAAGACCGGATATGGTAAACTGGATTTACACGTCGGTAGTTAGACCTATTCTCACTTATGGATGTACTGTCTGGTGGGATGCATTGAGAGTGGATAGCTGTAGGAAGTTGCTCAGCAAGGCCCAAAGGAGTGCCTCTCTTGGTATCACAGGTGCGAGGAGAAGCACTCCACAGGCAGCGTTGGATATCATACTGCATCTATCCCCAATTGAACATTATGTGAGGAGTGTGGCTGCTAGGAACTTATTTAGGCTATACGAGTCTGCGCTGGTAAGACCTAGGAGAGATGACCACACAAAAATATTGTACGAAGTAGGACTGCTTGATCATGGTAGTAGTCTCGAGGGAATATCGGATCATATGATATTGACCTTAGACTTCGGTGGAACACCTCCGGTGGACTTCCCGATTAGGGAGGTCTGGCGTGGATCCAATGTGCTGTTTGAGGGGTGGGCAGTATTCACGGACGGATCCAAAATGGACACTGGCACGGGTGCCGGTGTTTATATTGCTGGCACTGACGTGAAAAGGTCATACAGACTCCCAGATGAGTGCAGTGTCTTCCAAGCGGAGATCCTGGCGATCTGGAGGGCGACGGAAGTGATACTGGGACACATCGTTGGGGGATCTAAGGTGACAATCTATGTCGACAGTCAGGCGGCACTCAAAGCACTGACAAACTACACTGTGCGCTCGCGCCTGGTCGCACGGTGTAGGTGTGCTCTGAGGGAGTTCATGGAGGCATTCACGGTGAAGCTGTGTTGGGTACCCGGACACTGCAAGGTGGATGGCAATGAGTTGGCGGACGAACTCGCGAGGGAGGGTTCAAATCTGGACTTGGCGGTAAGAGACGGGGGGGTAAAGCCCCCTTTATGTTACTACTTTGAGGTTATACGGAAGGGATTCCGCGAAACCGTTAACCAATCATGGAGGAACAGAATGGACTGCAGGGTGTCTAGGGCGTTATGGCCCGCTTTGGACGCAGGGGCAACCAAGGACTTCTGGGACTGGACAGGGAAGGTCTCAGGACCCTTACGGGGTTCCTGACCGGTCACTGTGCTGTCAGGGGCTTTCCCAAGCAGATGGGACAGGGACATACCGGATTTTTGCAGGCTGTGCGAGGACGTTGAGGAACTGGAGACGGTTGAGCATATAATGTGCCACTGTCCTAGGTTACAGGGTCTCAGACAGAAATGGCTAGAAGATAGATTTCACGACGAACTCGGGTGTGTCGCTGGATACAATCCAGTTGATTTGCTGAGATTTGTCAGGGAGATAGAACGGCTGTTTCTAGTAAGGGGACGTTAGGATCCGGTTTCTGGGGAGTAAATATATACTTTCTACCTTTCTTTATTTTTATCTTTCAAGCTATGTTTTCTGTCTATTTCTACTCTTTCTCACCGTTTTTTCTCTGAAGGGATTCACAATGGACCGTATTGGTCTCCGAGTGGAGTTGTGCCCTTGGGTACATAACCCTTCCTAACCTATCCTAACCTAACCTAACCTTCAAATAGTTTTCATGGAAATTTTAATTCCGAATTCACATGTTCCCTCGAAATCCAGTTTAAAATAGATTTCAATGACATGGTTGGTAGTACAGAAAGAGAAAAAGCCAAAAGTTAAGATTAATAAACTGACTTGTGTTAATTCAAATTGCAAACACTAGATTACTTGATTCAACTGCCACCGAGTGTATTATATACAATTGTATGTAGAATATGATTTTTTTTTTTTCGAAATACCCGTTCATGTAGACCTTAATATCAGTCATGTATAGGAAAATATATTTTTACCCATTTATATATGAAAATGTAAATCTTTTTTGCATTTGTTGTATCTATATATCGTTCTATATATAAGTTTTTGTGTGCATATGTATGTTTTTTATATTTGTATGTGTATGTAACATTGGATTTTTGCAATCCCGACAAAATCCATTCGTATGTCCTTTATATGTCCACATGGGAGATTTGTGTTCATTTTATACAAACGGAATAATGAATATTTTTTTTTTTGTTTAAAAGGATTTTTTGAGCGCAATATTTCAAACACTAAATACTTGGTAAGCGGCGCACGGTATAAGATTTGGCCAATCTAGCTGGACAAAAGCCGGTTTTTTTGACTTTCAATTTTAATAAAATTTTTAATAAAATATGAAAATGTATTTAAGAAAATTGAAAAAGTTTTCCAAATTTGTCAACAATAACAAAATAGCGATACTTTACACTTGAATATTATTGAGTGAAATAAAAATAACAACATTTAGTTAAAATTGACCATCTTTAAAAGCTTACTACTTTTTATTGGAAACGTCTTTTTAAATATTTCTTTTTATTTAAAAACTTAGTTTCTCATGTTTCTATATCGCGTAAATATGTTTCTAGAACTTGGAACGTAGTTTTAGTGTTATGCAAAAATTTTTGTTTTTTTTTTGTACCCAACAACAAAATACATGCATAAGACTTAAATTCGACTTTCATCCGTATATCTGAATCTGGGGCTTAATCCTGCTAAAAAAATGCACATATTGTTTTCTAAAAAGAGATTTGAATATAAATAATCTTTTGGATTAGACAAGAATACAAAGTTTTTGCACAGAACTGTGATGCAACTTTTGTAACATACTTTGAGCTCATCAATCTGAAGTACTCTGCCAATCAATGTTCCAAAATGAAGGGCTATTCCACTGAAAGAATTATCTGCATAATACCAATGAATTTTTACATTAGATCTATGAAGTGTCATTGCAATTCGTTCATAGAAACTTTTCATTAATTTAATGCTGTTCTTCATTAAATTTTTGAAAAGTTTCATTTTATTTATTAAAAATTTAGGCTGATAAGAGTTGGGCCTCAAATTCTAATTTACGAATTGATATGATTAATATTATACCGAATTGATATGATTTATATTATATTGCACGAAGGTGCAATACAATTTTCGTGTTTTTTTAACTTTAAAAACGCTTTTAAAAACTTAAGGAACTTACCTTAATGTTGAACATTTTTTCTGCCAATAATAGCTATCTGATCTATAATTTATTTTATAAATTACTTAATTCAATTCAGATAGGGTGCTTTGTTTGAACTATGCCAAAATATGGATCGGTTTTCACAATTTTTAATTTAAATTGTCTTTTGGCAAACTCAAACTTATACCTACTAAAACGACTCCAAAAATGATTCTGTGTCGATCGGTTTACTAATGAAAACGGTATTTCAGTTGTTTTGCTAACGGTGCTTTAAGGTTAGCGGTATTTTACACTAAGGATATTATGGAGGTAGAGACGAGAGCAAATGTAGTCAAAAATAAACGAAATTGAGGAAAGGACGACCAACATTTCACTAAATTCAACTAACATTTGTCAATTGTTTTTACTAACAATTGTAGTAAAAATAAACCGCATATGACTGCAAAAAAATAAAGAAACATTTATTTTTTATTTTATGTTTAATAACAATAAACGACTGCAAATAATGAATGTAAAATTATAAAACAGTTATTTGATGTGGTTCGTTTTTTTTAAATGAACTACAATGTTAGTAAAATATTAAATTTGTTTTACAAATGACTGACATTTACATTAAAAATAAAGAAACTATATTTCAAACCCAAACAATTAAAAAATTTTAAAGTAGAAGTTTATTGAGTGTAAATATTATGATAACGGTGTTGTGTGGAAAATCATATTCCAATTATTAAGACAACGGTATTTGGAGGGTAACGGTATTGTAGTTATTTCATTATTTTTAGGTATAACGATTGTCTGTTAAAAAAAGTTTGAATCGGCAACGGCATTTAAAAAGTAACGGTGTTTCAATTATCTCAGTAACATCATTTTAAGGGTAAATGTTTTTTAGTTTCTCTTTATAACGATATTTTACTTGTAACGATATTCCAAATATTTATTTTTATTTTTTATTTAATTCATTTTATTGTAATTTTAAAGCCCATGGGGCCAATTAAGCAAAATTACAAAGACAACTTACTAGCTAATGTGCATAATAATAATAATATATTAAAAATACAAAAGAATATAAGAAACCCACTCAGCGATAGTTATTTTATCAATGATAAAAGTATTACTTCATATTATAAACTCTGTTAATATCTGAATTATAGGATCCTCATGCTCTATTTAAATAGACAATATTTACAAGTCGATGTTTTAATTAAAAAAAGTATTGAGAAATTATGAATCTGTGATTTGTGCTTGTTCATAAGCATAAGACGACGCCTCTGTAAAGCATATGAATTAGAAAATGATTTAAGCGCTCTAGGCAGAGCGTTATATAATTTACCCACTCTTACAAAATATGCACGATCTAATATCGTAGTTAGCTTTGGTAGCAAAATCTGTTTATTCCTATTAGATCTACTAAATTTAAATCGATCTATAAAGCCGGAAGGATAACCGTTCTTAAATATTCTGTAGAAGAGAAGAAGATTACGAATCTTGATAAAACTATTAAAACTACATCCCAGAAAGTCTTGCACATAAGAAGATATATGATCACGGTTTCTTAGTGAATAAACATATCTAACAACACGATTGAAAAGTAACGATAATTTTTTCAAATTAAAGCCAGGGGTACCAGTATATACCTCAATACCATAAGTAAAGATAGGCATAACCATAGCATGGGCAATTTTTCTCCTAACTGCTAATGGAATATATAAATTAGTGCAATACAGCTTCCTTAAAACATAGTGAACTCTAGATGATATCGAATTAATTTGGTAAACAAACTTTAGTTCGCTATCAATAACCACACCCAAACAAGACAACCTATCTACAAACTCAATTTCCGTAGGTCCAACAAAAATTGATATATTATCCCTATACGAGGGCTTTCCAAAAAACAAAGTCTTGGTCTTATTTGCATTAATTACCAAACCATTTCGATTCATCCAATCAGCTGTCTCATTAACATAATAGTTAATGTTTGACTGAAAAACATCTAGAAATTCCTTATCACCCGATATCATCAGCTGCAAGTCATCAGCAAATGCGAAGGAAGTACACATACTATTATCATATATATAAAAAAGGTCATTAAGAAACATCACAAACAAAAGTGGCCCTAAAACCGAACCTTGCGGTACTCCAGAGACTACTGGTAGAGTCCTACTAGAACTACTACCAATCGAAACATATTGAAAACGATCTTTCAGATAAGAGGATATCAGTCTGCAAGCACTAGTTGAAAATTTAAAATAATTTGCCAACTTTGCAATAAGTATCGAATGCGGAATTTTATCAAAAGCTCTACATAAATCAAGCGACAGTAAAACTGACAATCGGCCGTTACTAATTGCACTCCGTAAACTATCAGTTAAATTAATTAACAGTTGTGTGGAACTACGTCCACGTCTAAAACCATATTGACAATCATGTAAAAATCCATTGGAATCTAAATAATCAGTAATTTGGTTCTTTATCAAAATTTCAACTAACTTAGCCAAAATAGGCAAAATTGAAATTGGTCGGAGATTATTTAATTCATCTGATGTGCCATGTTTCCTGATCGGCGTAACCCTAGCCAATTTCCAATTATAAGGGAAGCAAGATGTAGTCAAAATCCTATTTACGATATGCAAAATGTGATTACTAAAAAAGGGAAATACTAATTTTAAAAATTTCATTGAAAATCCATCACAGCCTGCCGAATTCGATTTAATTGTTGAAAATGCAAGAATTAACTCATCAATAGTAACACACCTAAACATAAAGCCATCTAAGCTTGAGTCAAGGACAATATCATTGGAAACATAATTATTGTTTGAGAATCCACAAAAAACCTATTTAAACCATCAACATCCGAATACTGTACATCGGTATTACCATTTGTCATACCGTAACTTCTAAGTTTAGACCACATCTGTTCTGTAGTAAGATTGTCAAAGATTTTATTGTTGGATTCCCTTTTGTACTTCCTCATAATCGACTTGGCTTTGTTTCGAGCTCTACAAAAAATCTTCCAATTCTGATCGGTCCTATCATTCAAATAAGCTTTATGTGCCAAATTACGTAAAGATAAATAATATGTAACTTCAGGAGCCTTTATCCACTTAGATATACTGTTTACTTTACTGCGCTGTACGAATGGAACTATAGAGTGAACTGTGTTAAGAAAGGAATTCAAAATATTAAGATGTTCATCAACATTACTCGTCTCATATAATTGGTTAAAATCAAAGGAACTTATAACATTCAACAATTCCTCATTATCTACCGCATTATAATCAAAGTATTCATAAAAAATCTCAGTTCTCACAATCGGAAGAGAGAGACCCAAAAAAATTAAAGAATGGTGCGAAACACCTGGGCATTGAACCTGTCCAATTTTACCAACTTGTGCAGGATCAGAGACGAGAAAAAAATCTATTAATGATGTCGAGTGATATCTTAAATCAAAATGAGTCGGAATGGATCCATGTAAACAAGAAATATTAAGTCTCTGGCAAATTTCACGAAATGCAATTGAACGAGACTCTTGAAACATATTACAGTTGAAGTCACCCATAATCAAAATATTATCATAAGTTAAAATAAGATCACTTATCTCATCTTCCAGAGTAGATATACTGCCATTGGGCAAGTACACACAACCAACTAACATTTTACCACCATGTACCAGTACCTCAACAAAAATTGCCTCAAATGTACCATACATCCCACTAACATACACAGTTCTAAACTTAATCGAATCCCTAATATATAAGGCAAACACCACCTCCATTTCTATTTGGACGATCACTCCGTGCACACTTGTATCCTGGGATATTCACAACTTCATTACTTATAGAAGGTTTCAACCATGTCTCAGAAAACCCTATAAAATCTAAAAAGTTACCACTAACAATATTGTTTATCTCATCAAATTTAACAGAGTTACTTCCAATACAAAAGCTTGTGCAATTTAGATGAGCTACTTTAATATCATTACCAATTAATTGTGAACGGATGAAATAACTATCGTTAACTGGTATACCTAAATTAATATTAAAATTCATTTAAACATATGTTATAATTCAAAAAATTTAAAAAATATAATTTGAGAATGCAAAATATTTAAAGCATATAAAAGGTAAAAACAATTTGAAAATTGAGAAAAAAAATTAAACATACATTAAAGCTGTATTCACGGCATCATCCGCCAGGCAAGAAAAGCAACAAGAGTCCTTGATACTCTTCCAGTCCGGCAAACAAAACCGCCAAACAGCCAAATACCAAAAAAAAGTGTAGGTTAAATGATTATTTGTTGTTAGTTTAATGAACATCTGAAGTTGAAGAACGGAGATTTACATCATTGTTGATAGCATGTATACCATTTAGCAAGTTGATGCATTGTTGCATATTAAAAACTTTAGTAGTACCATCCAAATGTGTAATTTTTGCCTTTGGAATATCCGTATTAATGAAGGTGAATTTAGTAATTTTTTTGCTTTTGATTAAATTACGGGCAAGTTGTTACTAACTTTAAAGCTTCTGATGTTAAGTGGTCATTCACATATATTCTGGAATTAATTTCACACCGCCCATCACATCTTTGAGTGTTATATTGCGATTTTTTATGTAACCTCCCATTATTAAATCTCTTACAAATATAGAATTAAATTTAACAAGGACCGATTTGCGACCAGCAAAGTATGTACAATGCATAATATCAGATTCGTTTATATTAACACCACACAATGCTGCGATTTTTATAACAGGTGCCCGTAGGTGCTTAATGGACTCAGGTAATCCATTAACAATAATATTGCTTCTATTAAGCCTTCTCTCATTAATGTTCAAACGGCGTTCAACGATTTCTAATTTATTATTGACAGACCTGTCAACTTGTTTTACCAAATTATAACAGCCAGAAATATCAGTCTTAACCACTTCCATTTGTTTTTCATGGTCGACACTTAATTTATTAACCATGTCTTCAAATTTTGCTTCTATCTTAGACATACTTTGTTGTAATTGTTCTTCACAGCAAACCTTGTATCCTTCAAATTCATTGTCCAATTTTGCCTTTAGTTCATCGAAGCCTTTACTGAACTCGTTTTTGAAGAAACGCACTGGAGGAATTTCATTACAGTTGCCACATGTGTATTTACAATTTTTATGTTCCACGAAGAAGGCGAGTTCATTTTCAGTAAGATCTGTACATTCTATATGGTAATATTCATAGCAGAATCCACAACTAATGCTAGGCTTTGTTTTAGTTATGTTTTTCGAGCATGAAAAACATAAATACTGGTCTTTTCTCGGAGCCATAAAAGCAAATAAAATTATAATGAATGCAGACTTTATCACTACTGGCTTAAAATGTAAACAGAAAACACGTTGAGACTCCAAACTTAACCATAGAAATTCAATAAAAGCAAAAACAAAAAAAAATATTTGCTTTAAAAGTATTGGTCAGGAACTTCAGGTAATTTACAATCAATCCTTATAGATATTAACTCCAGGTGATGTACAAAGGAAGAAAAAAAAATTTTGTATAGAATTTTACAGGTTGCAAAAATACGATATTCAGTAATATATTAATGACGCAATCATAAGGCCACAGCAAAACGGTGAGTATATAAGTTATAATGTTTTAAACCCAATATTTTCAATAACTTTATCAAAAACAGTTAAATATGATATTATTTTAGCAATATAAACACTTTTCACTACTATAAAGAATTAATTTTCATAAATTTTTCAAAAAGTCTTTACGAAGAGAAATTTTTTTATCTGCACATGGCAAGGGTTGCCAACTTCTTCAACTTCTTCTTTGATTATTGTTTTAAAGGTAACGATAGTAAGTTGAAAGGGTTTTGAATCGGTAGCGGAATTTCAGCGGTCTTGCCTGATGACCCAAAATTAAAACTTACAAAAATAAAATTTCTTAACAAAGCGAAAATGTTTGTGACGGGTTTGCAGATGAGCGATAACTGGCCAAAAAAAATACTTTAAACTCAATAAACTGTAAAACGGGCTATTGGTGTAAATTTCCATTCATTCGTGATATCAGCTTCATATACAACATGTGAAATATTTTACACATTTTACATACAATAAGTTTTTAATATTTTTATCGTTTTGTCACTGATATTATAGTGCGTGACCAAAAAAATCTAAAACAGTTTAAAATCAATTGTTTAAGTCAATAAAATAATAAAAAAAATATAATGAAAATGAAAAATTATTCAAGTTCGAGGCCATACTCTATATTTCTTTATTAGGATATTGTCCTAACAAATAATCTATAGAGTTTTTGTTTTCAAATTTATTCTTTGACCCTTTCAGGAATGTGGTGATAGATCTATTTCGGGAATTTTCTAGGTTCCCATCATCAGAACACGTTTGAAAGCGGTAACAATCCCATGCCAAACATCAAACAGTCATATAAACTAGTTTACTGACTACATGAGAACTAATATATGAGCTCGAAATTAAAGATTATAACCACTGATAAAAAAATAAATTGAAAACTTGTTTGTTATGTGCTAGTTCCACATCTGGTGGATATTCAATACAAGTTTTTGTTTTTTTTTTTTTAATACTGAATATTTTTTGAATATTAAATATCCACCAGAGGTGGACCTTGCACATAACAAACAAATTTTCAATTGATTTTTTGATCAATGGTGATAATCTTTAACTTCGAGCTCATATATTAGTTCTCATGTAGTAAGTAAACTAGTTTATATGAATGTTGGCATGGGATTGTTACCTCTTTCAAAACGTGTTCTGATGATGGGAACCTAGAACGAAATGGATCTATCAACACATTTCTGAAAGGGTCAAAGAATAAATTTGAAAACAAAAACTCTGTAGTTTATTTGTTAGGACAATATCCTAATAAAGACATATAGAGTATGGTCTTGAACTTGAATAATTTCATTTTCATTGCACAATTAAAGGTTAAATAAAACATAATTTTTATTTTTGATAAAAATTATATAAAACTTATTAAAAAAAATATTTAACAGATAAATACCAAAATTGTAAGTTTTAATTTTAGCATTGGAATTTAAAACTTCCAGTTAAAGTTTATCAAATCTAATAATCTTTAATTTGATTAAAGTGACCACTGTTAATTTGCTAACTTTTATATTAAACATTTTCGGTTTTAAATGATTTTACAATCAAACGAAAATTATAAATTTCTATTAAAATATAGGCATATTATTCTGATGCACTGAGAGAATTATCTGCATGATATCAATACATTTTTGCACTAGTTCTATGAAGTTTCACTGAAATTTGTCCATTAAAACTTTTCGTTAAATAAATCCAGTTTTTCATACAATTTTATGAAAAATATCATTAAAATTAATTTTATAAAAATTATGAACTTTTGCATAAAGTAAAAAAATGTTCATTCACTTTGTGAAAAAACTTCATTAGGTTAGTGAAAAATTTGATTAAAACTCGTCCAAGAAAATTCTCTCTGTATGTCATACCATGTTCTAAATTTATTGCCACCCACTGTATATTTTACATTTTATGTAAAAAAAATAAGTATGGAAAAAAATCACAAGCATTATTTAAATTTATTTTTAATTTTTTCGTATTTCCACTTGACTACGGATTTTTTCATTATCTCTCCAATATGTAAATTATATATATATATATATATTTTTTTTTTTGGATTGGGGTAGTTCCGCTGATGAGTCTTGCCATATGTATATAAATATGTATTTGGGGTGTATTTTTTTTAATTAACTGACATTGGTTTTTAACTGTGAAATTCAGGATACGTATGTATCCAGCAGATTTATGTGTTTTATTTCTTTCTTTTTTTGGCGCAAGTTTAATAAATGTATGAAATTTATCATCAGGTGTTGAAATATATTTCAACTTGAGCTTCTCAGAAGCCCTTAGAGTACTTTTTGAGAAATTTAATCAGAAAGTATAACGTTTTTCCAAAACTCCGTGCGCTATATCAACTAAAACTAAATATAGAGAGTTATAGTAAATATCTGAATCTATTTAACATTGCAACTCAATTAAGATTCAAAATATTTCCACAGTATTTAAAAATAGGCACACTTGCAAATCCAATAAGAACTTGATCATTCCGATGTGATAAAAAAACTGCTGTGATATCGCTAGTTAAAGTTAAACTAGTAGAAAATGTTGTAGAATTTGGCTTAATTGGCTCCCGAAAATGCTAAAATAATTTTCTGAGCAATTTTTTTTAAGTTTTAATATTTTTTTCGAAAATTTCTCAAAATTAGCTGTTTTTTGAAATCTAAAAATTGAATATTAAAAGTTGTTGTAAAGATCGCAGATTGTACTACTAAATCATTTTTTAAAATTCGAAATATTTCCTTGGCTAAAAAAGTGCATTTGAAAACTGCAATTGCATTAAAAATGCATTTATTCACGAAATATATAAATTAAGGGTATATAGGCAAAAACGTGGGCACTAGTACAAACAAAATGAGCATTGGATCGTTCAGATGCGATAAGAAATGACTGAGCGGATGACAAATCTCAAATAGTTTTCTGAGTAAATTTTTTTTAAATTAACATTTTTTCTAAAAATAGCTGTTTTTAGGCTACTAAAATGTGAATATTGGAAGTTGTAGTAACGATTTCAGATTACACTACTAAATCATTTTTTTAAAATTCAAAATATTTCCTTAGCTAAAAAAGTGCATTTGAAAAATGCAATTGCATTAAAAATGAATTCAAGAAATATATAAATAATGCGGACATAGGAAAAACGTAGATACTAGTACAAACAAAATGAGAACTGCAACGTACAGATGCGATAAGAAATAGCTGAGATATAGCTGATCAAATTTAGACTAGTATTGAAGTTGGAAATTTTTTTAAGTTTTAATATTTTTCTAAATTTCTCAAAATAAGACGTTGTAGTAAAGATTCTAAATTATACTTAAAAAAAATGCATGATAAAAATGCAATTGCAATAAAAACATATTTATACATAAAATATATAAATTACGGGGACATGGTCAAAAAGTAGACACTAGTATAAACAAAATAAGCTTTTGATCGTTCGGATGCGATGAGAAATGACTGAGATACAGATGAAAGTTAGACTAGTATTGATTTTGTCTCAATTGCCCAGATTTTCATAAAAAAAAGCATACAAAATTTTTTTTCCAGTTTTTTTTTTAATTAAATAAATAATTTTTTTATTATTAAATAAATTACGTGGTCATACTGGGATTCGAACCTGGGGTCTCTGGTATTTAACAATTAGTTAGGCGAGAACTCTACCAACTGAGCTATCGATACATATAATATTTGATTGCTTAAATGTAAATGAGTTTTTGTGCTTCGTGTTTTCGTTCGTGATATCAAAAATATACACCTTACCCTCATGCTTACAAAAATCAAAAAGTAATGTGTCTATAAATAGATTTTCAAAATTATATGTTAATAATTACTTTACGTTTATAATTCATGCATTATGTAATTGATGATTGGTAAGTCATTATTTTATGTTTTGAAGTAATGTAAAATGTAATGAGGTATCATTACAATGTAATCCATAAGTGGTCAATTATCGGTAACTCATTACTTCTTGTTGGAAAATAATGATACAGGTAAGGAGTACACATTACAATTTAATGCATTACTTTATTGCAAACCTTTACCAAAGTTTTGCTGGGTGGCTTCTGAAAAATCTAAAATAATTTTCGGAGTAAAATTTTTAAGTATTCATATTTTTTCTAAAATTTCCTAAAAAAATCTGTTTTTTTTTTTAGCAACTGATAAGTAAATAATAGAAGTTGTACTAAAGATTATGAATTGAAATCATTTTTTTAAATCGGCAAATATTTCATAAACTAAAAAAGTGCATTTTAAAAATGCGATTGCATTAAAATGCATTTATACATGAAGTATATAAATAAAATCTACATAATCAAAAAGTAGACACTAGTACCAACAAAATGAGCCCTGGATTGTTCAGATGAGATAAGAAATGACTAAGATAATGCTGATCAAAATGACTAGTATTGTATTGGATTTAGATCAATTGGCTTCGAAAATAATAAAAAAAAATTCTGCAGTATAAAAAAAAAAATACGTTTTGTGGTTTTAACACAAATATAATGCAAAATGATTTTGCACATGAACAGTTTGTGGTAAATGTCCTAAAATTCTAATCAATAACACATAAATCTAAAGAAATTGGATTTGGCTCTTTTGGGCTCTGAGAAGCTCATATGACTGTTGATTATTTCTATTTTAAATCTATTTCATGTTTAATTTTAATTAAGTTTTTTTAATTGTTTAGGGGAGAACTTGCTAAACTTTGTTTTAAATCAAAGTAAATATTTGGCATTTTAAATTTATTTTCATCGGGATAAAACATTAATTGCATTTATAGTAATTAAATGTGCTAAAGTCCCAAAACTTATTTAACAAATTGTGAAAAACAATCTGCTGTAGGCGTTTGTCCCTATCCGGATTTCATTCCTGCCCCAAGGAAATCTTCAGGGGACTTTGTTATTAGAATTTCTAGAGATATTTGTTATGTTAAATCACAAACTCAATGAGAATTTCTTGTCCTCGTCTAGGAGCGAGATTCAAAATTTAAAATATCAAAGAAAAAACAAAAACAACAATAAAATATTATCACAATTGGCTTTGTCATCTTCCAAATTACTACTCTGTTTTAAGTATATATATTTAAGTTTTGTGATATTTAAAAATATTGAATAAATTTTATTAGGATTGGGCAAACATTTAAATCTAAAATTTTACTATTTTAACTAATAAAACCGGAGGTTTTTTGTCTAGAGTATGTTCACAATAAAAGTTAAAACTTAAAGTGATAAAAGTTTTAAATACATTTTGTATGAAACGCATTTTGCATTTCATACAGAATTTTTGCATTTCATACAAAATGTTAAGAACAGTTTTTCGCAATTAGTTTTAACTTTTATTCTGTTTCTTCCTTAATTTTGGGTAGTCATTCTCACTATTCTATTAAAGCAATTCTCATTATTCTATTAAAGCAATTAGTTTTATTAAAACTGCGTTAAAAGATATTTCAAATAGAATTTTAATCTTTAAATATCTTAAGTTTTTTGATTTAGTTTTCTTTTTTACGTTCAACATTGAATTTATAACCGAAAACAATGAAATTATATCATAAATAGTTAAGTGGTTGAAAGTCATATAAAATATATATATTTTTTTTTAACTAGATTAGAAATAAAAGGGTTAGAAAATTTTCAAAATAAACTCTTAAATAAATCAATCATAAATCATTCAACATGCCATACAAAGTTATTTTTTTCGCACCTTAGACTACTCCAAATATGACAAATAATAAAATTGGGAAAGCAAAAACAAATTGTTAAAAACCGAACTACAAACCTAAGATTTTGTTTTGGGAAAAAAAGGTGTGAATCCCTTAAAATATTGACACAACTGTCAAGTAATGTTTATAACCAAAAAAAGCAAAAAAATAAACAAGTTTTAGTGATTTCGAACATAAAATGTAGTTAAAATTATATTAAGCAAATATATATAGTCATAAAACTTCATAATGATAATTTCAACATGATTTGATGGTATTTTTTCCCCGAATATTTAGACATTTGCATTGAAATTTTAAAAGCAATATTTATAATCAGGGCAACGACTTTCATGCAAATGCATAATTGTAGTCAGTATCCCAAAGTCGATGTTGGACTAATACTTTTTCAAAATCAAAGAATTTGCAATAAAATGGCATTGATTTGTGGCTGCATATTTTTGCATATTTTGTTATAAATGCAGATTTTGCTTTAAATGCATATTTGGAATTTGTTGTAGAATATTTTACATATCTTCAATATAATCGCAAAATTTTGCATGTTTTGTAAAAAAAAATTAAGATTTAATATAAAATAAAATAAAAAAATTAAATGCATAAAATTGGTTTTACCAATTTGTTTTCATACCCTGCACCATGTGTATGTTACAAATGAAATAAACAAAAAAAATAATGAGAAAAACATTACTGAGGTGAAAAAAAATGTTCGTGAGGTGAAAAACTTTTTTGGATGTAAAAAAATATTTTTGTGGTGAAATAAGATTTTTTAGTTGAACAAAATTGTTGTGATAAAAATTGAGGTGAAATTCAAATTTGAGGTGCATTTTAAAATATTATTCAACTCTAAGCATCTAGTGGAAAAATATGACGTCGTTATATTTTATACACCAGACGCTACTATAAAATTGTACTTTTATATAAGGGCTTCAAAATGGTATGAAGAAACTAGACGTAGTCCGATTTGTGATGCTCAAGGATCGTAGTGTATGGACCACACTAACATATCTTCCAAATTTCAGAGAAATCGAATGATTTTAAGGTCGCTAGAAATTCCAACTTGTTCGATTATTGTCTATGATAATTTACATATAAATTAAAAAGACAAAGTTTACATTAAATTTGTAATGATTTATAATCACGTCTTTCAGGACTTTTCCATGAATTATGTATCAAAATTTTGTTAGCTTTAAGATTGTAGAACAAACCGTTAGGATATCTTTAACGGTTTTCAAGGCATTCGCGTTTTTGTGATTTTGAAAAAATAAAATAAATTTACAATTTTATTTTAAGACCCGGTGTGCACTATGCAATGATATTATCAATACTTTAATTCAATCATCTTCCTCAAAGCTTAAAATAAAACTAAATGGCATACATATTGTGGGAAGGATAACGTTATCGTGGGGATTTTTCATAAAATATGCGTTATTTTACCTTTTTCTGAACAACTTTTTAGTTAATGGACCAAATTTTTAATTTCAATACGTTATCGGATATAGACTTCATATAGATAACATTTTTTGGCAGAGTAGAAATTCTACAGAGTAAAAGTTTTATAATATGAGACGCCAAACTGAAAAAAAAAAATGATTTGATTTATTTTTTTTGTTGACTTCTTTGTTTTTTTTTTTTTGTTAGTTAAACTGTCAATTTATACATTTTTATTTAAACGGACTCTAATAAACTGATTTTCCTTGTTATGTTTTTTTTTGTATCCATTTTCTTTGTTTATGAAAATAACATCAAAAGGTATTTTCATTCAAAAATGTTCAATCCGCATTTTCGGGAAAACCGTTATATTATTAAAAAATCTGACTTCATAAATATAATTACTAGTGTCCGACCGAACAGTTCGGCCAGAAAATGCATTTGGTCTGTATTCGGTATTTTAAAGCATTATGGACAAATTTGGCGGATGGAAGAATGTTTATTGGGCTGATTGAAGAAAAGTCTGTAGTTAAGCAATGAATTCACTGTTCGGCCTCAGAATGTTCGGCCAAATTGAAAATAGTTCGGCGACCGAACTTTTAATTTTATAGCTAAACTTCGGCTTTTCTCTTAAATTTTATACACATTAAATCGGCTCAACAACATGTTTCCAATGCCAAAATTTGTCACCATTGCCTCTAGATATCACAAACCCGACAAAATATAGGTTTTTGGCCGAACTGTTCGGTCGGACACTAGTAATTACCTTCAAAATATGTTATTGATTTGATTTATCTTGTTGTATGGTATTATATTAAATATTCCTCATTTTTAAAATTTGTTTAATTTTTATTAACCTATATTCAAAATTTTATCGCTATATAGTGAAATTAAAATGAAAACTTTTGCTCAGCGATTTTTAGATGTTTACACTTTTAATATGTAGGCGCAAGGATTGAGCCTTGAGAAGTTGGCAATTTTCCACGTCGAGAATTTCAAAGCACCCTAGTGTAGTATACACCAATTGTATATCAAATATAGGGTTACCTTCACGCTTTCACTTAAAACTTTTGAGCCGCTAGATGAATTTTGCTTATTTTTAATAACAAACTTTTCGGAAAAATGTACATCAATCTGGGTAAAAATTAGGAGTCTCTCTTGCATTTTCGCTCCGTGATCGCCATTTCAACAGACGGACGGTCTTAGACCTATATTTCGATTAGTTACAAGCGGAATGACAAACTTCTATATACCCTCATCATATATGGTGAAGTGTATAAAAAGAAAGCATTTGTAGCCCTTAACATATCATCTAGTTGTATTTTTTTTTAGATATTTTGTTGGATGTAATTTTTAAACCAATGCTCTTGAGTAATAAATCGATTTTTTAAAATCCACAAATTTTAAGTGCATTTTTTTATTTTTTGTTTTGATATTTAGTGCATAGTTTTTATGTTTCGTGCATATTTCGATTTATGTAAGTGCATATTTTTTTTGGAGTTTTTCTCTGCATATTTTCTATTTGTTAGTGCATGAAAGTCGCTGCGCTGTTTATGATATTTTTACCCCATATTTTAGATTTTTAAGTATTTATAAATAAATCTTACGTACTACTTAGTGCACTACAAAATATAGTTAAAAATAAATTTTGATTGACTTAAATGATTAGAAATGATTATTGATTTATACTTTTTTGTTATAATTACATTTTTTGTTGTGTACAACTTTGGTTTAATTTCTATTTTTCCATAGGGTTTTTAATTGCATATAAAAATAAATCCCTCTTTATTTTTTTATTGAAAATATAAAAACAAAAATATTTTTTATAAAAGAAATTTACGATACCCTGCCATAATCATCATTAAACCAAATCAAAATAACAACGAAAAATATTTATAAATAAAAAAAATAAATATTCAATAAGTTTTTAGATATTGACTTTTAACAAGGCGATTGATTTCTTTTTATTATATTGTATTAATTGAATTGCTTAACGGAATCGTTTGGTGTGATTTAAGTGTTGTTATTTATTTAATTTTTTTTATATAAAACTGAAAATAAAAACGATAGATTGTAGATCATAAAACTGTAGAAAATTTTAGGAAATTTATGAATACAATATTAATATTAGTAACCGAAAATTGAAATGGTTTTATTTTGGCAATACATTTATTTAATTTACAACACTTATAATCAACACAAGTACATTAACTATGAAAGAGGATTTAGAACTAAAAAACAATTTATAAATCCAGAAATAAATTTTAGATGAGAACTTTTTAATAAGAAGCCAAGTTTAATCATTTTTAAAAGAAAAATAAAATGAGTTGTATACTTACGTCGATTTGTCCTAGAATATTCGGCAGTGCCAAGCCCCCTACCGAATAAGGCAATTTCGAGCACTTTCATCAGCCAAATTCTTCCCCATAACCCTAATGTGTCCAGGGATCCATGGTAGCCTGACCAGTTGCCAAAGAATCCGGACAAAAGATTTAGTAAAGTGCCCCTACGCACCTGAAGCTAATTTTATTTAAGTGATGTACTTTGAACGCAGCAAGATTTTCCACGAGGATGCTAATGTATAACGGATCCATATTCCATTTCATTATAAGATACATGACTCTGACTTCGTCAGGAATCGCATGGGACATCTCGAATTTCCAATTCGCAACAGTAATACCTCGACCAGTGACCTGTCTTCATCTTTTGGACCATCTGTAAAGACAAAATTTCAGAATCCGCCGGCTCAGTTCTGCCTGATCGGTAAACCACCCTTTAAAGATATCCAGTTGTTCGGGACCGGTAAAATGTAGTCCGTATCATTGTCCTGTTGCATATATTGTCCCAAGTGCATCTCCCGCAGTAACCTATATTTACCGTAGTTTTTATAACCTTAATATATTAGTCCATCGCGGGATGTCAATATCACCTCTAAACTCGCTTTGAATACCGTACGGATGGCCTCACATGACAGCCAAACAAGTCAATCGTTGCACCTCAACGAGATCGGGCTAGATATGACTTCGTATTTGCTTCCCCACACCACTTTAGTGCAAATAGGTTTAAATCGCTCTTATAATCGTCGTTTCACATTAAGTGAATGATAACGGATGCAGGTTCTACCACCCTTTCTAAAGTCCTCCTGAAGTTATTTAAAGCACATAAGATCTCTTTCATCCTCTCCTCGGTATTCTTGTTGTAATATGCAATTTAGAGTCCAGAATGGCAATTCTTGAAGACTCCAACTACAACTACTCCAGAGTGTATTTCCTAGTAAACAACACAAGCTCTCTGTTTGCCAGATTGACTTCCGTTCAACTTTGTCCATGCAGATAGTCTCACAATTCCTTGTTCAATGAGATCGCTGACCATTCAAAGATATTTGCCGCTAATCCTCAGCACGTCCTCAGCATATACCGCAAGCTGTGTCCTCATTCTCCCCATTCTGACGAGGATTCCATTGACCTCAACGTTCCGCAGAAGAAGAGAAATTACCACATCCTTGTGGAGTGACCGTTGTTACCATATGTTTTTATTTAAATTTAAAAATATTGACCACAAAGTTTAAGCCAACTTGTTGAGTAAAATTACACACATGTCCTTATAAATTCATTCACGCTTATAATCCTTTTGGAAAAAATCTTTAGAATCTAAGAAATCTCTATTGAAAAATAACGTTGACCCATAACGTTTTTTTATGAAAACAAGTCAATTATCTGATAGATTTTATACACTCAGGATACTTCTGCTGTACATATACATCGTTATTTTTAAGTGAAAAAAGCAGTCATTTGTAGAAGAAATTTTAATTTTTGACTACAATTGCAGTTTATTTCAAAAAACAAAACATATCAAATTACTGTTTCATGTTTTTACATTCATTTTTAAACAGAAGTTTTTTTTATTAAAAGAATTAAAACAAATAAATGTATGTTTATTTTTTTACTCCATGTGTGGTTATTTTTACTACAATTGTGGTTCATTTTTTGAACAGTAAAAAACAAATGACAATGTTAGTTTGATTTACTGAAATGTAAGTTGTCCTTGCTTTAAGTGAAATTTCATTTCTTTTTAACTAAATTTGCAGTATTCTTTACCTACATGCTATTGCAGGGAAACAATCCACCGAATTTAAAGATTTTATTCAAAAAAATGTCATCAACATTTCCAAGCCTATTATGAAGAAAAGTGATCCAGAACCCAGGACATAATCATACGAAAAAGTTTTTTTTAAGAGAAGCAGCACTCAGCAAATTTATTTAATTATTTAATAATGGAATGCTTTAAATTGGGCAGAACTGTAATTGTGCGCGATGATAAGTCTTAGAATAATTGCTGCGCACCCTCTAATGGAGATTGGCGATTTTATTTAAGCTTTTTGGTTCATACACATGATGAGAACACCATAGGATATGCATGCTGCGATATGCATGGATGGATAAATAACGCATACGTATTATATTTTTAACCTTCTGTCCAACAAACTCCAAAAAATAAATCAATCAAAGTCTTTTAGAGTTTTGTTAATAAAAGTTCTTAAAATACCCAGTTAAATAGTAAAAACCAAATAAGAGATTGCAGAACTACTTACACTATATAATAACAGGTTCCAATGTCTGTTCTGCAATCAATTCTTTTTATATGGAGTATGTCCTATTTGCAATAGGTTCTTTACCTCCAAACATAAACAGGTTGCCTTAGAACCGGTTCTAGAACCAGTTATAGAAATGCACTTAGGAACT
This sequence comes from Delia radicum, assembly GCA_021234595.1. Taxonomy (NCBI): domain Eukaryota; kingdom Metazoa; phylum Arthropoda; class Insecta; order Diptera; family Anthomyiidae; genus Delia; species Delia radicum. Next base: position 198,921,448 of record CM037854.1, read on the forward strand.
TCTGCTTTAAAAATATGTAGTTTGTTTGGGTTGTAATACAGTTTCTTTATTTTTAATGTAAATGTCAGTCATTTGTTAGAACATATAAAATATTTTACTAACCTTGTAGTTCATTAAAAAAAACAAACCACATAAAATGACTGTTTTATGATTTTACAATCATTTTTTAAAAAATAAAAAAAATAAAAGTTTGTTTATTTTTTACTAACATATGTGGTTAATTTTTAGTATAATTGTGGTTAATTTTTTGAACATTAAAAAACAAACGAAAATGTTAGTTTAATGTACTGAAATGTAAGTCAATAAGTGAATTTCATTAGTTTTTAACTACATTTGCAGTGGTCTTTACCCACATAGTATTCTAAGTGTGGTTTTGGGACAGTAAAACCTTATATTTTGACTCCGAGGAAACTTTTCTGCAACCGGTTCCTTGCAAACGGCAGTAAAAGAAGCTATTCTAAAACAGGTTCAGAGGCAATCTGTTCAATTTTGCTCGGTATATTTGACAAATTTCTTCTTAATCCTCTAACGGGTAAGGCTGCCTCAGGGCAAGTCTTTATAAAATTTACCACAAATGCGTCCCAATGAGTGTTTTATACTTAGAAATTAATATATTCCGATAGAAAACCCAAATTTTCTAAATATTTTGCGAAGAAATTTTTCGCGTGCCGTTCACGGTTTGAAAGCGAGAAATCTTCAAAATCAAATTTCGTAAAATTTCAAAAAACTAATTAGTTTCAAAAAAAAAGTTTTCAAAAATCAAAAAAACCAATTTAAGATGACTAAAAACTCTTTATAATAAAATATAAAATTTAAGCTTTATCTTTAATAATAAGTCCTTACTTTAGTATTAGGACTCATAGGATTTTATCAGGATTCCTCTAAAGGACATCGTCTTAACTTATTAACTAATAGACGGATTTTTATCAAATTTGGCAGAAGGAAGACATTAAGTATTAATAGCATAGCGTTGAAGTTTGAACAATTTAAATAGAAGTTTAGATACTTTTTCGTCTAATTTCGCTTTTTCCAAAAAGCGAAAATCGCGATATCTTCTTAAATAGGAGCAGAAACAAAATAGTTTTTCGAGTGTGGTTATATCTTGGTAAGAAAAATATTTTTTGTCCAAAACTTCTTTTTTATATGCTTTAGTTTTCAAAAATCAACCCTAAATATTTTGGCAATGATAAACAATTTTGTTGAAGAACATATTATTTGTTTTTCGAGTGGAGCACATGGTATGAATTTCGTTGCAAAACATCATTTTGCCAGTTAGAGGGTTAAGGATTTTTAGGAGAAAACTTTTTTATTAGTCTTAGTTGGTCGCCCAAATTTTCGGTACATTTCATATCTTTAATGAAGAAATATTCCCTTTTTGGGTTTAGAATGTTATTTTCCGTGACTAATTTGATACAAAAAGTATTCCATCCAATAAAATATTACATCAGAACCCGACATTTTAGAATTTGTCATATTTCACAAATCAAATTAATTAAATTTACTGTGTAGTGCTGAATTTTCAACATAATTAAATATTCTCAGTTCTCTAACTCATATAATAACACCCTATATAAAAACACACTACAATCGCCCTGATAATGTTTAACTTTTAACCTTTAAACGAATAATAATTTCCTTCCTTTATAACTTCCTGCTCGAAACATTAATTGCATAGCGGAGTAGCTGAATGAAAATCTAATGATTTATTTTGTGTAAATTTATCACCTAAATTAGAAGAAACACGAAAGGCAGGAGGGCGGAAGAAGGCAAGGAAAGTTATGCAATGAGACAGATTATAAATACACCCCAGAGACAAAAGACGTGCTATTGTTGTGCTAAAACCGCCCTAATATTATATGGTAAAGGCAATGAAATTGATGAAAATTATATATGTAGGATGTATGATTTATGTACGATGGGTTATAACACTTGAAAAGAAAATATTTAGCGTGTCTATACGCATAATTTGATGACAATCTGTTCGATTTTCTATTATTTTTTATGTCTTTGAAGAGAAGGATAATTGAGTGTTACAAAAAGGTTGGGGACATTATGATATAAATGTGATTTAAATAGTATTTTATGCTTAATAATTTAATTTAGAGGATGGTGGATTTGGATTAGTATTGGTTTTGCATAATTTTTTTTCTTTTTTTCATAGGGAAAAAACTCAATAAATTTAAGATTTATTATAACTTGATGAAAACCATTTCAAATTGTTGGAAACGGTTATTATTTAAAAATTTATGTATTAAAAATGTATCAGATTACAAAATTATACATTCGTTGTATTTCCAATTTTCAAAACCAAATCTCTTAAAAACTTTTGTTTAATTGTTAAACAATAAATCTCACTTAATGTATTCTTTTAGTACAATCAAAGACGCCAGCCTCAATGTGGTCTTTGTCTCCAAAATCAAATTAAATTAGACAAAATTGCCTAAGAATACAAATTAATTAAGATAAAAAATACAGTAGATATTTTACTGCTTTAATTCTAACTAAAGAAATGAAAATGATGAATCTTTCACTGATGTCCACATTTGAAAATGACAAATCACGCTATTCATAATTATCCATCCATCAAAACAAAAAATTTAAAAAAAAAGAAATCTAAAATTAAACAAATGACACTATTAACTTTACTTAATAGAGTAGTAGATTTTGAAATCAAAATTAAATGGTTAAGATAAAAAGTTGAAAGTTAAGAAATATTTCTCATATTTCACTTTATCAGAAAGAAATTAAGTAAAAAAATATCCTAAAAACTAATTTTCTGGAAATTGTTTAATTTAAATCCTATTTGGTTTTAAGCTCATTTGGATTAAGCACAGAAGCAGCATCTCTATGTACTCCAGGGTACTGTAGGTACCCTATGGGTAACTAGTTGTCAATCGCTGTTAAAGGACATATCCAGTGGCTGGTCAATCGACTGCATATTACTTTACTTTAACTGTATTTTGTTGTTGTAGTGCTATTGTTTTCTTCTTTACATACATTTATTTTCTTGTAGTGTTTGTTTTGTTTTAATTTTTCTTTTTTGTAATTAAGGGGTTTACTTGCTTTACACACAGAGAAAAAATTAGCTATTTGCCAACTGAAAATTGGTTACTACACTCAGGGAACTTCTGTTTTAAAAATATAAATTTAGCGCGTTGGACTGTTACACAGATGATCACGGGTTCGATTCCCGGTGACGACAACATCAATATAGAAAAATAATATGTATGAGTTTTCTATCACTTATATGTATCGCAGCGCCCACCTTCGGTGTTCCCATAGCACTTACCCCACCGAAGTAAAATAATGAATCAGGGCTATGAAACAAAAAGCTGCAATAAATTCGCCAACTCTACATCAGGTGGCGAGCAAACAAACTTTATTACAATTTTTTTTGTCATTTTTTGAACATTAAAGAAACTACTAACATGGAAGTTGAATTTACTGAAATTCCGTCCTTTCTTTAAGTGAAATTTAATTTGTTTTTTACTACATTTGCAGTGGTCTTTAACCACATAGCTTGAACTCAAATTCGTTATTACAAATTTCAGTCGGTGGATACATCTGAACATTAGTTTTTCACAAAAAAGGTCGCCTAAGTTAGCTGAATTTTATTTGGCCACACCCAAATATTCTGAAATCTAATTAAATATCGTTTGTACTAACTGAATTTATAAGTTGTTACTATTAACATACACTTTTCAATTCGGTTGGCACAATTATTTCTCTGTGTGTAGAAATCAATAAAAACGACAATATTCAAGGAATTCTAATAAATAAATATTTATTAAAAAAATTCTGTTTGCGATATAAAAACACAATACTAGATATTATTCTGAAATAAAAGTTTAGAATTCTGACAAACATGCCAACCCTGGTAACTAATTCATAATAGACTCTTTTTTAAAGGCAAATCAGTGCCATCGTCGAGCCGTGGGTACTTATCTGAGAAAAAATTTGATTTTTTTCTCTTAAAGCAGCGGGATTTTTAATTTTGTTTGCGTTAAACTGCTACGGGGGTAAACTCAAACATTAAAAAACCCCCAAAAAAAATCGTTGTTTTTTATTTTTCAAGAAAATACGAAAATTTAGAAATGTCTTTACATTGGGGACTAATTTTTAGTCCTCTACAAAACAAAAAAAACCGATTGAAAATCGGTCCACCCGTTAAGGCTGCACAGTGGCACGGTATTTTCAATACCTTGTTTTGAGAAAAAAGTATTTAAAGTAAATACTGCTTATGTAAAATATAGGCAAGAAGTTTGTTTAACAAGCTGTAACTTTTTTCTGGGATTTTTTCTCCAAAATTTTCATTGCATATAGAAAAAAGTTCAAACTATTCAAATATGAAACAAAAAAATAATTAAAAAACAAAATTTAAAGCTAGTAAACCCCTTAAACACACACGCAAAAATATAACTTTGTTGTTAGCCAGCTAGTATGCACAACAGGTTCTTCTTCTTCCTACAAAATTAAATCGATCTACACTATAGTACCAAAATAATGGTCCGCGGTATTCCAGGGGGTCGCGAAGAGTTCCGACAAAATTAAGGTTTAAGACTAATTTTAGAGAATTTAATAATAGTTTTTTACAATTTTAGTAATAATTCAAAGTAAAAAATTTAATTGAATAATTGAACTTTTGTTGAACTCCATTAGTTATATGAATTCATTCTCGCCTAAAATTGCCTCTTTCTTACAATTCATCCTTTTAATAATTGTGCACCTAATTTGAAAGTACCTTTCAATGATTCTATTTACTATTTTTTAAAAGCCTATTCATGCGAAAAATGTGTAATTCTTGTAACATGACAAATAAAATTTGAATTTATTGTTCTTTTGTATAAAAACTATTGAAATATGAAAAAAAAAAAAAAA